>CM037859.1:29677243-30277243 GCA_021292105.1 Anadara kagoshimensis
TGCTTGAATTCGCAGTTTATCTCTGTTTTTTTATCCAGGGCAGGTTGTGTTTATTAATTGATGTATTATTGTTTTATATTTTGTTTGTGTTTTTGTAACTTTTACACACTTATGAAATTGTCATAATAGAACATAGATTATATATACTACTGCTATTAAATAATCAACAGCGGATTGTCAGCAAATAAGTATTTATATAGTATAGTGCAGTGTATACAGGTAGTAATAGTATTCGCCGAATGTATATAATCACGCCTGTTCACGCTTTATTGGTTAGAATTACCGTAATATTAAAATATTAAAAAGACTTGGTTTATACTTTGCTACATGATGTGAACGACCTTTATCTCTGTAATAGCATTTGTCAAGAAAATGCAAGTCTTAGAATCCCTAAACTCCCCTATTTTAACAATCATTCCAACTGTAGACCTACATTCCTCCATTTGTGCATTTATTCATCACAGTAAACCGCTACCGCGGAAAGCGCTTCGCTTTTAAATACAACAATGAAATGGTATTTTCGGCGATACAACATTTACATTTACTAACTATACGTGATGAAACACAAGAGAAATTGAAATACTCTTTTTACAACGATTCTTATAATTCTGGTAATTTTAAGAAACAGATTTCTTGCAGTTTTCATGTCAAAATTCTTAAAAATCAACAAAAATTCCTTAAATCGCTTAATTCTCAACGTTCGACAACTTACGTTTTAAAGGGAGGTAAAAGGTCGGGTAGCTGTAAAACGTGATTTTGTGTGCGTTTTTTAAGTAGTTTGGCGATAAAACGAAAAAGAATCAGTTTTATCAATTTACTAAAATTATAAGAATGAACGTTAAACGTGTTTTACACTTTAGTATTTGCTTCATCGCTCAGAGTTAGAAACTAGAAGGTGTTGTATAAAGTAGTACACACCATTTTATTGTTTGTATGAAAACACATAAATAGTAGAAGGCATTCCAGGCATATCAATACAGTGCTGACTAAATATTCACTGTTAACAGTTATTATTGTTATACACAAGTTATTAGTGTGTGATTGCTTTAATCTAGTTGCACATGAACAAACATTGGACGAAAAGACTTTAACAACATGTATTAAGACAATTTACGTACTATTTAAACACACAAAAAATTCATTCCCGTAAAATTTCTGTTTGAAGTACATGCGCGATATTTCTAAGTTGTCACTTGTGGCGTCGTAGACGTTCTTGTCTTTGTCCTAACAATCAGTTCTCAGAGACTAAATATGTCATCCAAAATTGCAATATCTTGGCCCCTCCTTTGAAGAATCAGACAACACCGGCAAGTTTTTTTTAGGAAACACCAAATAACTTAACAATCAAATAAAATGTTGTGAAAGTTTCTTAGTTCAATGTTTTGTTTATATGAGAATTCGTTAATTCCAACGCATGATAAACGAGTTGTATGTATATATGTATAGTTCTTTCACCAAAATGATGACAGTGTTTTTAAACATGAACAGTTTAAACCACCTATAAAGTTAGGAATAGTATTTTGCCGAATGTATGTAATCACGCCTGTTCACGCTTTATTGGTTAGAGTTATCGTAATATTAAAAAGACCTTGTGTATACTTTGCCATGAGATCGTGAACGACCTTTATCTCTGTAGTAGCATTTGTCAGGAAAAAGAAACTCTAAGAATCCCTAAATTCCCTATTTCCCAATTACTTAATTAATTAATTACGTTGTTAAGCAATGGTTGTACGTGTTTTGAACACGTGGTTGGTTGTCGGATACATGTATATCACTTTCAAGCCGTCCGTACACGTGTAAGATTTAACTTAGGTTTTTATCAATTCTACATTATAGTTCTATTTTGTCACGGCTTTTCCAGAGTATTTTCCTGCTTAAATTCGCAGTTTATCTTTTTTTTTATCCAGGCGGCAGGTTGTGTTTATTTAATTGATGTATTATTGTTTTATATTTTGTTTGTGTTTTTGTAACTTTTACACACTTATGAAATTGTCATAATAGAACATAGATTATATATACTACTGCTATTAAATAATCAACAGCGGATTGTCAGCAAATAAGTATTTATATAGTATAGTGCAGTGTATACAGGTAGTAATAGTATATCGCCGAATGTATATAATCACGCCTGTTCACGCTTTATTGGTTAGAATTACCGTAATATTAAAATATTAAAAAGACTTGGTTTATACTTTGCTACATGATGTGAACGACCTTTATCTCTGTAATAGCATTTGTCAAGAAAATGCAAGTCTTAGAATCCCTAAACTCCCCTATTTTAACAATCATTCCAACTGTAGACCCTACATTCCTCCATTTGTGCATTTATTCATCACAGTAAACCGCTACCGCGGAAAGCGCTTCGCTTTTAAATACAACAATGAAATGGTATTTTCGGCGATACAACATTTACATTTACTAACTATACGTGATGAAACACAAGAGAAATTGAAATACTCTTTTTACAACGATTCTTATAATTCTGGTAATTTTAAGAAACAGATTTCTTGCAGTTTTCATGTCAAAATTCTTAAAAATCAACAAAAATTCCTTAAATCGCTTAATTCTCAACGTTCGACAACTTACGTTTTAAAGGGAGGTAAAAGGTCGGGTAGCTGTAAAACGTGATTTTGTGTGCGTTTTTTAAGTAGTTTGGCGATAAAACGAAAAGAATCAGTTTTATCAATTTACTAAAATTATAAGAATGAACGTTAAACGTGTTTTACACTTTAGTATTTGCTTCATCGCTCAGAGTTAGAAACTAGAAGGTGTTGTATAAAGTAGTACACACCATTTTATTGTTTGTATGAAAACACATAAATAGTAGAAGGCATTCCAGGTATATCAATACAGTGCTGACTAAATATTCACTGTTAACAGTTATTATTGTTATACACAAGTTATTAGTGTGTGATTGCTTTAATCTAGTTGCACATGAACAAACATTGGACGAAAAGACTTTAACAACATGTATTAAGACAATTTACGTACTTTTTAAACACACAAAAAATTCATTCCCGTAAAATTTCTGTTTGAAGTACATGCGCGATATTTCTAAGTTGTCACTTGTGGCGTCGTAGACGTTCTTGTCTTTGTCCTAACAATCAGTTCTCAGAGACTAAATATGTCATCCAAAATTGCAATATCTTGGCCCCTCCTTTGAAGAATCAGACAACACCGGCAAGTTTTTTTTAGGAAACACCAAATAACTTAACAATCAAATAAAATGTTGTGAAAGTTCCTTAGTTCAATGTTTTGTTTATATGAGAATTCGTTAATTCCAACGCATGATAAACGAGTTGTATGTATATATGTATAGTTCTTTCACCAAAATGATGACAGTGTTTTTAAACATGAACAGTTTAAACCACCTATAAAGTTAGGAATAGTATTTTGCCGAATGTATGTAATCACGCCTGTTCACGCTTTTGGTTAGAGTTATCGTAATATTAAAAAGACCTTGTGTATACTTTGCCATGAGATCGTGAACGACCTTTATCTCTGTAGTAGCATTTGTCAGGAAAAAGAAACTCTAAGAATCCCTAAATTCCCTATTTCCCAATTACTTAATTAATTAATTACGTTGTTAAGCAATGGTTGTACGTGTTTTGAACACGTGGTTGGTTGTCGGATACATGTATATCACTTTCAAGCCGTCCGTACACGTGTAAGATTTAACTTAGGTTTTTATCAATTCTACATTATAGTTCTATTTTGTCACGGCTTTTCCAGAGTATTTTCCTGCTTAAATTCGCAGTTTATCTCTGTTTTTTTATCCAGGCGGCAGGTTGTGTTTATTTAATTGATGTATTATTGTTTTATATTTTGTTTGTGTTTTTGTAACTTTTACACACTTATGAAATTGTCATAATAGAACATAGATTATATATTACTACTGCTATTAAATAATCAACAGCGGATTGTCAGCAAATAAGTATTTATATAGTATAGTGCAGTGTATACAGGTAGTAATAGTATATCGCCGAATGTATATAATCACGCCTGTTCACGCTTTATTGGTTAGAATTACCGTAATATTAAAATATTAAAAAGACTTGGTTTATACTTTGCTACATGATGTGAACGACCTTTATCTCTGTAATAGCATTTGTCAAGAAAATGCAAGTCTTAGAATCCCTAAACTCCCCTATTTTAACAATCATTCCAACTGTAACCCTACATTCCTCCATTTGTGCATTTATTCATCACAGTAAACCGCTACCGCGGAAAGCGCTTCGCTTTTAAATACAACAATGAAATGGTATTTTCGGCGATACAACATTTACATTTACTAACTATACGTGATGAAACACAAGAGAAATTGAAATACTCTTTTTACAACGATTCTTATAATTCTGGTAATTTTAAGAAACAGATTTCTTGCAGTTTTCATGTCAAAATTCTTAAAAATCAACAAAAATTCCTTAAATCGCTTAATTCTCAACGTTCGACAACTTACGTTTTAAAGGGAGGTAAAAGGTCGGGTAGCTGTAAAACGTGATTTTGTGTGCGTTTTTTAAGTAGTTTGGCGATAAAACGAAAAGAATCAGTTTTATCAATTTACTAAAATTATAAGAATGAACGTTAAACGTGTTTTACACTTTAGTATTTGCTTCATCGCTCAGAGTTAGAAACTAGAAGGTGTTGTATAAAGTAGTACACACCATTTTATTGTTTGTATGAAAACACATAAATAGTAGAAGGCATTCCAGGATATCAATACAGTGCTGACTAAATATTCACTGTTAACAGTTATTATTGTTATACACAGTTATTAGTGTGTGATTGCTTTAATCTAGTTGCACATGAACAAACATTGGACGAAAAGACTTTAACAACATGTATTAAGACAATTTACGTACTTTTTAAACACACAAAAAATCATTCCCGTAAAATTTCTGTTTAAGTACATGCGCGATATTTCTAAGTTGTCACTTGTGGCGTCGTAGACGTTCTTGTCTTTGTCCTAACAGTCAGTTCTCAGAGACTAAATATTATCAAAATTGCAATATCTTGGCCCCTCCTTTGAAGAATCAGACAACACCGGCAAGTTTTTTTACGAAACACCAATAACTTAACAATCAAAAAAATGTTGTGAAAGTTCCTTATTTCAATGTTTTGTTTATATGAGAATTCGTTAATTCCAACGCATAATAAACGAGTTGTATGTATATATGTATAGTTCTTTCACCAAAATGATGACAGTGTTTTTAAACATGAACAGTTTAAACCACCTATAAAGTTAGGAATAGTATTTTGCCGAATGTATGTAATCACGCCTGTTCACGCTTTATTGGTTAGAGTTATCGTAATATTAAAAAGACTTTGTGTATACTTTGCCATGAGATCGTGAACGACCTTTATCTCTGTAGTAGCATTTGTCAGGAAAAAGAAACTCTAAGAATCCCTAAATTCCCTATTTCCCAATTACTTAATTAATTAATTACGTTGTTAAGCAATGGGTGTACGTTTTGAACACGTGGTTGGTTGTTCGGATACATGTATATCACTTTCAAGCCGTCCGTACACGTGTAAGATTAACTTAGGTTTTTATCAATTCTACATTATAGTTCTATTTTGTCACGGTTTCCAGATTATTTTCTGCTTAAATTCGCAGTTTATCTCTGTTTTTTTTATCCAGGCGGCAGTTGTTTATTTAATTGATGCATTATTGTTTTATTTTGTTGTGTTTTTGTAACTTTTACACACTTATGAAATTGTCATAATAGAACATAGATTATATATTACTACTGCTATTAAATAATCAACAGCGGATTGTCAGCAAATAAGTATTTATATAGTATAGTGCAGTGTATACAGGTAGTATATCGCCGAATGTATATATATCACGCCTGTTCACGCTTTATTGGTTAGATTACCGTAATATTAAAATATTAAAAAGACTTGGTTTATACTTTGCTACATGATGTGAACGACCTTTATCTCTGTAATAGCATTTGTCAAGAAAATGCAAGTCTTAGAATCCCTAAACTCCCCTATTTTAACAATCATTCCAACTGTAACCTACATTCTCCATTTGTGCATTTATTCATCACAGTAAACCGCTACGCGGAAAGCGCTTCGCTTTTAAATACAACAATGAAATGGTATTTTCGGCGATACAACATTTACATTTACTAACTATACGTGATGAAACACAAGAGAAATTGAAATACTCTTTTACAACGATTCTTATAATTCTGGTAATTTTAGAAACAGATTTCTTGCAGTTTTCATGTCAAAATTCTTAAAAATCAACAAAAATTCCTTAAATCGCTTAACTCTCAACGTTCGACAACTTATTTTTAAAGGGAGGTAAAAGGTCGGGTAGCTGTAAAACGTGATTTTGTTGTGCGTTTTTTAAGTAGTTTGGCGATAAAACGACAAAGAATCAGTTTTATCAATTTACTAAAATTATAAGAATGAACGTTAAACGTGTTTACACTTTAGTATTTGCTTCATCGCTCAGAGTTAGAAACTAGAAGGTGTTGTATAAAGTTGTACACACCATTTTATTGTTTGTATGAAAACACATAAATAGTAGAAGGCATTCCAGGATATCAATACAGTGCTGACTAAATATTCACTGTTAACAGTTATTATTGTTATACACAAGTTATTAGTGTGTGATTGCTTTAATCTAGTTGCACATGAACAAACATTGGACGAAAAGACTTTAACAACATGTATTAAGACAATTTACGTACTTTTTAAACACACAAAAAATTCATTCCCGTAAAATTTCTGTTTTAAGTACATGCGCGATATTTCTAAGTTGTCACTTGTGGCGTCGTAGACGTTCTTGTCTTTGTCCTAACAGTCAGTTCTCAGAGACTAAATATTTTCAAAATTGCAATAGATTGGCCCCTCCTTTGAAGAATCAGACAACACCGGCAAGTTTTTGTTACGAAACACCTATAACTTAACAATCAAAAAAATGTTGTGAAAGTTCCTTAGTTCAATGTTTTGTTTATATGAGAATTCGTTAATTCCAACGCATAAACGAGTTGTATGTATATATGTATAGTTCTTTCACCAAAATGATGACAGTGTTTTTAAACATGAACAGTTTAAACCACCTATAAAGTTAGGAATAGTATTTTGCCGAATGTATGTAATCACGCCTGTTCACGCTTTATTGGTTAGAGTTATCGTAATATTAAAAGACTTTGTGTATACTTTGCCATGAGATCGTGAACGACCTTTATCTCTGTAGTAGCATTTGTCAGGAAAAAGAAACTCTAAGAATCCCTAAATTCCCTATTTCCCAATTACTTAATTAATTAATTACGTTGTTAAGCAATGGGTGTACGCGTTTTGAACACGTGGTTGGTTGTCGGATACATGTATATCACTTTCAAGCCGTCCGTACACGTGTAAGACTTAACTTGGTTTTTATCAATTCTACATTATAGTTCTATTTTTCCACGGTTTTCCCAGAGTATTTTTCTGCTTAAATTCGCAGTTTATCTCTGTTTTTTATCCAGGCGGCAGTTGTGGTTTATTAATTGATGCATTATTGTTTGTATTTGTTGTGTTTTTGTAACTTTTACACACTTATGAAATTGTCATAATAGAACATAGATTATATATTACTACTGCTATTAAATAATCAACAGCGGATTGTCAGCAAATAAGTATTTATATAGTATAGTGCAGTGTATACAGGTAGTAATAGTATATCGCCGAATGTATATAATCACGCCTGTTCACGCTTTATTGGTTAGAATTACCGTAATATTAAAATATTAAAAAGACTTGGTTTATACTTTGCTACATGATGTGAACGACCTTTATCTCTGTAATAGCATTTGTCAAGAAAATGCAAGTCTTAGAATCCCTAAACTCCCCTATTTTAACAATCATTCCAACTGTAGACCTACATTCTCATTTGTGCATTTATTCATCACAGTAAACCGCTACCGCGGAAAGCGCTTCGCTTTTAAATACAACAATGAAATGGTATTTTCGGCGATACAACATTTACATTTACTAACTATACGTGATGAAACACAAGAGAAATTGAAATACTCTTTTTACAACGATTCTTATAATTCTGGTAATTTTAAGAAACAGATTTCTTGCAGTTTTCATGTCAAAATTCTTAAAAATCAACAAAAATTCCTTAAATCGCTTAATTCTCAACGTTCGACAACTTACGTTTTAAAGGGAGGTAAAAGGTCGGGTAGCTGTAAAACGTGATTTTGTGTGCGTTTTTAAGTAGTTTGGCGATAAAACGACAAAGAATCAGTTTTATCAATTTACTAAAATTATAAGAATGAACGTTAAACGTGTTTTACACTTTAGTATTTGCTTCATCGCTCAGAGTTAGAAACTAGAAGGTGTTGTATAAAGTAGTACACACCATTTTATTGTTTGTATGAAACACATAAATAGTAGAAGGCATTCCAGGTATATCAATACAGTGCTGACTAAATATTCACTGTTAACAGTTATTATTGTTATACACAAGTTATTAGTGTGTGATTGCTTTAATCTAGTTGCACATGAACAAACATTGGACGAAAAGACTTTAACAACATGTATAAGACAATTTACGTACTTTTTAAACACACAAAAAATTCATTCCCGTAAAATTTCTGTTTGAAGTACATGCGCGATATTTCTAAGTTGTCACTTGTGGCGTCGTAGACGTTCTTGTCTTTGTCCTAACAATCAGTTCTCAGAGACTAAATATGTCATCCAAAATTGCAATATCTTGGCCCCTCCTTTGAAGAATCAGACAACACCGGCAAGTTTTTTTAGGAAACACCAAATAACTTAACAATCAAAAAATGTTGTGAAAGTTCCTTAGTTCAATGTTTTGTTTATATGAGAATTCGTTAATTCCAACGCATGATAAACGAGTTGTATGTATATATGTATAGTTCTTTCACCAAAATGATGACAGTGTTTTTAAACACGAACAGTTTAAACCACCTATAAAGTTAGGAATAGTATTTTGCCGAATGTATGTAATCACGCCTGTTCACGCTTTATTGGTTAGAGTTATCGTAATATTAAAATAACCTTGTGTATACTTTGCCATGAGATCGTGAACGACCTTTATCTCTGTAGTAGCATTTGTCAGGAAAAAGAAACTCTAAGAATCCCTAAATTCCCTATTTCCCAATTACTTAATTAATTAATTACGTTGTTAAGCAATGGTTGTACGTGTTTTGAACACGTGGTTGGTTGTCGGATACATGTATATCACTTTCAAGCCGTCCGTACACGTGTAAGATTTAACTTAGGTTTTTATCAATTCTACATTATAGTTCTATTTTGTCACGGCTTTTCCAGAGTATTTTCCTGCTTGAATTCGCAGTTTATCTCTGTTTTTTTATGCAGGCGGCAGGTTGTGTTTATTTAATTGATGTATTATTGTTTTATATTTTGTTTGTGTTTTTGTAACTTTTACACACTTATGAAATTGTCATAATAGAACATAGATTATATATTACTACTGCTATTAAATAATCAACAGCGGATTGTCAGCAAATAAGTATTTATATAGTATAGTGCAGTGTATACAGGTAGTAATAGTATATCGCCGAATGTATATAATCACGCCTGTTCACGCTTTATTGGTTAGAATTACCGTAATATAAATATTAAAAAGACTTGGTTTATACTTTGCTACATGATGTGAACGACCTTTATCTCTGTAATAGCATTTGTCAAGAAAATGCAAGTCTTAGAATCCCTAAACTCCCCTATTTTAACAATCATTCCAACTGTAGACCCTACATTCCTCCATTTATGCATTTATTCATCACAGTAAACCGCTACGCGGGAAAGCGCTTCGCTTTTAAATACAACAATGAAATGGTATTTTCGGCGATACAACATTTACATTTACTAACTATACGTGATGAAACACAAGAGAAATTGAAATACTCTTTTTACAACGATTCTTATAATTCTGTAATTTTAAGAAACAGATTTCTTGCAGTTTTCATGTCAAAATTCTTAAAAATCAACAAAAATTCCTTAAATCGCTTAATCTCAACGTTCGACAACTTACGTTTTAAAGGGAGGTAAAAGGTCGGGTAGCTGTAAAACGTGATTTTGTGTGCGTTTTTTAAGTAGTTTGGCGAAAAACGAAAAAGAATCAGTTTTATCAATTTACTAAAATTATAAGAATGAACGTTAAACGTTTTTACACTTTAGTATTTGCTTCATCGCTCAGAGTTAGAAACTAGAAGGTGTTGTATAAAGTAGTACACACCATTTTATTGTTTGTATGAAAACACATAAATAGTAGAAGGCATTCCAGGATATCAATACAGTGCTGACTAAATATTCACTGTTAACAGTTATTATTTTATACACAAGTTATTAGTGTGTGATTGCTTTAATCTAGTTGCACATGAACAAACATTGGACGAAAAGACTTTAACAACATGTACTAAGACAATTTACGTACTTTTTAAACACACAAAAAAATTCATTCCCGTAAAATTTCTGTTTGAAGTACATGCGCGATATTTCTAAGTTGTCACTTGTGGCGTCGTAGACGTTCTTGTCTTTGTCCTAACAATCAGTTCTCAGAGACTAAATATGTCATCCAAAATTGCAATATCTTGGCCCCTCCTTTGAAGAATCAGACAACACCGGCAAGTTTTTTTAGGAAACACCAAATAACTTAACAATCAAAAAAATGTTGTGAAAGTTCCTTAGTTCAATGTTTTGTTTATATGAGAATTCGTTAATTCAACGCATGATAAACGAGTTGTATGTATATATGTATAGTTCTTTCACCAAAATGATGACAGTGTTTTTAAACACGAACAGTTTAAACCACCTATAAAGTTAGGAATAGTATTTTGCCGAATGTATGTAATCAGCCTGTTCACGCTTTTTGGTTAGAGTTATCGTAATATTAAAAAGACCTTGTGTATACTTTGCCATGAGATCGTGAACGACCTTTATCTCTGTAGTAGCATTTGTCAGGAAAAAGAAACTCTAAGAATCCCTAAATTCCCTATTTCCCAATTACTTAATTAATTAATTACGTTGTTAAGCAATGGTTGTACGTGTTTTGAACACGTGGTTGGTTGTCGGATACATGTATATCACTTTCAAGCCGTCCGTACACGTGTAAGATTTAACTTAGGTTTATCAATTCTACATTATAGTTCTATTTTTTTACATTATATTTTACGGCTTTTCCAGAGTATTTTCCTGCTTAAATTCGCAGTTTATCTCTTTTTTTTATCCAGGCGGCAGGTTGTGTTTATTTAATTGATGTATTATTGTTTTATATTTTGTTTGTGTTTTTGTAACTTTTACACACTTATGAAATTGTCATAATAGAACATAGATTATATATACTACTGCTATTAAATAATCAACAGCGGATTGTCAGCAAATAAGTATTTATATAGTATAGTGCAGTGTATACAGGTAGTAATAGTATATCGCCGAATGTATATAATCACGCCTGTTCACGCTTTATTGGTTAGAATTACCGTAATATTAAAATATTAAAAAGACTTGGTTTATACTTTGCTACATGATGTGAACGACCTTTATCTCTGTAATAGCATTTGTCAAGAAAATGCAAGTCTTAGAATCCCTAAACTCCCCTATTTTAACAATCATTCCAACTGTAGACCCTACATTCCTCCATTTGTGCATTTATTCATCACAGTAAACCGCTACCGCGGAAAGCGCTTCGCTTTTAAATACAACAATGAAATGGTATTTTCGGCGATACAACATTTACATTTACTAACTATACGTGATGAAACACAAGAGAAATTGAAATACTCTTTTTACAACGATTCTTATAATTCTGGTAATTTTAAGAAACAGATTTCTTGCAGTTTTCATGTCAAAATTCTTAAAAATCAACAAAAATTCCTTAAATCGCTTAATTCTCAACGTTCGACAACTTACGTTTTAAAGGGAGGTAAAAGGTCGGGTAGCTGTAAAACGTGATTTTGTGTGCGTTTTTTAAGTAGTTTGGCGATAAAACGACAAAGAATCAGTTTTATCAATTTACTAAAATTATAAGAATGAACGTTAAACGTGTTTTACACTTTAGTATTTGCTTCATCGCTCAGAGTTAGAAACTAGAAGGTGTTGTATAAAGTAGTACACACCATTTTATTGTTTGTATGAAAACACATAAATAGTAGAAGGCATTCCAGGTATATCAATACAGTGCTGACTAAATATTCACTGTTAACAGTTATTATTGTTATACACAAGTTATTAGTGTGTGATTGCTTTAATCTAGTTGCACATGAACAAACATTGGACGAAAAGACTTTAACAACATGTATTAAGACAATTTACGTACTTTTAAACACACAAAAAATTCATTCCCGTAAAATTTCTGTTTGAAGTACATGCGCGATATTTCTAAGTTGTCACTTGTGGCGTCGTAGACGTTCTTGTCTTTGTCCTAACAATCAGTTCTCAGAGACTAAATATGTCATCCAAAATTGCAATATCTGGCCCCTCCTTTGAAGAATCAGACAACACCGGCAAGTTTTTTTTAGGAACACCAAATAACTTAACAATCAAAAAAATGTTGTGAAAGTTTCTTAGTTCAATGTTTTGTTTATATGAGAATTCGTTAATTCCAACGCATGATAAACGAGTTGTATGTATATATGTATAGTTCTTTCACCAAAATGATGACAGTGTTTTTAAACATGAACAGTTTAAACCACCTATAAAGTTAGGAATAGTATTTTGCCGAATGTATGTAATCACGCCTGTTCACGCTTTTTTGGTTAGAGTTATCGTAATATTAAAAAGACCTTGTGTATACTTTGCCATGAGATCGTGAACGACCTTTATCTCTGTAGTAGCATTTGTCAGGAAAAAGAAACTCTAAGAATCCCTAAATTCCCTATTTCCCAATTACTTAATTAATTAATTACGTTGTTAAGCAATGGTTGTACGTGTTTTGAACACGTGGTTGGTTGTCGGATACATGTATATCACTTTCAAGCCGTCCGTACACGTGTAAGATTTAACTTAGGTTTTTATCAATTCTACATTATAGTTCTATTTTGTCACGGCTTTTCCAGAGTATTTTCCTGCTTAAATTCGCAGTTTATCTCTGTTTTTTTATCCAGGCGGCAGGTTGTGTTTATTTAATTGATGTATTATTGTTTTATATTTGTTTGTGTTTTTGTAACTTTTACACACTTATGAAATTGTCATAATAGAACATAGATTATATTACTACTGCTATTAAATAATCAACAGCGGATTGTCAGCAAATAAGTATTTATATAGTATAGTGCAGTGTATACAGGTAGTAATAGTATATCGCCGAATGTATATAATCACGCCTGTTCACGCTTTATTGGTAGAATTACCGTAATATTAAAATATTAAAAGACTTGGTTTATACTTTGCTACATGATGTGAACGACCTTTATCTCTGTAATAGCATTTGTCAAG
This sequence comes from Anadara kagoshimensis, assembly GCA_021292105.1. NCBI lineage: Eukaryota > Metazoa > Mollusca > Bivalvia > Arcoida > Arcidae > Anadara > Anadara kagoshimensis. The sequence continues at coordinate 29,690,672 of CM037859.1, forward strand.
AAAATGCAAGTCTTAGAATCCCTAAACTCCCCTATTTTAACAATCATTCCAACTGTAGACCTACATTCTCCATTTGTGCATTTATTCATCACAGTAAACCGCTACCGCGGAAAGCGCTTCGCTTTTAAATACAACAATGAAATGGTATTTTCGGCGATACAACATTTACATTTACTAACTATACGTGATGAAACACAAGAGAAATTGAAATACTCTTTTTACAACGATTCTTATAATTCTGGTAATTTTAGAAACAGATTTCTTGCAGTTTTCATGTCAAAATTCTTAAAAATCAACAAAAATTCCTTAAATCGCTTAATTCTCAACGTTCGACAACTTACGTTTTAAAGGGAGGTAAAAGGTCGGGTAGCTGTAAAACGTGATTTTGGTGCGTTTTTTAAGTAGTTTGGCGATAAAACGACAAAGAATCAGTTTTATCAATTTACTAAAATTATAAGAATGAACGTTAAACGTGTTTTACACTTTAGTATTTGCTTCATCGCTCAGAGTTAGAAACTAGAAGGTGTTGTATAAAGTAGTACACACCATTTTATTGTTTGTATGAAAACACATAAATAGTAGAAGGCATTCCAGGATATCAATACAGTGCTGACTAAATATTCACTGTTAACAGTTATTATTGTTATACACAAGTTATTAGTGTGTGATTGCTTTAATCTAGTTGCACATGAACAAACATTGGACGAAAAGACTTTAACAACATGTTAAGACAATTTACGTACTTTTTAAACACACAAAAAATTCATTCCCGTAAAATTTCTGTTTGAAGTACATGCGCGATATTTCTAAGTTGTCACTTGTGGCGTCGTAGACGTTCTTGTCTTTGTCCTAACAATCAGTTCTCAGAGACTAAATATGTCATCCAAAATTGCAATATCTTGGCCCCTCCTTTGAAGAATCAACAACACCGGCAAGTTTTTTTAGGAAACACCAAATAACTTAACAATCAAAAAATGTTGTGAAAGTTCCTTAGTTCAATGTTTTGTTTATATGAGAATTCGTTAATTCCAACGCATGATAAACGAGTTGTATGTATATATGTATAGTTCTTTCACCAAAATGATGACAGTGTTTTTAAACTGAACAGTTTAAACCACCTATAAAGTTAGGAATAGTATTTTGCCGAATGTATGTAATCACGCCTGTTCACGCTTTTTTGGTTAGAGTTATCGTAATATTAAAAAGACTTGTGTATACTTTGCCATGAGATCGTGAACGACCTTTATCTCTGTAGTAGCATTTGTCAGGAAAAAGAAACTCTAAGAATCCCTAAATTCCCTATTTCCCAATTACTTAATTAATTAATTACGTTGTTAAGCAATGGTTGTACGTGTTTTGAACACGTGGTTGGTTGTCGGATACATGTATATCACTTTCAAGCCGTCCGTACACGTGTAAGATTTAACTTAGGTTTTTATCAATTCTACATTATAGTTCTATTTTGTCACGGCTTTTCCAGAGTATTTTCTGCTTAAATTCGCAGTTTATCTCTGTTTTTTTATCCAGGCGGCAGGTTGTGTTTATTTAATTGATGTATTATTGTTTTATATTTTTTTGTGTTTTTGTAACTTTTACACACTTATGAAATTGTCATAATAGAACATAGATTATATATTACTACTGCTATTAAATAATCAACAGCGGATTGTCAGCAAATAAGTATTTATATAGTATAGTGCAGTGTATACAGGTAGTAATAGTATATCGCCGAATGTATATAATCACGCCTGTTCACGCTTTATTGGTTAGAATTACCGTAATATTAAAATATTAAAAAGACTTGGTTTATACTTTGCTACATGATGTGAACGACCTTTATCTCTGTAATAGCATTTGTCAAGAAAATGCAAGTCTTAGAATCCCTAAACTCCCCTATTTTAACAATCATTCCAACTGTAGACCCTACATTCCTCATTTGTGCATTTATTCATCACAGTAAAACCGCTACCTACGCGGAAAGCGCTTCGCTTTTAAATACACAATGAAATGGTATTTTCGGCGATACAACATTCATTTACTAACTGATACGTGATGAAACACAAGAGAAAATTGAATACTCTTTTTACAACGATTCTTATAATTCTGGTAATTTTAGAAACAGATTTCTTGCAGTTTTCATGTCAAAATTCTTAAAAATCAACAAAAATTCCTTAAATCGCTTAATCTCACGTTCGACAACTTACGTTTTTAAAGGGAGGTAAAAGGTCGGGTAGCAAAAACGTGATTTTGTGTTCGTTTTTTAAGTAGTTTGGCGATAAAACGACAAAGAATCAGTTTTATCAATTTACTAAAATTATAAGAATGAACGTTAAACGTGTTTTACACTTTAGTATTTGCTTCATCGCTCAGAGTTAGAAACTAGAAGGTGTTGTATAAAGTAGTACACACCATTTTATTGTTTGTATGAAAACACATAAATAGTAGAAGGCATTCCAGGATATCAATACAGTGCTGACTAAATATTCACTGTTAACAGTTATTATTGTTATACACAAGTTATTAGTGTGTGATTGCTTTAATCTAGTTGCACATGAACAAACATTGGACGAAAAGACTTTAACAACATGTATAAGACAATTTACGTACTTTTTGAAACACACAAAAAATTCATTCCCGTAAAATTTCTGTTTGAAGTACATGCGCGATATTTCTAAGTTGTCACTTGTGGCGTCGTAGACGTTCTTGTCTTTGTCCTAACAATCAGTTCTCAGAGACTAAATATGTCATCAAAATTGCAATATCTTGGCCCCTCCTTTGAAGAATCAAACAACACCGGCAAGTTTTTTTTAGGAAACACCAAATAACTTAACAATCAAATAAATGTTGTGAAAGTTCCTTAGTTCAATGTTTTGTTTATATGAGAATTCGTTAATTCCAACGCATGATAAACGAGTTGTATGTATATATGTATAGTTCTTTCACCAAAATGATGACAGTGTTTTTAAACATGAACAGTTTAAACCACCTATAAAGTTAGGAATAGTATTTTGCCGAATGTATGTAATCACGCCTGTTCACGCTTTTTTGGTTAGAGTTATCGTAATATTAAAAAGACTGTGTATACTTTGCCATGAGATCGTGAACGACCTTTATCTCTGTAGTAGCATTTGTCAGGAAAAAGAAACTCTAAGAATCCCTAAATTCCCTATTTCCCAATTACTTAATTAATTAATTACGTTGTTAAGCAATGGTTGTACGTGTTTTGAACACGTGGTTTGGTTGTCGGATACATGTATATCACTTTCAAGCCGTCCGTACACGTGTAAGATTTAACTTAGGGTTTTTATCAATTCTACATTATAGTTCTATTTTGTCACGGTTTTCCCAGAGTATTTTTCCTGCTTAAATTCGCAGTTTATCTCTGTTTTTTTATAGGCGGCAGGTTGTGTTTATTTAATTGATGTATTATTGTTTTATATTTTGTTTGTGTTTTTGTAACTTTTACACACTTATGAAATTGTCATAATAGAACATAGATTATATATACATACTACTGCTATTAAATAATCAACAGCGGATTGTCAGCAAATAAGTATTTATATAGTATAGTGCAGTGTATACAGGTAGTATAGTATATCGCCGAATGTATATAATCACGCCTGTTCACGCTTTATTGGTTAGATTACCGTAATATTAAAATATTAAAGACTTGGTTTATACTTTGCTACATGATGTGAACGACCTTTATCTCTGTAATAGCATTTGTCAGAAAATGCAAGTCTTAGAATCCCTAAACTCCCCTATTTTAACAATCATTCCAACTGTAAACCTACATTCATCATTTGTGCATTTATTCATCACATTAAACCGCTACCGCGGAAACGCTTCGCTTTTAAATACAACAATGAAATGGTATTTTCGGCGATACAACATTACATTTACTAACTATACGTGATGAAAACACAAGAGAAATTGAAATACTCTTTTTACAACGATTCTTATAATTCTGGTATTTTAAGAACAGATTTCTTGCAGTTTTCATGTCAAAATTCTTAAAAATCAACAAAAATTCCTTAAATCGCTTAATTCTCAACGTTCGACAACTTACGTTTTAAAGGGAGGTAAAAGTCGGGTAGCAATAAAACGTGATTTTGTGTGCGTTTTTTAGTTTGGCGATAAAACGACAAAGAATCAGTTTTATCAATTACTAAATTATAAGAATGAACGTTAAACGTGTTTTACACTTTAGTATTTGCTTCATCGCTCAGAGTTAGAAACTAGAAGGTGTTGTATAAAGTAGTAACACCATTTTATGTTTGTATGAAACACATAAATAGTAAAGGCATTCCAGGTATTCAATACAGTGCGACTAAATATTCACTGTAACAGTTATTATTGTTATCACAAGTTATTAGTGTGTGATTGCTTTAATCTAGTGCACATGAACAAACATTGGACGAAAAGACTTTAACAACATGTACTAAGGCAATTTACGTACTTTTTGAAAACACACAAAAAATTCATTCCCGTAAAATTTCTGTTTGAAAGTACATGCGCGATATTTCTAAGTTGTCACTTGTGGCGTCGTAGACGTTCTTGTCTTTGTCCTAACAATCAGTTCTCGAGACTAAATATGTCATCCAAAATTGCAATATCTTGGCCCCCTCCTTGAAGAATCAACAACACCGGCAAGTTTTTTTAGGAAACACCAAATAACTTAACAATCAAATAAAATGTTTGAAAGTTCCTTAGTTCAATGTTTTGTTTATATGAGAATTTTAATTCAACGCATGATAAACGAGTTGTATGTTATATGTATAGTTCTTCACCAAAATGATGACAGTGTTTTTAAACACGAACAGTTTAAACACCTATAAAGTTAGGAATAGTATTTGCCGAATGTATGTAATCACGCCTGTTCACGCTTTTTGGTTAGAGTTATCGTAATATTAAAAAGACCTGTGTATACTTTGCCATGAGATCGTGAACGAACCTTTATCTCTGTAAGCATTTTCAGGAAAAGAAACTCTAAGAATCCCTAAATTCCCTATTCCAATTACTTAATTAATTAATTACGTTGTTAAGCAATGGTTGTACGTGTTTTGAACACGTGGTTGGTTGTCGGATACATATATCACTTCAAGCCGTCCGTACACGTGTAAGATTTAACTTAGGTTTTTATCAATTCTACATTATAGTTCTATTTGTCACGGATTTTCCAGAGTATTTTCCTGCTTAAATTCGCAGTTTATCTTGTTTTTTATACAGGCGGCAGGTTGTGTTTATTTAATGATGTATTATTGTTTTATATTTTGTTTGTGTTTTTGTAACTTTTACACACTTATGAAATTGTCATAATAGAACATAGATTATATATTACTACTGCTATTAAATAATCAACAGCGGATTGTCAGCAAATAAGTATTTATATAATAGTGCAGTGTATACAGGTAGTAATAGTATATCGCCGAATGTATATAATCACGCCTGTTCACGCTTTATGGTTAGAATTACGCGTAATATTAAAATATTAAACAGACTTGGTTTATACTTTGCTACATGATGTGAACGACCTTATCTCTGTAATAGCATTTGTCAGAAAATGCAAGTCTTATAATCCCTAAACTCCCTATTTTAAGCAATCATTCCAACTGTAGACCCTACATTCCTCCATTTGTGCATTTATTCATCACAGTAAACCGCTACCGCGGAAAGCGCTTCGCTTTTAAATACAACAATGAAATGGTATTTTCGGCGATACAACATTTACATTTACTAACTATACGTGATGAAACACAAGAGAAATTGAAATACTCTTTTTACAACGATTCTTATAATTCTGGTAATTTTAAGAAACAGATTTCTTGCAGTTTTCATGTCAAAATTCTTAAAAATCAACAAAAATTCCTTAAATCGCTTAATTCTCAACGTTCGACAACTTACGTTTTAAAGGGAGGTAAAAGGTCGGGTAGCAATAAAACGTGATTTTGTGTGCGTTTTTTAAGTAGTTTGGCGATAAAACGACAAAGAATCAGTTTTATCAATTTACTAAAATTATAAGAATGAACGTTAAACGTGTTTTACACTTTAGTATTTGCTTCATCGCTCAGAGTTAGAAACTAGAAGGTGTTGTATAAAGTACACACCATTTTATTGTTTGTATGAAAACACATAAATAGTAGAAGGCATTCCAGGTATATCAATACAGTGCTGACTAAATATTCACTGTTAACAGTTATTATTGTTATACACAAGTTATTAGTGTGTGATTGCTTTAATCTAGTTGCACATGAACAAACATTGGACGAAAAGACTTTAACAACATGTACTAAGACAATTTACGTACTTTTTAAACACACAAAAAATTCATTCCCGTAAAATTTCTGTTTGAAGTACATGCGCGATATTTCTAAGTTGTCACTTGTGGCGTCGTAGACGTTCTTGTCTTTGTCCTAACAATCAGTTCTCAGAGACTAAATATGTCATCCAAAATTGCAATATCTTGGCCCCTCCTTTGAAGAATCAAACAACACCGGCAAGTTTTTTTTAGGAAACACCAATAACTTAACAATCAAATAAAATGTTGTGAAAGTTCCTTAGTTCAATGTTTTGTTTATATGAGAATTCGTTAATTCAACGCATGATAAACGAGTTGTATGTATATATGTATAGTTCTTTCACCAAAATGATGACAGTGTTTTTAAACACGAACAGTTTAAACCACCTATAAAGTTAGGAATAGTATTTTGCCGAATGTATGTAATCACGCCTGTTCACGCTTTTTGGTTAGAGTTATCGTAATATTAAAAAGACCTTGTGTATACTTTGCCATGAGATCGTGAACGACCTTTATCTCTGTAGTAGCATTTGTCAGGAAAAAGAAACTCTAAGAATCCCTAAATTCCCTATTTCCCAATTACTTAATTAATTAATTACGTTGTTAAGCAATGGTTGTACGTGTTTTGAACACGTGGTTGGTTGTCGGATACATGTATATCACTTTCAAGCCGTCCGTACACGTGTAAGATTTAACTTAGGTTTTTATCAATTCTACATTATAGTTCTATTTTGTCACGGCTTTCCAGAGTATTTTCCTGCTTAAATTCGCAGTTTATCTCTGTTTTTTTATCCAGGCGGCAGGTTGTGTTTATTTAATTGATTATTATTGTTTTTTGTTTGTGTTTTTGTAACTTTTACACACTTATGAAATTGTCATAATAGAACATAGATTATATATTACTACTGCTATTAAATAATCAACAGCGGATTGTCAGCAAATAAGTATTTTATAGTATAGTGCAGTGTATACAGGTAGTAATAGTATATCGCCGAATGTATATAATCACGCCTGTTCACGCTTTATTGGTTAGAATTACCGTAATATTAAAATATTAAACAGACTTGGTTTATACTTTGCTACATGATGTGAACGACCTTTATCTCTGTAATAGCATTTGTCAAGAAAATGCAAGTCTTAGAATCCCTAAACTCCCCTATTTTAACAATCATTCCAACTGTAGACCCTACATTCCTCCATTTGTGCATTTATTCATCACAGTAAACCGCTACCGCGGAAAGCGCTTCGCTTTTAAATACAACAATGAAATGGTATTTTCGGCGATACAACATTTACTAACTATACGTGATGAAACACAAGAGAAATTGAAATACTCTTTTTACAACGATTCTTATAATTCTGGTAATTTTAAGAAACAGATTTCTTGCAGTTTTCATGTCAAAATTCTTAAAAATCAACAAAAATTCCTTAAATCGCTTAATTCTCAACGTTCGACAACTTACGTTTTAAAGGGAGGTAAAAGGTCGGGTAGCAATAAAACGTGATTTTGTGTGCGTTTTTTAAGTAGTTTGGCGATAAAACGACAAAGAATCAGTTTTATCAATTTACTAAAATTATAAGAATGAACGTTAAACGTGTTTTACACTTTAGTATTTGCTTCATCGCTCAGAGTTAGAAACTAGAAGGTGTTGTATAAAGTAGTACACACCATTTTATTGTTTGTATGAAAACACATAAATAGTAGAAGGCATTCCAGGTATATCAATACAGTGCTGACTAAATATTCACTGTTAACAGTTATTATTGTTATACACAAGTTATTAGTGTGTGATTGCTTTAATCTAGTTGCACATGAACAAACATTGGACGAAAAGACTTTAACAACATGTACTAAGACAATTTACGTACTTTTTGAAACACAAAAAAATTCATTCCCGTAAAATTTCTGTTTGAAGTACATGCGCGATATTTCTAAGTTGTCACTTGTGGCGTCGTAGACGTTCTTGTCTTTGTCCTAACAATCAGTTCTCAGAGACTAAATATGTCATCCAAAATTGCAATATCTTGGCCCCTCCTTTGAAGAATCAACAACACCGGCAAGTTTTTTTTAGGAAACACCAAATAACTTAACAATCAAATAAAATGTTGTGAAAGTTCCTTAGTTCAATGTTTTGTTTATATGAGAATTCGTTAATTCCAACGCATGATAAACGAGTTGTATGTATATATGTATAGTTCTTTCACCAAAATGATGACAGTGTTTTTAAACACGAACAGTTTAAACCACCTATAAAGTTAGGAATAGTATTTTGCCGAATGTATGTAATCACGCCTGTTCACGCTTTTTGGTTAGAGTTATCGTAATATTAAAAAGACTTGTGTATACTTTGCCATGAGATCGTGAACGACCTTTATCTCTGTAGTAGCATTTGTCAGGAAAAAGAAACTCTAAGAATCCCTAAATTCCCTATTTCCCAATTACTTAATTAATTAATTACGTTGTTAAGCAATGGTTGTACGTGTTTTGAACACGTGGTTGGTTGTCGGATACATGTATATCACTTTCAAGCCGTCCGTACACGTGTAAGATTTAACTTAGGTTTTTATCAATTCTACATTATAGTTCTATTTTGTCACGGCTTTTCCAGAGTATTTTCCTGCTTAAATTCGCAGTTTATCTCTGTTTTTTTATCAGGCGGCAGGTTGTGTTTATTTAATTGATGTATTATTGTTTTATATTTTGTGTGTTTTTGTAACTTTTACACACTTATGAAATTGTCATAATAGAACATAGATTATATATTACTACTGCTATTAAATAATCAACAGCGGATTGTCAGCAAATAAGTATTTATATAGTATAGTGCAGTGTATACAGGTAGTAATAGTATATCGCCGAATGTATATAATCACGCCTGTTCACGCTTTATTGGTTAGAATTACCGTAATATTAAATATTAAAGACTTGGTTTATACTTTGCTACATGATGTGAACGACCTTTATCTCTGTAATAGCATTTGTCAAGAAAATGCAAGTCTTAGAATCCCTAAACTCCCCTATTTTAACAATCATTCCAACTGTAGACCCTACATTCCTCCATTTGTGCATTTATTCATCACAGTAAACCGCTACCGCGGAAAGCGCTTCGCTTTTAAATACAACAATGAAATGGTATTTTCGGCGATACAACATTTACATTTAAACTATACGTGATGAAACACAAGAGAAATTGAAATACTCTTTTACAACGATTCTTATAATTCTGGTAATTTTAAGAAACAGATTTCTTGCAGTTTTCATGTCAAAATTCTTAAAAATCAACAAAAATTCCTTAAATCGCTTAATTCTCAACGTTCGACAACTTACGTTTTAAAGGGAGGTAAAAGGTCGGGTAGCTGTAAAACGTGATTTTGTGTGCGTTTTTTAAGTAGTTTGGCGATAAAACGACAAAGAATCAGTTTTATCAATTTACTAAAATTATAAGAATGAACGTTAAACGTGTTTTACACTTTAGTATTTGCTTCATCGCTCAGAGTTAGAAACTAGAAGGTGTTGTATAAAGTAGTACACACCATTTTATTGTTTGTATGAAAACACATAAATAGTAGAAGGCATTCCAGGTATATCAATACAGTGCTGACTAAATATTCACTGTTAACAGTTATTATTGTTATACACAAGTTATTAGTGTGTGATTGCTTTAATCTAGTTGCACATGAACAAACATTGGACGAAAAGACTTTAACAACATGTACTAACAATTTACGTACTTTTTGAAACACACAAAAAATTCATTCCCGTAAAATTTCTGTTTGAAGTACATGCGCGATATTTCTAAGTTGTCACTTGTGGCGTCGTAGACGTTCTTGTCTTTGTCCTAACAATCAGTTCTCAGAGACTAAATATGTCATCCAAAATTGCAATATCTTGGCCCCTCCTTTGAAGAATCAAACAACACCGGCAAGTTTTTTTTAGGAAACACCAAATAACTTAACAATCAAATAAATGTTGTGAAAGTTCCTTAGTTCAATGTTTTGTTTATATGAGAATTCGTTAATTCCAACGCATGATAAACGAGTTGTATGTATATATGTATAGTTCTTTCACCAAAATGATGACAGTGTTTTTAAACACGAACAGTTTAAACCACCTATAAAGTTAGGAATAGTATTTTGCCGAATGTATGTAATCACGCCTGTTCACGCTTTTTTGGTTAGAGTTATCGTAATATTAAAAAGACCTTGTGTATACTTTGCCATGAGATCGTGAACGACCTTTATCTCTGTAGTAGCATTTGTCAGGAAAAAGAAACTCTAAGAATCCCTAAATTCCCTATTTCCCAATTACTTAATTAATTAATTACGTTGTTAAGCAATGGTTGTACGTGTTTTGAACACGTGGTTGGTTGTCGGATACATGTATATCACTTTCAAGCCGTCCGTACACGTGTAAGATTTAACTTAGGTTTTTATCAATTCTACATTATAGTTCTATTTTGTCACGGCTTTTCCAGAGTATTTTCCTGCTTAAATTCGCAGTTTATCTCTGTTTTTTTATCAGGCGGCAGGTTGTGTTTATTTAATTGATGTATTATTGTTTTATATTTGTTTGTGTTTTTGTAACTTTTACACACTTATGAAATTGTCATAATAGAACATAGATTATATATTACTACTGCTATTAAATAATCAACAGCGGATTGTCAGCAAATAAGTATTTATATAGTATAGTGCAGTGTATACAGGTAGTAATAGTATATCGCCGAATGTATATAATCACGCCTGTTCACGCTTTATTGGTTAGAATTACCGTAATATTAAAATATTAAAAGACTTGGTTTATACTTTGCTACATGATGTGAACGACCTTTATCTCTGTAATAGCATTTGTCAAGAAAATGCAAGTCTTAGAATCCCTAAACTCCCCTATTTTAACAATCATTCCAACTGTAGACCCTACATTCCTCCATTTGTGCATTTATTCATCACAGTAAACCGCTACCGCGGAAAGCGCTTCGCTTTTAAATACAACAATGAAATGGTATTTTCGGCGATACAACATTTACATTTACTAACTATACGTGATGAAACACAAGAGAAATTGAAATACTCTTTTTACAACGATTCTTATAATTCTGGTAATTTTAAGAAACAGATTTCTTGCAGTTTTCATGTCAAAATTCTTAAAAATCAACAAAAATTCCTTAAATCGCTTAATTCTCAACGTTCGACAACTTACGTTTTAAAGGGAGGTAAAAGGTCGGGTAGCTGTAAAACGTGATTTTGTGTGCGTTTTTTAAGTAGTTTGGCGATAAAACGACAAAGAATCAGTTTTATCAATTTACTAAAATTATAAGAATGAACGTTAAACGTGTTTTACACTTTAGTATTTGCTTCATCGCTCAGAGTTAGAAACTAGAAGGTGTTGTATAAAGTAGTACACACCATTTTATTGTTTGTATGAAAACACATAAATAGTAGAAGGCATTCCAGGTATATCAATACAGTGCTGACTAAATATTCACTGTTAACAGTTATTATTGTTATACACAAGTTATTAGTGTGTGATTGCTTTAATCTAGTTGCACATGAACAAACATTGGACGAAAAGACTTTAACAACATGTACTAAGACAATTTACGTACTTTTTGAAACACACAAAAAATTCATTCCCGTAAAATTTCTGTTTGAAGTACATGCGCGATATTTCTAAGTTGTCACTTGTGGCGTCGTAGACGTTCTTGTCTTTGTCCTAACAATCAGTTCTCAGAGACTAAATATGTCATCCAAAATTGCAATATCTTGGCCCCTCCTTTGAAGAATCAAACAACACCGGCAAGTTTTTTTAGGAAACACCAAATAACTTAACAATCAAATAAAATGTTGTGAAAGTTCCTTAGTTCAATGTTTTGTTTATATGAGAATTCGTTAATTCCAACGCATGATAAACGAGTTGTATGTATATATGTATAGTTCTTTCACCAAAATGATGACAGTGTTTTTAAACACGAACAGTTTAAACCACCTATAAAGTTAGGAATAGTATTTTGCCGAATGTATGTAATCACGCCTGTTCACGCTTTTTGGTTAGAGTTATCGTAATATTAAAAAGACCTTGTGTATACTTTGCCATGAGATCGTGAACGACCTTTATCTCTGTAGTAGCATTTGTCAGGAAAAAGAAACTCTAAGAATCCCTAAATTCCCTATTTCCCAATTACTTAATTAATTAATTACGTTGTTAAGCAATGGTTGTACGTGTTTTGAACACGTGGTTGGTTGTCGGATACATGTATATCACTTTCAAGCCGTCCGTACACGTGTAAGATTTAACTTAGGTTTTTATCAATTCTACATTATAGTTCTATTTTGTCACGGCTTTTCCAGAGTATTTTCCTGCTTAAATTCGCAGTTTATCTCTGTTTTTTTATCCAGGCGGCAGGTTGTGTTTATTTAATTGATGTATTATTGTTTTATATTTTGTTTGTGTTTTTGTAACTTTTACACACTTATGAAATTGTCATAATAGAACATAGATTATATATTACTACTGCTATTAAATAATCAACAGCGGATTGTCAGCAAATAAGTATTTATATAGTATAGTGCAGTGTATACAGGTAGTAATAGTATATCGCCGAATGTATATAATCACGCCTGTTCACGCTTTATTGGTTAGAATTACCGTAATATTAAAATATTAAAAAGACTTGGTTTATACTTTGCTACATGATGTGAACGACCTTTATCTCTGTAATAGTATTTGTCAAGAAATGCAAGTCTTAGAATCCCTAAACTCCCCTATTTTAACAATCATTCCAACTGTAGACCCTACATTCCTCCATTTGTGCATTTATTCATCACAGTAAACCGCTACCGCGGAAAGCGCTTCGCTTTTAAATACAACAATGAAATGGTATTTTCGGCGATACAACATTTACATTTACTAACTATACGTGATGAAACACAAGAGAAATTGAAATACTCTTTTTACAACGATTCTTATAATTCTGGTAATTTTAAGAAACAGATTTCTTGCAGTTTTCATGTCAAAATTCTTAAAAATCAACAAAAATTCCTTAAATCGCTTAATTCTCAACGTTCGACAACTTACGTTTTAAAGGGAGGTAAAAGGTCGGGTAGCTGTAAAACGTGATTTTGTTGCGTTTTTTAAGTAGTTTGGCGATAAAACGACAAAGAATCAGTTTTATCAATTTACTAAAATTATAAGAATGAACGTTAAACGTGTTTTACACTTTAGTATTTGCTTCATCGCTCAGAGTTAGAAACTAGAAGGTGTTGTATAAAGTAGTACACACCATTTTATTGTTTGTATGAAAACACATAAATAGTAGAAGGCATTCCAGGTATATCAATACAGTGCTGACTAAATATTCACTGTTAACAGTTATTATTGTTATACACAAGTTATTAGTGTGTGATTGCTTTAATCTAGTTGCACATGAACAAACATTGGACGAAAAGACTTTAACAACATGTACTAAGACAATTTACGTACTTTTTGAAACACACAAAAAATTCATTCCCGTAAAATTTCTGTTTGAAGTACATGCGCGATATTTCTAAGTTGTCACTTGTGGCGTCGTAGACGTTCTTGTCTTTGTCCTAACAATCAGTTCTCAGAGACTAAATATGTCATCCAAAATTGCAATATCTTGGCCCCTCCTTTGAAGAATCAAACAACACCGGCAAGTTTTTTTTAGGAAACACCAAATAACTTAACAATCAAATAAAATGTTGTGAAAGTTCCTTAGTTCAATGTTTTGTTTATAGAAATTCGTTAATTCCAACGCATGATAAACGAGTTGTATGTATATATGTATAGTTCTTTCACCAAAATGATGACAGTGTTTTTAAACACGAACAGTTTAAACCACCTATAAAGTTAGGAATAGTATTTTGCCGAATGTATGTAATCACGCCTGTTCACGCTTTTTTGGTTAGAGTTATCGTAATATTAAAAAGACCTTGTGTATACTTTGCCATGAGATCGTGAACGACCTTTATCTCTGTAGTAGCATTTGTCAGGAAAAAGAAACTCTAAGAATCCCTAAATTCCCTATTTCCCAATTACTTAATTAATTAATTACGTTGTTAAGCAATGGTTGTACGTGTTTTGAACACGTGGTTGGTTGTCGGATACATGTATATCACTTTCAAGCCGTCCGTACACGTGTAAGATTTAACTTAGGTTTTTATCAATTCTACATTATAGTTCTATTTTGTCACGGCTTTTCCAGAGTATTTTCCTGCTTAAATTCGCAGTTTATCTCTGTTTTTTTATACAGGCGGCAGGTTGTGTTTATTTAATTGATGTATTATTGTTTTATATTTTGTTTGTGTTTTTGTAACTTTTACACACTTATGAAATTGTCATAATAGAACATAGATTATATATTACTACTGCTATTAAATAATCAACAGCGGATTGTCAGCAAATAAGTATTTATATAGTATAGTGCAGTGTATACAGGTAGTAATAGTATATCGCCGAATGTATATAATCACGCCTGTTCACGCTTTATTGGTTAGAATTACCGTAATATTAAAATATTAAAAGACTTGGTTTATACTTTGCTACATGATGTGAACGACCTTTATCTCTGTAATAGCATTTGTCAAGAAAATGCAAGTCTTAGAATCCCTAAACTCCCCTATTTTAACAATCATTCCAACTGTAGACCCTACATTCCTCCATTTGTGCATTTATTCATCACAGTAAACCGCTACCGCGGAAAGCGCTTCGCTTTTAAATACAACAATGAAATGGTATTTTCGGCGATACAACATTTACATTTACTAACTATACGTGATGAAACACAAGAGAAATTGAAATACTCTTTTTACAACGATTCTTATAATTCTGGTAATTTTAAGAAACAGATTTCTTGCAGTTTTCATGTCAAAATTCTTAAAAATCAACAAAATTCCTTAAATCGCTTAATTCTCAACGTTCGACAACTTACGTTTTAAAGGGAGGTAAAAGGTCGGGTAGCAAAAACGTGATTTTGTGTGCGTTTTTTAAGTAGTTTGGCGATAAAACGACAAAGAATCAGTTTTATCAATTTACTAAAATTATAAGAATGAACGTTAAACGTGTTTTACACTTTAGTATTTGCTTCATCGCTCAGAGTTAGAAACTAGAAGGTGTTGTATAAAGTAGTACACACCATTTTATTGTTTGTATGAAAACACATAAATAGTAGAAGGCATTCCAGGTATATCAATACAGTGCTGACTAAATATTCACTGTTAACAGTTATTATTGTTATACACAAGTTATTAGTGTGTGATTGCTTTAATCTAGTTGCACATGAACAAACATTGGACGAAAAGACTTTAACAACATGTACTAAGACAATTTACGTACTTTTTGAAACACACAAAAAATTCATTCCCGTAAAATTTCTGTTTGAAGTACATGCGCGATATTTCTAAGTTGTCACTTGTGGCGTCGTAGACGTTCTTGTCTTTGTCCTAACAATCAGTTCTCAGAGACTAAATATGTCATCCAAAATTGCAATATCTTGGCCCCTCCTTTGAAGAATCAAACAACACCGGCAAGTTTTTTTTAGGAAACACCAAATAACTTAACAATCAAATAAAATGTTGTGAAAGTTCCTTAGTTCAATGTTTTGTTTATATGAGAATTCGTTAATTCCAACGCATGATAAACGAGTTGTATGTATATATGTATAGTTCTTTCACCAAAATGATGACAGTGTTTTTAAACACGAACAGTTTAAACCACCTATAAAGTTAGGAATAGTATTTTGCCGAATGTATGTAATCACGCCTGTTCACGCTTTTTTGGTTAGAGTTATCGTAATATTAAAAAGACCTTGTGTATACTTTGCCATGAGATCGTGAACGACCTTTATCTCTGTAGTAGCATTTGTCAGGAAAAAGAAACTCTAAGAATCCCTAAATTCCCTATTTCCCAATTACTTAATTAATTAATTACGTTGTTAAGCAATGGTTGTACGTGTTTTGAACACGTGGTTGGTTGTCGGATACATGTATATCACTTTCAAGCCGTCCGTACACGTGTAAGATTTAACTTAGGTTTTTATCAATTCTACATTATAGTTCTATTTTGTCACGGCTTTCCAGAGTATTTTCCTGCTTAAATTCGCAGTTTATCTCTGTTTTTTTATAGGCGCAGGTTGTGTTTATTTAATTGATGTATTATTGTTTTATATTTTGTTTGTGTTTTTGTAACTTTTACACACTTATGAAATTGTCATAATAGAACATAGATTATATATTACTACTGCTATTAAATAATCAACAGCGGATTGTCAGCAAATAAGTATTTATATAGTATAGTGCAGTGTATACAGGTAGTAATAGTATATCGCCGAATGTATATAATCACGCCTGTTCACGCTTTATTGGTTAGAATTACCGTAATATTAAAATATTAAAAACTTGGTTTATACTTTGCTACATGATGTGAACGACCTTTATCTCTGTAATAGCATTTGTCAAGAAAATGCAAGTCTTAGAATCCCTAAACTCCCTATTTTAACAATCATTCCAACTGTAGACCCTACATTCCTCCATTTGTGCATTTATTCATCACAGTAAACCGCTACGCGGAAAGCGCTTCGCTTTTAAATACAACAATGAAATGGTATTTTCGGCGATACAACATTTACATTTACTAACTATACGTGATGAAACACAAGAGAAATTGAAATACTCTTTTTACAACGATTCTTATAATTCTGGTAATTTTAAGAAACAGATTTCTTGCAGTTTTCATGTCAAAATTCTTAAAAATCAACAAAAATTCCTTAAATCGCTTAATTCTCAACGTTCGACAACTTACGTTTTAAAGGGAGGTAAAAGGTCGGGTAGCTGTAAAACGTGATTTTGTGTGCGTTTTTAAGTAGTTTGGCGATAAAACGACAAAGAATCAGTTTTATCAATTTACTAAAATTATAAGAATGAACGTTAAACGTGTTTTACACTTTAGTATTTGCTTCATCGCTCAGAGTTAGAAACTAGAAGGTGTTGTATAAAGTAGTACACACCATTTTATTGTTTGTATGAAAACACATAAATAGTAGAAGGCATTCCAGGTATATCAATACAGTGCTGACTAAATATTCACTGTTAACAGTTATTATTGTTATACACAAGTTATTAGTGTGTGATTGCTTTAATCTAGTTGCACATGAACAAACATTGGACGAAAAGACTTTAACAACATGTATTAAGACAATTTACGTACTTTTTAAACACACAAAAAATTCATTCCCGTAAAATTTCTGTTTGAAGTACATGCGCGATATTTCTAAGTTGTCACTTGTGGCGTCGTAGACGTTCTTGTCTTTGTCCTAACAATCAGTTCTCAGAGACTAAATATGTCATCCAAAATTGCAATATCTTGGCCCCTCCTTTGAAGAATCAGACAACACCGGCAAGTTTTTTTTAGGAAACACCAAATAACTTAACAATCAAATAAAATGTTGTGAAATTTCCTTAGTTCAATGTTTTGTTTATATGAGAATTCGTTAATTCCAACGCATGATAAACGAGTTGTATGTATATATGTATAGTTCTTTCACCAAAATGATGACAGTGTTTTTAAACACGAACAGTTTAAACCACCTATAAAGTTAGGAATAGTATTTTGCCGAATGTATGTAATCACGCCTGTTCACGCTTTTTTGGTTAGAGTTATCGTAATATTAAAAAGACCTTGTGTATACTTTGCCATGAGATCGTGAACGACCTTTATCTCTGTAGTAGCATTTGTCAGGAAAAAGAAACTCTAAGAATCCCTAAATTCCCTATTTCCCAATTACTTAATTAATTAATTACGTTGTTAAGCAATGGTTGTACGTGTTTTGAACACGTGGTTGGTTGTCGGATACATGTATATCACTTTCAAGCCGTCCGTACACGTGTAAGATTTAACTTAGGTTTTTATCAATTCTACATTATAGTTCTATTTTGTCACGGCTTTTCCAGAGTATTTTCCTGCTTAAATTCGCAGTTTATCTCTGTTTTTTTATCCAGGCGGCAGGTTGTGTTTATTTAATTGATGTATTATTGTTTTATATTTTGTGTTGTGTTTTTGTAACTTTTACACACTTATGAAATTGTCATAATAGAACATAGATTATATATTACTACTGCTATTAAATAATCAACAGCGGATTGTCAGCAAATAAGTATTTATATAGTATAGTGCAGTGTATACAGGTAGTAATAGTATATCGCCGAATGTATATAATCACGCCTGTTCACGCTTTATTGGTTAGAATTACCGTAATATTAAAATATTAAAAAGACTTGGTTTATACTTTGCTACATGATGTGAACGACCTTTATCTCTGTAATAGCATTTGTCAAGAAAATGCAAGTCTTAGAATCCCTAAACTCCCCTATTTTAACAATCATTCCAACTGTAGACCTACATTCTCCATTTGTGCATTTATTCATCACAGTAAACCGCTACCGCGGAAAGCGCTTCGCTTTTAAATACAACAATGAAATGGTATTTTCGGCGATACAACATTTACATTTACTAACTATACGTGATGAAACACAAGAGAAATTGAAATACTCTTTTTACAACGATTCTTATAATTCTGGTAATTTTAAGAAACAGATTTCTTGCAGTTTTCATGTCAAAATTCTTAAAAATCAACAAAAATTCCTTAAATCGCTTAATTCTCAACGTTCGACAACTTACGTTTTAAAGGGAGGTAAAAGGTCGGGTAGCTGTAAAACGTGATTTTGTGTGCGTTTTTTAAGTAGTTTGGCGATAAAACGACAAAGAATCAGTTTTATCAATTTACTAAAATTATAAGAATGAACGTTAAACGTGTTTTACACTTTAGTATTTGCTTCATCGCTCAGAGTTAGAAACTAGAAGGTGTTGTATAAAGTAGTACACACCATTTTATTGTTTGTATGAAAACACATAAATAGTAGAAGGCATTCCAGGTATATCAATACAGTGCTGACTAAATATTCACTGTTAACAGTTATTATTGTTATACACAAGTTATTAGTGTGTGATTGCTTTAATCTAGTTGCACATGAACAAACATTGGACGAAAAGACTTTAACAACATGTATTAAGACAATTTACGTACTTTTTAAACACACAAAAAATTCATTCCCGTAAAATTTCTGTTTGAAGTACATGCGCGATATTTCTAAGTTGTCACTTGTGGCGTCGTAGACGTTCTTGTCTTTGTCCTAACAATCAGTTCTCAGAGACTAAATATGTCATCCAAAATTGCAATATCTTGGCCCCTCCTTTGAAGAATCAGACAACACCGGCAAGTTTTTTTAGGAAACACCAAATAACTTAACAATCAAATAAAATGTTGTGAAAGTTCCTTAGTTCAATGTTTTGTTTATATGAGAATTCGTTAATTCCAACGCATGATAAACGAGTTGTATGTATATATGTATAGTTCTTTCACCAAAATGATGACAGTGTTTTTAAACACGAACAGTTTAAACCACCTATAAAGTTAGGAATAGTATTTTGCCGAATGTATGTAATCACGCCTGTTCACGCTTTTTGGTTAGAGTTATCGTAATATTAAAAAGACCTTGTGTATACTTTGCCATGAGATCGTGAACGACCTTTATCTCTGTAGTAGCATTTGTCAGGAAAAAGAAACTCTAAGAATCCCTAAATTCCCTATTTCCCAATTAATTAATTAATTACGTTGTTAAGCAATGGTTGTACGTGTTTTGAACACGTGGTTGGTTGTCGGATACATGTATATCACTTTCAAGCCGTCCGTACACGTGTAAGATTTAACTTAGGTTTTTATCAATTCTACATTATAGTTCTATTTTGTCACGGCTTTTCCAGAGTATTTTCCTGCTTAAATTCGCAGTTTATCTCTGTTTTTTTATCCAGGCGGCAGGTTGTGTTTATTTAATTGATGTATTATTGTTTTATATTTTGTTTGTGTTTTTGTAACTTTTACACACTTATGAAATTGTCATAATAGAACATAGATTATATATTACTACTGCTATTAAATAATCAACAGCGGATTGTCAGCAAATAAGTATTTATATAGTATAGTGCAGTGTATACAGGTAGTAATAGTATATCGCCGAATGTATATAATCACGCCTGTTCACGCTTTATTGGTTAGAATTACCGTAATATTAAAATATTAAAAAGACTTGGTTTATACTTTGCTACATGATGTGAACGACCTTTATCTCTGTAATAGCATTTGTCAAGAAAATGCAAGTCTTAGAATCCCTAAACTCCCCTATTTTAACAATCATTCCAACTGTAGACCTACATTCCTCCATTTGTGCATTTATTCATCACAGTAAACCGCTACCGCGGAAAGCGCTTCGCTTTTAAATACAACAATGAAATGGTATTTTCGGCGATACAACATTTACATTTACTAACTATACGTGATGAAACACAAGAGAAATTGAAATACTCTTTTTACAACGATTCTTATAATTCTGGTAATTTTAAGAAACAGATTTCTTGCAGTTTTCATGTCAAAATTCTTAAAAATCAACAAAAATTCCTTAAATCGCTTAATTCTCAACGTTCGACAACTTACGTTTTAAAGGGAGGTAAAAGGTCGGGTAGCTGTAAAACGTGATTTTGTGTGCGTTTTTTAAGTAGTTTGGCGATAAAACGACAAAGAATCAGTTTTATCAATTTACTAAAATTATAAGAATGAACGTTAAACGTGTTTTACACTTTAGTATTTGCTTCATCGCTCAGAGTTAGAAACTAGAAGGTGTTGTATAAAGTAGTACACACCATTTTATTGTTTGTATGAAAACACATAAATAGTAGAAGGCATTCCAGGTATATCAATACAGTGCTGACTAAATATTCACTGTTAACAGTTATTATTGTTATACACAGTTATTAGTGTGTGATTGCTTTAATCTAGTTGCACATGAACAAACATTGGACGAAAAGACTTTAACAACATGTATTAAGACAATTTACGTACTTTTTAAACACACAAAAAATTCATTCCCGTAAAATTTCTGTTTGAAGTACATGCGCGATATTTCTAAGTTGTCACTTGTGGCGTCGTAGACGTTCTTGTCTTTGTCCTAACATCAGTTCTCAGAGACTAAATATGTCATCCAAAATTGCAATATCTTGGCCCCTCCTTTGAAGAATCAGACAACACCGGCAAGTTTTTTTAGGAAACACCAAATAACTTAACAATCAAATAAAATGTTGTGAAATTTCCTTAGTTCAATGTTTTGTTTATATGAGAATTCGTTAATTCCAACGCATGATAAACGAGTTGTATGTATATATGTATAGTTCTTTCACCAAAATGATGACAGTGTTTTTAAACATGAACAGTTTAAACCACCTATAAAGTTAGGAATAGTATTTTGCCGAATGTATGTAATCACGCCTGTTCACGCTTTTTGGTTAGAGTTATCGTAATATTAAAAAGACCTTGTGTATACTTTGCCATGAGATCGTGAACGACCTTTATCTCTGTAGTAGCATTTGTCAGGAAAAAGAAACTCTAAGAATCCCTAAATTCCCTATTTCCCAATTACTTAATTAATTAATTACGTTGTTAAGCAATGGTTGTACGTGTTTTGAACACGTGGTTGGTTGTCGGATACATGTATATCACTTTCAAGCCGTCCGTACACGTGTAGATTTAACTTAGGTTTTTATCAATTCTACATTATAGTTCTATTTTGTCACGGCTTTTCCAGAGTATTTTCCTGCTTAAATTCGCAGTTTATCTCTGTTTTTTTATCCAGGCGGCAGTTGTGTTTATTAATTGATGTATTATTGTTTTATATTTGTTTGTGTTTTTGTAACTTTTACACACTTATGAAATTGTCATAATAGAACATAGATTATATATTACTACTGCTATTAAATAATCAACAGCGGATTGTCAGCAAATAAGTATTTATATAGTATAGTGCAGTGTATACAGGTAGTAATAGTATATCGCCGTATATGTATATAATCACGCCTGTTCACGCTTTATTGGTTAGAATTACCGTAATATATTAAAAAGACTTGGTTTATACTTTGCTACATGATGTGAACGACCTTTATCTCTGTAATAGCATTTGTCAAGAAAATGCAAGTCTTAGAATCCCTAAACTCCCCTATTTTAACAATCATTCCAACTGTAGACCTACATTCCTCATTTGTGCATTTATTCATCACAGTAAACCGCTACCGCGGAAAGCGCTTCGCTTTTAAATACAACAATGAAATGGTATTTTCGGCGATACAACATTTACATTTACTAACTATACGTGATGAAACACAAGAGAAATTGAAATACTCTTTTTACAACGATTCTTATAATTCTGGTAATTTTAAGAAAACAGATTTCTTGCAGTTTTCATGTCAAAATTCTTAAAAATCAACAAAAATTCCTTAAATCGCTTAATTCTCAACGTTCGACAACTTACGTTTTAAAGGGAGGTAAAAGGTCGGGTAGCTGTAAAACGTGATTTGTGTGTGCGTTTTTTAAGTAGTTTGGCGATAAAACGACAAAGAATCAGTTTTATCAATTTACTAAAATTATAAGAATGAACGTTAAACGTGTTTTACACTTTAGTATTTGCTTCATCGCTCAGAGTTAGAAACTAGAAGGTGTTGTATAAAGTAGTACACACCATTTTATTGTTTGTATGAAAACACATAAATAGTAGAAGGCATTCCAGGTATATCAATACAGTGCTGACTAAATATTCACTGTTAACAGTTATTATTGTTATACACAAGTTATTAGTGTGTGATTGCTTTAATCTAGTTGCACATGAACAAACATTGGACGAAAAGACTTTAACAACATGTACTAAGACAATTTACGTACTTTTTGAAACACACAAAAATTCATTCCCGTAAAATTTCTGTTTGAAGTACATGCGCGATATTTCTAAGTTGTCACTTGTGGCGTCGTAGGTTCTTGTCTTTGTCCTAACAATCAGTTCTCAGAGACTAAATATGTCATCCAAAATTGCAATATCTTGGCCCCTCCTTTGAAGAATCAAACAACACCGGCAAGTTTTTTTTAGGAAACACCAAATAACTTAACAATCAAATAAAACGTTGTGAAAGTTCCTTAGTTCAATGTTTTGTTTATATGAGAATTCGTTAATTCCAACGCATGATAAACGAGTTGTATGTATATATGTATAGTTCTTTCACCAAAATGATGACAGTGTTTTTAAACACGAACAGTTTAAACCACCTATAAAGTTAGGAATAGTATTTTGCCGAATGTATGTAATCACGCCTGTTCACGCTTTTTGGTTAGAGTTATCGTAATATTAAAAAGACCTTGTGTATACTTTGCCATGAGATCGTGAACGACCTTTATCTCTGTAGTAGCATTTGTCAGGAAAAAGAAACTCTTAGAATCCCTAAATTCCCTATTTTCCAATTACTTAATTAATTAATTACGTTGTTAAGCAATGGTTGTACGTGTTTTGAACACGTGGTTGGTTGTCGGATACATGTATATCACTTTCAAGCCGTCCGTACACGTGTAAGATTTAACTTAGGGTTTTTATCAATTCTACATTATAGTTCTATTTTGTCACGGCTTTTCCAGAGTATTTTCCTGCTTAAATTCGCAGTTTATCTCAGTTTTTTTTATCCAGGCGGCAGGTTGTGTTGATTTAATTGATGTATTATTGTTTTATATTTTGTTTGTGTTTTTGTAACTTTTACACACTTATGAAATTGTCATAATAGAACATAGATTATATATTACTACTGCTACTAAATAAATTAAATAAAACAGCGGATTGTCAGCAAATAAGTATTTATATAGTATAGTGCAGTGTATACAGGTAGTAATAGTATATCGCCGAATGTATATAATCACGCCTGTTCACGCTTTATTGGTTAGAATTACCGTAATATTAAAAAGACCTTTGCTACATGATGTGAACGACCTTTATCTCTGTAATAGCATTTGTCAAGAAAATGCAAGTCTTAGAATCCCTAAACTCCCCTATTTTAACAATCATTCTAACTGTAGACCCTACATTCCTCCATTTGTGCATTTATTCATCACAGTAAACCGCTACCGCGAAAAGCGCTTCGCTTTTAAATACAATAATGAAATGGTATTTTCGGCGATACAACATTTACATTTACTAACTATACGTGATGAAACACAAGAGAAATTGAAATACTCTTTTTACAACGATTCTTATAATTCTGGTAATTTTAAGAAACAGATTTCTTGCAGTTTTCATGTCAAAATTCTTAAAAATCAACAAAAATTCCTTAAATTGCTTAATTCTCAACGTTCGACAACTTACGTTTTAAAGGGAGGTAAAAGGTCGGGTAGCTGTAAAACGTGATTTTGTGTGCGTTTTTTAAGTAGTTTGGCGATAAAACGAAAAAGAATCAGTTTTATCAATTTACTAAAATTATAAGAATGAACGTTAAACGTGTTTTACACTTTAGTATTTGCTTCATCGCTCAGAGTTAGAAACTAGAAGGTGTTGTATAAAGTAGTACACACCATTTTATTGTTTGTATGAAAACACATAAATAGTAGAAGGCATTCCAGGTATATCAATACAGTGCTGACTAAATATTCACTGTTAACAGTTATTATTGTTATACACAAGTTATTAGTGTGTGATTGCTTTAATCTAGTTGCACATGAACAAACATTGGACGAAAAGACTTTAACAACATGTACTAAGACAATTTACGTACTTTTTGAAACACACAAAAAATTCATTCCCGTAAAATTTCTGTTTGAAGTACATGCGCGATATTTCTAAGTTGTCACTTGTGGCGTCGTAGACGTTCTTGTCTTTGTCCTAACAATCAGTTCTCAGAGACTAAATATGTCATCCAAAATTGCAGTATCTTGGCCCCTCCTTTGAAGAATCAAACAACACCGGCAAGTTTTTTTAGGAAACACCAAATAACTTAACAATCAAATAAAACGTTGTGAAAGTTCCTTAGTTCAATGTTTTGTTTATATGAGAATTCGTTAATTCCAACGCATGATAAACGAGTTGTATGTATATATGTATAGTTCTTTCACCAAAATGATGACAGTGTTTTTAAACACGAACAGTTTAAACCACCTATAAAGTTAGGAATAGTATTTTGCCGAATGTATGTAATCACGCCTGTTCACGCTTTTTTGGTTAGAGTTATCGTAATATTAAAAAGACCTTGTGTATACTTTGCCATGACATCGTGAACGACCTTTATCTCTGTAGTAGCATTTGTCAGGAAAAAGAAACTCTAAGAATCCCTAAATTTCCTATTTCCTAATTACTTAATTAATTAATTACGTTGTTAAGCAATGGTTGTACGTGTTTTGAACACGTGGTTGGTTGTCGGATACATGTATATCACTTTCAAGCCGTCCGTACACGTGTAAGATTTAACTTAGGTTTTTATCAATTCTACATTATAGTTCTATTTTTATCTAAACTCCCCTATTTTAACAATCATTCCAACTGTAGACCCTTCATTCCTCCATTTGTGCATTTATTCATCACAGTTAACCGCTACCGCGGAAAGCGCTTCGCTTTTAAATACAATAATGAAATGGTATTTTCGGCGATACAACATTTACATTTACTAACTATACGTGATGAAACACAAGAGAAATGAAATACTCTTTTTACAACGATTCTTATAATTCTGGTAATTTTAGAAACAATTTCTTGCAGTTTTCATGTCAAAATTCTTAAAAATCAACAAAAATTCCTTAAATCGCTTAATTCTCAACGTTCGACAACTTACGTTTTAAAGGGAGGTAAAAGGTCGGGTAGCTGTAAAACGTGATTTTGTGTGCGTTTTTTAAGTAGTTTGGCGATAAAACGACAAAGAATCAGTTTTATCAATTTACTAAAATTATAAGAATGAACGTTAAACGTGTTTTACACTTTAGTATTTGCTTCATCGCTCAGAGTTAGAAACTAGAAGGTGTTGTATAAAGTAGTACACACCATTTTATTGTTTGTATGAAAACACATAAATAGTAGAGGCATTCCAGGTATATCAATACAGTGCTGACTAAATAATCACTGTTAACAGTTATTATTGTTATACACAAGTTATTAGTGTGTGATTGCTTTAATCTAGTTGCACATGAACAAACATTGGACGAAAAGACTTTAACAACATGTACTAAGACAATTTACGTACTTTTTGAAACACACAAAAAATTCATTCCCGTAAAATTTCTGTTTGAAGTACATGCGCGATATTTCTAAGTTGTCACTTGTGGCGTCGTAGACGTTCTTGTCTTTGTCCTAACAATCAGTTCTCAGAGACTAAATATGTCATCCAAAATTGCAATATCTTGGCCCCTCCTTTGAAGAATCAACAACATCGGCAAGTTTTTTTAGGAAACACCAAATAACTTAACAATCAAATAAAATGTTGTGAAAGTTCCTTAGTTCAATGTTTTGTTTATATGAGAATTCGTTAATTCCAACGCATGATAAACGAGTTGTATGTATATATGTATAGTTCTTTCACCAAAATGATGACAGTGTTTTTAAACACGAACAGTTTAAACCACCTATAAAGTTAGGAATAGTATTTTGCCGAATGTATGTAATCACGCCTGTTCACGCTTTTTGGTTAGAGTTATCGTAATATTAAAAAGACCTTGTGTAT
The DNA here is from genome assembly GCA_021292105.1 of Anadara kagoshimensis. Taxonomy (NCBI): domain Eukaryota; kingdom Metazoa; phylum Mollusca; class Bivalvia; order Arcoida; family Arcidae; genus Anadara; species Anadara kagoshimensis. The sequence goes on from CM037859.1 coordinate 29,717,599, forward strand.
ACTTTGCCATGAGATCGTGAACGACCTTTATCTCTGTAGTAGCATTTGTCAGGAAAAAGAAACTCTAAGAATCCCTAAATTCCTATTTCCCAATTATTAATTAATTAATTACGTTGTTAAGCAATGGTTGTACGTGTTTTGAACACGTGGTTGGTTGTCGGATACATGTATATCACTTTCAAGCCGTCCGTACACGTGTAAGATTTAACTTAGGTTTTTATCAATTCTACATTATAGTTCTATTTTGTCACGGCTTTTCCAGAGTATTTTCCTGCTTAAATTCGCAGTTTATCTCTGTTTTTTTTATCCATGGGCAGGTTGTGTTTATTTAATTGATGTATTATTGTTTTATATTTTGTTTGTGTTTTTGTAACTTTTACACACTTATGAAATTGTCATAATAGAACATAGATTATATATACTACTGCTATTAAATAATCAACAGCGGATTGTCAGCAAATAAGTATTTATATAGTATAGTGCAGTGTATACAGGTAGTAATAGTATATCGCCGAATGTATATAATCACGCCTGTTCACGCTTTATTGGTTAGAATTACCGTAATATTAAAATATTAAAAAGACTTGGTTTATACTTTGCTACATGATGTGAACGACCTTTATCTCTGTAATAGCATTTGTCAAGAAAATGCAAGTCTTAGAATCCCTAAACTCCCCTATTTTAACAATCATTCCAACTGTAGACCCTACATTCCTCCATTTGTGCATTTATTCATCACAGTAAACCGCTACCGCGGAAAGCGCTTCGCTTTTAAATACAACAATGAAATGGTATTTTCGGCGATACAACATTTACATTTACTAACTATACGTGATGAAACACAAGAGAAATTGAAATACTCTTTTTACAACGATTCTTATAATTCTGGTAATTTTAAGAAACAGATTTCTTGCAGTTTTCATGTCAAAATTCTTAAAAATCAACAAAAATTCCTTAAATCGCTTAATTCTCAACGTTCGACAACTTACGTTTTAAAGGGAGGTAAAAGGTCGGGTAGCTGTAAAACGTGATTTTGTGTGCGTTTTTTAAGTAGTTTGGCGATAAAACGACAAAGAATCAGTTTTATCAATTTACTAAATTATAAGAATGAACGTTAAACGTGTTTTACACTTTAGTATTTGCTTCATCGCTCAGAGTTAGAAACTAGAAGGTGTTGTATAAAGTAGTACACACCATTTTATTGTTTGTATGAAAACACATAAATAGTAGAAGGCATTCCAGTATATCAATACAGTGCTGACTAAATATTCACTGTTAACAGTTATTATTGTTATACACAAGTTATTAGTGTGTGATTGCTTTAATCTAGTTGCACATGAACAAACATTGGACGAAAAGACTTTAACAACATGTACTAAGACAATTTACGTACTTTTTAAACACACAAAAAATTCATTCCCGTAAAATTTCTGTTTGAAGTACATGCGCGATATTTCTAAGTTGTCACTTGTGGCGTCGTAGACGTTCTTGTCTTTGTCCTAACAATCAGTTCTCAGAGACTAAATATGTCATCCAAAATTGCAATATTGGCCCCTCCTTTGAAGAATCAACAACACCGGCAAGTTTTTTTAGGAAACACCAAATAACTTAACAATCAAATAAATGTTGTGAAAGTTCCTTAGTTCAATGTTTTGTTTATATGAGAATTCGTTAATTCCAACGCATGATAAACGAGTTGTATGTATATATGTATAGTTCTTTCACCAAAATGATGACAGTGTTTTTAAACATGAACAGTTTAAACCACCTATAAAGTTAGGAATAGTATTTTGCCGAATGTATGTAATCACGCCTGTTCACGCTTTTTGGTTAGAGTTATCGTAATATTAAAAAGACTTGTGTATACTTTGCCATGAGATCGTGAACGACCTTTATCTCTGTAGTAGCATTTGTCAGGAAAAAGAAACTCTAAGAATCCCTAAATTCCCTATTTCCCAATTACTTAATTAATTAATTACGTTGTTAAGCAATGGTTGTACGTGTTTTGAACACGTGGTTGGTTGTCGGATACATGTATATCACTTTCAAGCCGTCCGTACACGTGTAAGATTAACTTAGGTTTTTATCAATTCTACATTATAGTTCTATTTTGTCACGGCTTTTCCAGAGTATTTTCTGCTTAAATTCGCAGTTTATCTCTGTTTTTTATCCAGGCGGCAGGTTGTGTTGATTTAATTGATGTATTATTGTTTTATATTTTGTTTGTGTTTTTGTAACTTTTACACACTTATGAAATTGTCATAATAGAACATAGATTATATATTACTACTGCTATTAAATAATCAACAGCGGATTGTCAGCAAATAAGTATTTATATAGTATAGTGCAGTGTATACAGGTAGTAATAGTATATCGCCGAATGTATATAATCACGCCTGTTCACGCTTTATTGGTTAGAATTACCGTAATATTAAAATATTAAAAAGACTTGGTTTATACTTTGCTACATGATGTGAACGACCTTTATCTCTGTAATAGCATTTGTCAAGAAAATGCAAGTCTTAGAATCCCTAAACTCCCCTATTTTAACAATCATTCCAACTGTAGACCTACATTCCTCCATTTGTGCATTTATTCATCACAGTAAACCGCTACCGCGGAAAGCGCTTCGCTTTAAATACAACAATGAAATGGTATTTTCGGCGATACAACATTTACATTTACTAACTATACGTGATGAAACACAAGAGAAATTGAAATACTCTTTTTACAACGATTCTTATAATTCTGGTAATTTTAAGAAACAGATTTCTTGCAGTTTTCATGTCAAAATTCTTAAAAATCAACAAAAATTCCTTAAATCGCTTAATTCTCAACGTTCGACAACTTACGTTTTAAAGGGAGGTAAAAGGTCGGGTAGCTGTAAAACGTGATTTTGTGTGCGTTTTTTAAGTAGTTTGGCGATAAACGAAAAGAATCAGTTTATCAATTTACTAAAATTATAAGAATGAACGTTAAACGTGTTTTACACTTTAGTATTTGCTTCATCGCTCAGAGTTAGAAACTAGAAGGTGTTGTATAAAGTAGTACACACCATTTTATTGTTTGTATGAAAACACATAAATAGTAGAAGGCATTCCAGGTATATCAATACAGTGCTGACTAAATATTCACTGTTATAGTCCGATCACTTATTCAGTGATGAAAACCGATGTGGCCTTAAAAAGATCGTGATTTACTTACCTCAAATTTTATTAATGCTATATGTAGATCTGTTATTTTTATAACATGTGTTTAAATAGTTTTATCAAATTCCTTATATTAAGTCTTAAAATCGAATAAAACCAGTTTTTAACCGACGCGCATCTGAATTCAGATAATGCGTATCACGTAGTAAAATGCATTATCGCCAATAACTTCATCTTTTGAGATAAAAATCGTGGCTTAGTTAGATGAGCTTGAAGGTTTTGCAGTTTCAAAACATTAAATTTAAAAATTGCGTCGTTCTAGGTCAAACATGTGTAATAAATGAATATCATTCATTATTTTGATGTTTGTGCTGTTTTACCTGTTGTCCATTCACAAAAAGTGCAATGGGTTAGCCCGTGACGTATACTGGTTAGAAATAGAAACACCTCTATAAACCCGTATGGCGTGAATAGGTATTAGCCAATCAGAACCCAATTATGAATAACGTATATGAATGAAACTGTCGAATATGCCATATCAACATATGAGATGGACAACAGCTACCTTTCAATTAATTGCTAAATTTTGACTCCCGAAAACTAAAAAATTACAGTGACTATTAATAATTTAAGCATGAAGATAGAAACATAGTATTTTTAAATACTTATCTTTAAAACAAGACTGCAAACGAACAAGTATTAATTTCTCAACAAACTTTTATCGAAATAGTTTATTTAAATTTATTCATATAAATTAAAGCAAAAAATTGAAAAAGCTGAGAATATTAGCAAAAAATATTCAAAATATGAAAAAATATGTTCTAATAACACGTGTGAAATTTCAAGTCTATTGAAGTTATATCAAGTAAGATATCTAAGTTTGAATCACACCACCCATTCAAAACATGTTTTTTCATCACTGAAAATGTGATCGGACTATAACAGTTATTATTGTTATACACAAGTTATTAGTGTGTGATTGCTTTAATCTAGTTGCACATGAACAAACATTGGACGAAAAGACTTTAACAACATGTACTAAGACAATTTACGTACTTTTTGAAACACACAAAAATTCATTCCCGTAAAATTTCTGTTTGAAGTTCATGCGCGATATTTCTAAGTTGTCACTTGTGGCGTCGTAGACGTTCTTGTCTTTGTCCTAACAACCAGTTCTCAGAGACTAAATATGTCATCCAAAATTGCAATATCTTGGCCCCTCCTTTGAAGAATCAGACTACACCGGCAAGTTTTTTTTAGGAAACACCAAATAACTTAACAATCAAATAAAATGTTGTGAAAGTTCCTTAGTTCAATGTTTTGTTTATATGAGAATTCGTTAATTCCAACGCATGATAAACGAGTTGTATGTATATATGTATAGTTCTTTCACCAAAATGATGACAGTGTTTTTAAACACGAACAGTTTAAACCACCTATAAAGTTAGGAATAGTATTTTGCCGAATGTATGTAATCACGCCTGTTCACGCTTTTTTGGTTAGAGTTATCGTAATATTAAAAAGACCTTGTGTATACTTTGCCATGAGATCGTGAACGACCTTTATCTCTGTAGTAGCATTTGTCAGGAAAAAGAAACTCTAACAATCCCTAAATTCCCTATTTCCCAATTACTTAATTAATTAATTACGTTGTTAAGCAATGGTTGTACGTGTTTTGAACACGTGGTTGGTTGTCGGATACATGTATATCACTTTCAAGCCGTCCGTACACGTGTAAGATTTAACTTAGGTTTTTATCAATTCTACATTATAGTTCTATTTTGTCACGGCTTTTCCAGAGTATTTTCCTGCTTAAATTCGCAGTTTATCTCTGTTTTTTATCCAGGCGGCAGGTTGTGTTGATTTAATTGATGTATTATTGTTTTATATTTTGTTTGTGTTTTTGTAACTTTTACACACTTATGAAATTGTCATAATAGAACATAGATTATATATTACTACTGCTATTAAATAATCAACAGCGGATTGTCAGCAAATAAGTATTTATATAGCATAGTGCAGTGTATACAGGTAGTAATAGTATATCGCCGAATGTATATAATCACGCCTGTTCACGCTTTATTGGTTAGAATTACCGTAATATTAAAATATTAAAAAGACTTGGTTTATACTTTGCTACATGATGTGAACGACCTTTATCTCTGTAATAGCATTTGTCAAGAAAATGCAAGTCTTAGAATCCCTAAACTCCCCTATTTTAACAATCATTCCAACTGTAGACCCTACATTCCTCCATTTGTGCATTTATTCATCACAGTAAACCGCTACCGCGGAAAGCGCTTCGCTTTTAAATACAATAATGAAATGGTATTTTCGGCGATACAACATTTACATTTACTAACTATACGTGATGAAACACAAGAGAAATTGAAATACTCTTTTTACAACGATTCTTATAATTCTGGTAATTTTAAGAAACAGATTTCTTGCAGTTTTCATGTCAAAATTCTTAAAAATCAACAAAAATTCCTTAACCGCTTAATTCTCAACGTTCGACAACTTACGTTTTAAAGGGAGGTAAAAGGTCGGGTAGCTGTAAAACGTGATTTTGTGTGCGTTTTTTAAGTAGTTTGGCGATAAAACGACAAAGAATCAGTTTTATCAATTTACTTAAATTATAAGAATGAACGTTAAACGTGTTTTACACTTTAGTATTTGCTTCATCGCTCAGAGTTAGAAACTAGAAGGTGTTGTATAAAGTAGTACACACCATTTTATTGTTTGTATGAAAACACATAAATAGTAGAAGGCATTCCAGGTATATCAATACAGTGCTGACTAATATTCACTGTTAACAGTTATTATTGTTATACACAAGTTATTAGTGTGTGATTGCTTTAATCTAGTTGCACATGAACAAACATTGGACGAAAAGACTTTAACAACATGTACTAAGACAATTTACGTACTTTTTGAAACACACAAAAAATTCATTCCCGTAAAATTTCTGTTTGAAGTTCATGCGCGATATTTCTAAGTTGTCACTTGAGGCGTCGTAGACGTTCTTGTCTTTGTCCTAACAACCAGTTCTCAGAGACTAAATATGTCATCCAAAATTGCAATATCTTGGCTCCTCCTTTGAAGAATCAGACAACACCGGCAAGTTTTTTTTAGGAAACACCAAATAACTTAACAATCAAATAAAATGTTGTGAAAGTTCCTTAGTTCAATGTTTTGTTTATATGAGAATTCGTTAATTCCAACGCATGATAAACGAGTTGTATGTATATATGTATAGTTCTTTCACCAAAATGATGACAGTGTTTTTAAACACGAACAGTTTAAACCACCTATAAAGTTAGGAATAGTATTTTGCCGAATGTATGCAATCACGCCTGTTCACGCTTTTTTGGTTAGAGTTATCGTAATATTAAAAAGACCTTGTGTATACTTTGCCATGAGATCGTGAACGACCTTTATCTCTGTAGTAGCATTTGTCAGTAAAAAGAAACTCTAAGAATCCCTAAATTCCCTATTTCCCAATTACTTAATTAATTAATTACGTTGTTAAGCAATGGTTGTACGTGTTTTGAACACGTGGTTGGTTGTCGGATACATGTATATCACTTTCAAGCCGTCCGTACACGTGTAAGATTTAACTTAGGTTTTTATCAATTCTACATTATAGTTCTATTTTGTCACGGCTTTTCCAGAGTATTTTCCTGCTTAAATTCGCAGTTTATCTCTGTTTTTTATCCAGGCGGCAGGTTGTGTTGATTTAATTGATATATTATTGTTTTATATTTTGTTTGTGTTTTTGTAACTTTTACACACTTATGAAATTGTCATAATAGAACATAGATTATATATTACTACTGCTATTAATAATCAACAGCGGATTGTCAGCAAATAAGTATTTATATAGTATAGTGCAGTGTATACAGGTAGTAATAGTATATCGCCGAATGTATATAATCACGCCTGTTCACGCTTTATTGGTTAGAATTACCGTAATATTAAAAAGACTTGGTTTATACTTTGCTACATGATGTGAACGACCTTTATCTCTCTAATAGTATTTGTCAAGAAAATGCAAGTCTTAGAATTCCTAAACTCCCCTATTTTAACAATCATTCCAACTGTAGACCCTACATTCCTCCATTTGTGCATTTATTCATCACAGTAAACCGCTACCGCGGAAAGCGCTTCGCTTTTAAATACAACAATGAAATGGTATTTTCGGCGATACAACATTTACATTTACTAACTATACGTGATGAAACACAAGAGAAATTGAAATACTCTTTTTACTACGATTCTTATAATTCTGGTAATTTTAAGAAACAAATTTCTTGCAGTTTTCATGTCAAAATTCTTAAAAATCAACAAAAATTCCTTAAATCGCTTAATTCTCAACGTTCGACAACTTACGTTTTAAAGGGAGGTAAAAGGTCGGGTAGCTGTAAAACGTGATTTTGTGAGCGTTTTTAAGTAGTTTGGCGATAAAACGACAAAGAATCAGTTTTATCAATTTACTAAAATTATAAGAATGAACGTTAAACGTGTTTTACACTTTAGTATTTGCTTCATCGCTCAGAGTTAGAATCAAAAACAAACATACTAATCCATTTCCGAATCACAATCCAGAAGCAAAGTAAAAACTTTGGAACTGACAAGTTAGGTTAGACACGTGAACTTCCACCAGGGAAGTGAGGCCGGGTGCTCCGGGAGGGTAAGCACCTCCTGTTTAGCTAGCTACACCCGCCACGTGTGTTATCAAAATTGTGTGAAAGGAACATGGAAACTAGAAGGTGCTGTATAATGTAGTACACACCATTTTATTGTTTGTATGAAAACACATAAATAGTAGAAGGCATTCCAGGTATATCAATACAGTGCTGACTAAATATTCACTGTTAACAGTTATTATTATTATACACAAGTTATTAGTTTGTGATTGCTTTAATCTAGTTGCACATGAACAAACATTGGACGAAAAGACTTTAACAACATTATTAAGACAATTTACGTACTTTTTAAACACACAAAAAATTCATTCCCGTAAAATTTCTGTTTGAAGTACATGCGCGATATTTCAAAGTTGTCACTTGTGGCGTCGTAGAGGTTCTTGTCTTTGTCCTAACAATCAGTTCTCGGAGACTAAATATGTCATCCAAAAATTGCAATATCTTGGCCCGTCTTTTGAAGAGTCAGACAACACCGGCAAGTTTTTTTAGGAAACACCAAATAACTTGACAATCAAATCAAATTTTGTGAAAGTTCGTTAGTTCAATGTTTTGCTTATATGAGAATTCGTTAATTCCAACGCATGATAAACGAGTTGTATGTATATATGTATAGTTCTTTCACCAAAATGATGACAGTGTTTTTAAACATGAACAGTTGAAACCACCTATAAAGTTAGGAATAGTATTTTGCCGAATGTATGTAATCACGCCTGTTCACGCTTTATTGGTTAGAGTTATCGTAATATTAAAAAGACTTTGTGTAAACTTTGCCATGAGATCGTGAACGACCTTTATCTCTGTAGTAGCATTTGTCAGTAAAAAGAAACTCTAAGAATCCCTAAATTCCCTATTTCCCAATTTAATTAATTAATTACGTTGTTAAGCAATGGGTGTACGTGTTTTTGAACACGTGGTTGGTTGTCGGATACATGTATATCACTTTCAAGCCGTCCGTACACGTGTAAGACTTAACTTGGGTTTTTATCAATTCTACATTATAGTTCTATTTTGTCACGGCTTTTCCAAGTATTTTCCTGCTTAAATTCGCAGTTTATCTCTGTTTTTTTTTATCCAGGCGGCAGGTTGTGTTTATTTAATTGATGTATTATTTTTTTATATTTTGTTTGTGTTTTTGTAACTTTTACACACTTATGAAATTGTCATAATAGAACATAGATTATATATTACTACTGCTATTAAATAATCAACAGCGGATTGTCAGCAAATAAGTATTTATATTTGCATCCCCTGCAACCTCCCCTTAAATCCGCCACTGTAGTAAAATACCAAGGTAAACGTAAGAGTCAACCTGTCCAGTAACAACATTACCATATTTACAGTCACAGTTACATCTCCGCCAACCATTCTGAAACACAACGATCTTAGTTTTATCGATTTTTACTTCAATGTTCCATTTCAAACAGTAAGAGTGAAGCTTATCCAATAAAGTCTGTGACATTTCTGGAGATTTAGCAAACAAAACAGTATCGTCTGCAAACAGAAGTATGCCTACATCAATTATATCGGCACCGGTAGTATGTAAGTCCGAAACTAAGTCATTTATAAAAAAATGTAAATAACAAGGGTGACAAAGGTTCACCTTGTTTAACGCCGACGTGATATTGAAAAATTCAGAATAGTCCCCATTAGATTTAATACACATGCTCACCCGACTATACACAGATTGGACTATGTCGATCATTTTTGAGCTACAACCACGTCTGAATAATTTATACCATAACATCCTCCTGTCAACTGTGTCGAATGCACACTTAAGTCAACAAATGCACAGAAAAGTTTTTCTTTCTTCTGTAAGGTGTGAGTAATAAGTCCATGGAGTATCAGGAAGATTGCATCCACAGTTGACTTTCAATGTCGGAATCCGAACACAATTTCTCGCTATTTTCTGTCCATGACATGAGACGTTTATTTAGAAGTGCTGTAAAAATTTTGGAGAATACGCTCACAAGTGTTATAGGTCTGTAATTATTTAGGTCTCTCAAGTTGCCCTTTTTAGGAACTGGGACAATAATACCAGAAGCCAACGCATCCGGAAATTCACAATTGTCGAACATATAATTAAAGAGTTTACATAAAACAGGACACAGTAAATCCGCCACTAAAGTGAACATTTCACTTTACAAATTATCAAAACTAGAACTTTTCCCGCGCTTCAACTTTTCAGTGATGATTCCTAAAACTTCTTTTTCCGTAAATGGAGAATCTAGTTCGTCAATAAACACACTTTGCGCATCCAGATTACTATTATCAATCAATCTTTGTGTATCAGGATTCAGTTCTGCCAAATCAGATTACGGTAACGTGTTCAACTGTTCAAGAAGTTGGTGTGGCCAGGAAAACTGAAGAAGATATTTGGGTTATTTTAGGTTTAACTATTTTTAAAAATTTAATTTACAGTCAGCATTTATAACAAACTGAATGTCGAAATAAAAAAAATTCTCTGTCTTTCGTTGCACCATTATTGATCAATATAATTCCCGCAGGTCAAAACCAGCGATATTTAATACACGTTAAATGAAATATTAAAATATATTAAAATTAAAATTCATTGAAACAATTCGGCTTTCGAGATTACCTGATTTTAAGAACGCAAATTATTTCACAACCATTGTTCGAGACACGTAACATAACGCCACCGTGAAGGTGAGTAACATAACGCCACCGTGAAGGTGAGTAACATAACGCCACCGTGAAGGTGAGTAACATAACGCCACCGTGAAGGTGAGTAACATAACGCCACCGTGAAGGTGAGTAAGGGAGTATATCGTGATTAAAGAACTTTCTTCGTGTTTCATGTGAAAGAAGAAGCAATTACTGTTAGAATCAACATTAGTGTAGCCTTCTTTGTTATACTTCAAGTTGTCACGTGATCTAATTTCTTTTCCGAACTCAGGAAATATTTCATTCCCCTCTCATCAAAAGCCGAGTTTTCTTGATCGAAAGTCGATTTTCTTGCCTTTTAAAATTTGGCAGTGTTCGAAAAATGTCACCCGCACTGCCGCACCCACGCTAAAATTTCCACAATATACACAATACTTTACAAACTAGATATCTTTCAATAAAATTTTACACACTTGTCGGGCATGAGTATTTGTACTAAATACTCTTTGAATTTTTATTAAAAAGTTATTTTTGAAAATATTGATCAAAACTTTGGTGCGGCAGAACTAATATTAACTTCATTCATTATTAATTTGATAACTTTGGAGAATTCTTGGTGCGTCAACCGCACCCAAAATCAAAATTTTCAAGGTAAAGTTTGCTTTTAGATTGATTTCTCCTATAATTATATTGGGATATGAAATTCTCCAAAAAGTGTACAAAGGAGATTTTTCTTTTGACAGGGTAAAAAGCAAGGTAGTGGAAATACAAATAACCACAGCTAGGATCTAGGAGGTTTGGGTATCTGGTTATATACACGTATTTTAAATACATGTAAATAACCAATTCTTTTTAAAGATACTTATTTCCAATAAAAATCCAAAGAGAATTTAGTACTAATACTAGTGCCGAAATGACTTCTTCTTCAGGTGCCGAAATGACCTGCACCACGCTTTAAAATTTCAGATTTTTCACCCGAACAATTTTGACCAGACTATCGAGGTTATCCATAATTTTTTGCGTTTTTATCAAATCATCACTTATCATACAGCTGGTTTTGAAGATATTGACCCTTTTTTCAATAAAATAAAAGAAATTTCTAAATTTAAGTTTAATTAAATGGTTAGATTACGTTTTTAGAATTTTTGGACTGGGTTCAAGAGTACATATTTTGTTGGATTGGTACCATGGCCGAAAATATCAATAAATTTATGTCATTATCAGTCTTCTTCCAAGCACATCTTTTTGGTTAAAATTTAGCTCAAGGTGTAAACATGCAAGCAGAAGACGCAAGATATTTGAAGAGGTAAAGTTAAGACTTTGATAAAGTAGAGTTGTATTGTTTAAAAAAATGGACATGGACCGGGTATCTGTTTGACTAACTGTTCGCCGAATTATTTCTGTCGTCAACGGCACTTTTTATTGATGATAGGGACCGTGGGACGACAGAATCCATACCAAAATGCGAAAATTTACCTCCTCCAGTTGAAGGTGACATTTTCTAGTCTCTACTCTCTCGACAAATAAATATCGACATGGTGATAACCTATCCTGCAAAATTTGTCCCATCGTTCAGAATACAAGTCAACTTGTTCCAATTCCAACTCGTTCCACTTTTGATTGCCAACTCGTTCCACTTATGATTACCAATGCGTTCCAACTGAGATATCAACTCGTTCCAACTTTTTTGGCCAATTTGTTCAAATACCATTGAAATCATAAACCAGTCAATTTCTTCGGATGACTTTTTCGCTCATGGAGCGCGGCAGTGAGCTGATCTGTTATAAAAGCTTGAGTTGAAACCCGACACAAGTTAAAAATGATAAAAATAAAATAAATCATGCGGGTGTTAAAATAGGGGGTATTAATTTAGGCGGATGTTATTACCACATATTTATTATACCCATATGTTGTTGTTTTCCTAAATCTCCTTCTTCGCGAGAAAATAGACTCTATGGAATTTGGAATAACACTATGGAGTTTAAAGTTCCACTATGGAGAAATTAACACTTTGTACTTTGTAGGTAGGTGTTGCTGCGATTGAATAAGTATATAAACAAACGTTCATATAATATTTAAAATTTTGCTGCTACGAATAAATATCTCAAAGGCGTCAGAAATGGCATCTCTTGAACTCGGTGGTATATCCTTACATTCTCCTAGGAGCACCGTCATAATATAATCTCCGCTTATTGGAAGCGCACCATCTAGTTCTCTGGATGACGAACATAAGTTCACATCTGTAACATGTAACTTCATACATCAATAGAATAGGATTAAATAGTCCAATTTTGAATTAAAATGAAATTTATTAATATTTTTCCAAAAAGTTGCTGTCTAAATGATTGATGATCGATCTTTGATCGTGATGAACCGCAAAAAACGATCCGACCATATGACGAAAACAAAATGGCAGATCTAAAACTGTTTTTATGTTTTTTATCGAAACAATCTATTATTTGACCCAAATATGACACGTTTCTATTGAATATACTTTAATTATCACTAAATTGATTTATTTATAGCCAATCATAAAGTTATAAAGATCATGTACAGGGCTACTATAAAATACGGGTATAAAAAAACGTGGTAATAACACATTTGTTATTGACACGTATGGGGCAATAACCACTACAATTTATTTATTATGGCCTAATTCATATTTTTTTTATTATGGTTACCATACCCTACTGTACTACATTGCCAATATGTAATACATTTCAGTTTCTGTGTGTCACTTATCTATGCACTCTGCTTTGAATAACATGTATTAAAGGGACATAATCATGATAGTGACAGAAAGTAAATAAAGCACATGCTGTAGTCTTTCCCGACTTTGTGGTGACTGTTTGGATGAATAAAGTTTTTCATGAATAAAATGAAGAAAGAAAGGAAGCATCTGAAAGTAGATTTTTGCTGTTTAACATTCCAGACGAAATGTGAGCTCCACCAAAAAGCTCTATAAACCAATGAAGAAGGGGGGGGGGGGGGGGGGGGGGGGGGTGTGTGTGTGTGTGTGTGTGTGTGTGTGTGGGGGGGTTATGAATGAGGTTTTTTTTATTTTTTAGCCAGGGCTCTACATTGCAATTTTTTTTCACTAGCCTTCTGGCTAGTAAACCCGAGATGTTTACTAGCCAGAGCAAAAATCTTACTCGCCACATATTTCTTTTATAAATATCAATTTAATTTGGATTCAATTACACTGGAAACATTTCTCATTACTGCTTAATTTTAAAGATGCAGACAAAACAGTTGACCCAATATTTTTTATTCAATTTACTTTTATTGTGGTACTAAACACAAAAATTGTGGCGCATGTCTAAATGCAAAGCAAAAACTTTAAAAACCGGCAAATTAAGTTCAAACACATGTACTTAAATCAGAGGTGCGAGGCGAGTTGCTTCAGAAATGTAAATATCTCCTGTGTAGCTAGATACACCTACCACATGTAAAATTTAAGATATATCTTTTAAAGTTTTTTCCCCGGTTTAAAACTCTGTTTTCCAGGCAAACTTGGGAACCAGATTCTCTTCATTGTTATAAAGGATTACATTTGTTTTTCCATTAGGTATCACTGGAACTGAGTCATAAACGAGGCCGTTTCTTCCTGATCATTTATTCTAATTTTTTATTTGTACTCATGCCTTGAAAAACAAATATATTTGCCGATTTTGTTTACAACTCAGCGTTGAAATCACAGATCACAGAAACGCTTAACAAATTAACAGATTGCAGCTTTATGAATTTAAGCGCTTTAAAGATGTTGCTTGATGAGAGTAATTTCATTGTTGGTTTTCAACAATGAAATTACTCTCAGGAAAGGAAAATCCGGATTTGACTTTCTACTTTCCGGCTACTCGCACATGGGCGAGTGAATTTGACATATCCACTCGCATTTACAAATAATTACTCGCATATGCGAGTGTTTTACTCGCATTGTAGAGCCCTGTTAGCGTTGATTTTTACCGCCGAATTGACCTTATCGGTGGTTGTGGGGCCCTGTTCCCCCCAGCATCTCCCAGGCTTAGAAAATAATAGTGCATTATTTACCTGTATGATTTATATATAGAACTGTTTTTGTAGAAAAGTGAAGGGAGGCAGTATAGATGTTCACCCAACAGAGAAGGCCCTTGTTGTGAATTATGAACTTGAGGCAACAATTCTTGGAGAGCTTGGAGATCCTATGCTCGGTGAAAGGAAAGAATGTCAGAAAATGTATGTGTATAAAATCATGATAATTTATGATATTAAACACTAGGGAAATCTTTACACACCTTGTCATCAAACAAAGGATGAAGAAACTTCATATTAAGCTTTGTGATCTAGCTACCAAATATGATAAAAATTGATGAAATTAGTATAATTGTCAATACATTCACAAAACTATAAACCTTTTTTATATGTATGTGAGGGAATATTGTAGGTATTGATAAAACCATCATTTTGTATATAAAGACGGGTTATGTCTCCATTCCTGGTAGCAAAAATTGCCATATTAGAGATTTGTGAATAATTCCTTAAAAGGGACTATGATTTCAAAAATTTTAGAATTTGATTTTAAAACTTTTGCTACTAATAAATTGTGGAAACCTAGATGAAGTTCATTGGTTCAAAGGTCAAGGCAATCATTGCAATAGAAAACTGAAGGTCTTATGTAGAGGTAGTTGCTTTTATGCTTTCACTTTATAACAATACAATACATTATTGGTTACAAGGGTATCTTGAAATTTAGTTTATGCACATGAACATGTATTTATATATTGCAGAATTCGAGTGAAAAGTTTAAATCCAAACAGTGATTTGTCATCTCTGGCAAAAGAAATAATAAACAAATGTAAATTAATTCACCCGAGTAAATTACCAGAAGTAGAACAGTTATTGTATTACCTTCAGAACAGAAAAGACACAGGACCAGCATCTAAAGGTAGGGTTTAACTTTGTACTCACAGGACCAGCATCTAAAGGTAGGGTTTAACTTTGAACTCACAGGACCAGCATCTAACGGTAGGGTGTAACTTTGTACTCACACAACCAGCACCTAAAGATAGGGTTAAACTTTTTACTCACAGGACCAGCATCTAAAGGTAGGGTTTAAATTTGTACTCACAGGACCAGCATCTAAAGATAGAGTTTAACTTTGTACTATCAGGACCAGCATCTAAAGGTAGAGTTTAACTTTGCTCTCACAGGACCAGCATCTAAAAGTAGGGTTTAACTTTTTACTCACAGGACCAGCATCTGAAGGTAGGGTTTAACTTTGTACTCACAGGACCAGCATCTAACGGTAGGGTTTAACTTTGTACTCACAGGACCAGCATCTAAAGATAGGGTTAAACTTTTTACTCACAGGACCAGCATCTAAAGGTAGGGTTTAAATTTGTACTCACAGGACCAGCATCTAAAGGTAGGGTTTAACTTTGTACTATCAGGACCAGCATCTAAAGGTAGAGTTTAACTTTGCTCTCACAGGACCAGCATCTAAAAGTAGGGTTTAACTTTTTACTCACAGGACCAGCATCTGAAGGTAGGGTTTAACTTTGTACTCACAGGACCAGCATCTAACGGTAGGGTTTAACTTTGTACTCACAGGATCAGTATCTAAAGGTATAGTTTAACTTTGTACTCACAGGACCAGCATCTAAAGATAGGGTTTAACTTTGTACTCACAGGACCAGCATCTAAAGATAGGGTTTAACTTTGTTCTTACAGGACCCGCATCTAAAGGTAGGGTTTAACTTTGTACTCACAGGACCAGCATCTAAATGTAGGATTTAACTTTGTACTCACAGGACCAGCATCTAAAAGTAGGGTTTAACTTTGTACTCAAAGGACAAGCATCTAACGGTAGGGTTAAACTTTTTACTCACAGAACTAGCATCTAAAGGTAGGGTTTAAATTTGTACTCACAGGACCAGCATCTAAAGGTAGGGTTTAACTTTGTACTATCAGGACCAGCATCTAAAGGTATAGTTTAACTTTGACCTCACAGGACCAGCATCTAAAGGTAGGGTTTAACTTTTTCTATGTTTCCACAATTTTAAAATTATTAGTAGCCAAATTTCCAAGATTTGTGAAAATATAGTACTTTTTAAAGTAATTTTTCACAAATTTGTTAAAATAGGTTACTTATTGAAAGAATTTCACAAAAATGAGTAGCCGATGGCGATTTTGGCTACCAGGAATGGAAACATAGCTTTTTACTCACAGGACCAGCATCTAACGGTAGGGTTTAACTTTGTTCTCACAGGACCAGCATCTGAAGGTGGGGTTTAACTTTTTACTCACAGGACCAGCATCTAAAGGTAGGGTTTAACTTTGTACTCAAGGGACCAGCATCTAAAGGTAGGGTTTAACTTTGTACTCACAGGACCAGCATCTAAAGGTAGGGTTTAACTTTGTACTCACAGGACCAGCATCTAAAGGTAGGGTTTAACTTTGTACTCACAGGACCAGCATCTAAAGGTAGGGTTTAACTTTGTACTCCCAGGACCAGCATCTAAAGGTAGGATTTAACTTTGTACTCAAGGGACCAGCATCTAAAGGTAGGGTACAATGTATATACTGACTTATTACTGGTACAATGTATATACTGACTTATTACTGGTACAATGTATATATTGACATAATACTTTTTCAATGTATATATTGACATGTGTGCACACATTTTTACTTTATATAATCTTCTATTTAGCTTCTGGAAAAACAGACTTACAAGAAAAACCAGAAATTCCTACATATGATGCTACAGAAATAGATGAGGTAGCTAATATAAATGATGTTGATGATTATATGGAGCTGTTGTATGAAGAAGTACCAGAAAAAATACGTGGCTCTGCATTAATCCTACAACTGGCCAGAAATCCTGATAATTTAGAAGAATTGTTTCAGAATGGTGAGCTGCATATAGTCACTTATATAAAGTCAATAGACCCTTTTCACATTAGCCTTTAAATCTTTTTAAAATGTGGTATCACCTAAAGGGACATCCAGACCTGCCAACCCTTGCGATTTTTCCGTAGTTCTTACTGAAAATTGCCGGAAATTTTTAATTCTTACGATTATACGGATACAGCATGTTTTCTTCCGATTTTTATCTTTTCCGGATATTCTCTTTACGTTTCCAAACCATGTTTTAGAAAACTGTCCTTGAAACGCTTTTAAGGCATGTAGATTACAACAAAGCATTAAAAAGATAGCCATCGATCACTGTCGTCTTGCAAAATCGGAAGAGCATTTGATATTAAAGCATTTCAAAGACATTCTGAAGTGTAAAGCATTTCAAAGACATTCTGAAGTGTAATAATCAAGCATCTGTGTGATTTTAAAATTTGTCGCGGTAACTGTCACATCTCAAAAATGAGCAAAAGCGAAGCAGATATGGCGGATTTTGGAGAGTCGGCTCCGAAAAAAGGAATCGGTATGCCCAAAAAGCTAAATCAACATATTTTTAAATGTGGTCCTCCATAAAACGGAGCAAAAAGGGAGATTTTTTCAATTGCAGTATATGTCTAGTTGATCTAAATATCGCACATGGCAGTATTGACGATATCCGGCGATAAAAACTGACTTTTGTAAAATCTAACTGAAACTGGTACAATCTTACTGAAAAATGTCCTTGATCTTACGGAATAGTTGCCCAGGGGTTGGCAGGTCTGGACATCTTGATTATCTTTCCTATTATATTTCTGTGCCTTGTTTCTGATATTTGATTATCTTTCCTATTATATTTCTGTGCCTTGTTTCTGATATTTGATTATCTTTCCTATTATATTTCTGTGCCCTGTTTCTGATATTTGATTATCTTTCCTATTATATATTTCTGTGCACTGTTTCTGATATTTGATTATCTTTCCTATTATATTTCTGTGCCCTGTTTCTGATATTTGATTATCTATCCTATTATATTTCTGTGCCCTGTTTCTGATATTTGATTATCTTTCCTATTATATTTCTGTGCCGTGGTTTCTGATATTTGATTATCTTTCCTATTATATTTCTGTGCCTTGTTTCTGATATTTGATTATCTTTCCTATTATATTTCTGTGCCCTGTTTCTGATATTTGATTATCTTTCCTATTATATTTCTTTGCCTTGGTTTCTGATATTTGATTATCTTTCCTATTATATTTCTGTGTCCTGTTTCTGATATTTGATTATCTTTCCTATTATATTTCTGTGCCTTGTTTCTGGTATTTGATTATCTTTCCTATTATATTTCTGTGCCTTGGTTTCTGATATTTGATTATCTTTCCTAATATATATTTCTTTGCCTTGGTTTCTGATATTTGATTATCTTTCCTATTATATTTCTGTGCCCTGTTTCTGATATTTGATTATCTTTCCTATTATATTTCTGTGCCCTGTTTTTGATATTTGATTATCTTTCCTATTATATTTCTGTGCCCTGTTTCTGATATTTGATTATCTTTCCAATTATATTTCTGTGCCCTGTTTCTGATATTTGATTATCTTTCCTATTATATTTCTATGCCCTGTTTCTGATATTTGATTATCTTTCCTATGATATTTCTGTGCCCTGTTTCTGATATTTGATTATCTTTTCTATTATATTTCTGTGCCCTGTTTTTGATATTTGATTATCTTTCCTATCATATTTCTGTGCCTTGGTTTCTGATATTTGATTATCTTTCTTATTATATTTCTGTGCCCTGTTTCTGATATTTGATTATCTTTTTAGCTCACCTGAGCCAAAGGCTCAGATGAGCTATTGCAATCTATCACCGTCCGTCGTCCGTCGTGCGTCGTCCGTCGTCCGTCGTGTATAAACTTTACATTTCAATCTTCTCCTCCAAAACTACTGGGCCATATTTGATGAAACTTAGTGATTATCATGCCTAGGTAACAGCCTTTCAAAATTGTGTTCGGGATTTGGCCACGCCCAACAAGATGGCCGCTGTTACTAAAAATAGCAAAAAGACAAAAAAATCTTCTTCTCTGAAACCAAAAGGTGCAGGCAAATTTTGATTGGATATTTGGATTCAGCATACCTGGGAACATTAAAATTGTGTTTTTCATGAAAATTGAACGAAAAATAGGTTACGCGTTTTTTGCGTAAAGTTACGTAATTTTTAAAATGAGACATTTATTGTTATAACTTCATAACGGCTGAAGATAATTGTATTAAGTTTTCACTGTTGATCTTGTCTTGCAATTTTCTTCCAATTGATGTCAAGGTCGAAGGTCAAGGTCATGTCCCAGTTTTTGACCTTTGATAAAAAATGCTATTTTTTTAACATTTCTTGTGATAATGGCGTAGGATTTTCAGTTATTTGTAGGTATTGACATGACGATCATTTTGATACATAGATCAAAATCATGGGTTTAAAGGCCAAGGTCACAGATGTCCAAGAATACCAAAATAGTTAATTATCTGCAAAACTATGAATTTTTTGTATAGGCATGTATTTCAGAATTTTGTAGGTAATGGCACAATGGTCATTTTGATATATGAATAAAGGTCATGGGTTCAAAGGTCAAGGTCACAGATGTAAACAAGTACTGAAATGGTTAATTATCTCAAAAACTATAAACTTTTTGTATAGGCATGTATATTGGAATATTGTAGGTATTGGCCTAACGATCATTTTGATATATGAATGAATGTCATAGGTTCAAAGGTCAAGGTCAAAGACGCAAACGAATACTTAAATGGTTAATTATCTCAAAAACTATAAACTTTTTGTATAGGCATGTATATTGGAATATTGTAGGTATTGGCCTAATGATCA
Organism: Anadara kagoshimensis; assembly: GCA_021292105.1. NCBI lineage: Eukaryota > Metazoa > Mollusca > Bivalvia > Arcoida > Arcidae > Anadara > Anadara kagoshimensis. The sequence goes on from CM037859.1 coordinate 29,737,828, forward strand.
TTTTGATATATGAATAAAGGTCATAGGTTCAAAGGTCAAGGTCATAGAATTGAACGAATACTTATATGGTTAATTATCTTAAAAACTATAAACTTTTTGTATAGGCATGTTTATTGGAATATTGTAGGTATTGGCCTAACGATCATTTTGATATATGAATAAAGGTCATAGGTTCAAAGGTCAAAGACAAAGACGCGAACGAATACTTAAATGGTTAATTATCTCAAAAACTATAAACTTTTTGTGTAGGCATGTATATTGGAATATTGTAGGTATTGACCTAATGCTCATTTTGATATATGAATGAAGGTCATAGGTTTAAAGGTCAAGGTCATAGAATTGAACGAATACTTAAATGGTTACTTATCTCAAAAACTATAAACTTTTTGTATAGGCATGTATATTGGAATATTGTAGGTATTGGCTTAACGATCATTTTGATATATGAATAAAGGTCATAGGTTCAAAGGTCAAGGTCATAGCTGCGAACGAATATTTAAATGGTTAATTATCTCAAAAACTGTAAACTTTTTGTATTGGCATATATATTGGAATATTGTAGGTATTGGCCTAATGCACATTTTAATATACAGATGTTTTAGCTGTTTATAAATAATATATTGCAGCCTGACTTTAAATATGTTATATATAGCATACTTATATAATAATTATTATAATTAATTTGCAAAAATACTTGCATATTATTGGCCCTTACTGCTAAAAATTTTAATATTCTCTTTTATTAATGTCATTGACCATTGAACCTCTGCATAAGATATGTACTCTTCCTCAGGTGAGCGTTAAGGCCCATGGGCCTCTTGTCTATTATATTTCTGTGCCCTGTTTCTGATATTTGATTATCTTTCCTATTGTATTTCTGTGCCTTGTTTCTGATATTTGATTATCTTTACTATTATATTTCTGTGCCGTTTCTGATATTTGATTATCTTTCCTATTATATTTCTGTGCCTTGGTTTCTGATATTTGATTATCTTTCCTATTATATTTCTGTGCCGTTTCTGATATTTGATTATCTTTCCTATTATATTTCTGTGCCTTGGTTTCTGATATTTGATTATCTTTCCTATTATATTTCTTTGCCTTGGTTTCTGATATTTGATTATCTTTCCTATTATATTTCTGTGCCTTGTTTCTGATATCTTTCCTATTATATTTCTGTGCCTTGGTTTCTGATATTTGATTATCTTTCCTATTATATTTCTGTGCCCTGTTTCTGATATTTGAATATCTTTCCTATTATATTTCTGTGCCTTGTTTCTGATATCTTTCCTATTATATTTCTGTGCCTTAGTTTCTGATATTTGATTATCTTTCCTGTTATGTTTCTGTGCCCTGTTTCTTATATCTTTCCTATTATATTTCTGTGCCTTGGTTTCTGATATTTGATTATCTTTCCTATTATATTTTTGTGCCTTTTTTCTGATATTTGATTATCTTTCCTATTATATTTCTGTGCCTTGTTTCTGATATCTTTCCTATTATATTTCTGTGCCTTGGTTTCTGATATTTGATTATCTTTCCTATTATATTTTAGTTCCTTGTTTCTGATATCTTTCCTATTATATTTCTGTGCCTTGGTTTCTGATATTTGATTATCTTTCCTATTATATTTCTGTGCCCTGTTTCTGATATTTGATTATCTTTCCTATTATATTTCTGTGCCTTGGTTTCTGATATTTGATTATCTTTCCTATTATATTTCTGTGCCTTGGTTTCTGATATATGATTATCTTTCCTAATATATATTTCAGTGCCCTGTTTCTGATAGTTGATTATCTTTCCTATTATATTTCTGTGCCCTGTTTCTGATATTTGATTATCTTTCCTAATATATATTTCTGTGCCCTGTTTCTGATATTTGATTATCTTTCCTATTATATTTCTGTGCCCTGTTTCTGATATTTGATTATCTTTCCTATTATATTTCTGTGCCCTGTTTCTGATATTTGATTATCTTTCCTATTGTATTTCTGTGCCTTGTTTCTGATATTTGATTATCTTTCCTATTATATTTCTGTGCCTTGTTTCTGATATTTGATTATCTTTCCTATTATATTTCTGTGCCGTTTCTGATATTTGATTATCTTTCCTATTATATTTCTGTGCCTTGTTTCTGATATTTGATTATCTTTCTTATTATATTTCTGTGCCGTTTCTGATATTTGATTATCTTTCCTATTATATTTCTGTGCCTTGTTTCTGATATTTGATTATCTTTCCTATTATATTTCTGTGCCTTGTTTCTGATATTTGATTATCTTTCCTATTATATTTCTGTGCCTTGTTTCTGATATTTGATTATCTTTCCTATTATATTTCTGTGCCTTGGTTTCTGATATTTGATTATCTTTCCTAATATATATTTCTTTGCCTTGGTTTCTGATATTTGATTATCTTTCCTATTATATTTCTGTGCCTTGGTTTTCTGATATTTGATTATCTTTCCTATTATATTCTGTGCCTTGGTTTCTGATATTTGATTATCTTTCCTATTATATTTCTGTGCCTTGTTTCTGATATTTGATTATCTTTCCTAATATATATTTCTGTGCCCTGTTTCTGATATTTGATTATCTTTCCTATTATATTTCTGTGCCTTGTTTCTGATATTTGATTATTTTTCCTATTATATATTTCTGTGCCCTGGTTTCTGATATTTGATTATCTTTCCTATGATATTTTCTGTGCCCTGTTTCTGATATTTGATTATCTTTCCTATGATATTTCTGTGCCCTGTTTCTGATATTTGATTATCTTTCCTATGATATTTCTGTGCCCTGTTTCTGATATTGATTATCTTTCCTATGATATTTCTGTGCCCTGTTTCTGATATTTGATTATCTTTCCTATGATATTTCTGTGCCCTGTTTCTGATATTTGATTATCTTTCCTATGATATTTCTGTGCCCTGTTTCTGATATTTGATTATCTTTCCTATTATATTTCTGTGCCTTGTTTCTGATATTTGATTATCTTTCCTATTATATTTCTGTGCCTTGTTTCTGATATTTGATTATCTTTCCTATTATATTTCTGTGCCTTGTTTCTGATATTTGATTATCTTTCCTATTATATTTCTGTGCCTTGTTTCTGATATTTGATTATCTTTCCTATTATATTTCTGTGCCTTGTTTCTGATATTTGATTATCTTTCCTATTATATTTCGGTGTCCTGTTTCTGATATTTGATTATCTTTCCTATTATATTTCTTTGCCTTGTTTCTGATATTTGATTATCTTTCCTATTATATTTCTGTGCCTTGGTTTCTGATATTTGATTATCTTTCCTATTATATTTCTATGCCCTGTTTCTGATATTTGATTATCTTTCCTATTATATTTCTGTGCCTTGGTTTCTGATATTTGATTATCTTTCCTATTATATTTCTTTGCCTTGGTTTCTGATATTTGGGCTTTTGGGTTCACAATTTTGATTTTTTTTATTTCATTTTTAATTAATCTTTATGCTGCCAATATAAATATAGTTTTGTAATTTTTCAGAGACAATCGTAGGGGCTTTAGCAAGGGTGTTACGTGAAGACTGGAGGAAGAGTACAGAATTAGCAACCAACATTATTTACATTTTCTTCTGTTTCTCAAGTTTTACACAGTTTCATGGTGTCATTCTTCACTTTAAGATTGGTGCACTAAGCATGAATATAGTAGAACATGAGTTAAAGAAATGTGATTTATGGAATGAAGAATTACAGAAGAAAAAGAAAGCTTATATCCTTTTATCAGTGGAACAATGAATGATATATTTAATTCAGGACCTGCAGTTCACTCTTTTACCTCCTTTTTGAGTAATCTATCTGTCACAGGTTTCACTGTACAAGTATCTGTCACAGGTTTCACTGTACAAGTATCTGTCAAAGGTTTCACTGTACAAGTATCTGTCAAAGGTTTCACTGTACATGTATCTGTGAAAGGTTTCACTGTACATGTATCTGTTAAAGGTTTCACTGTACATGTATCTGTCAAAGGTTTCACTTACATGTATCTGTCAATGGTTTCAATGTACATGTATCTGTCACAGGTTTCACTGTACATATTTCTCGTACCTCGGACAGAAAAATTTCACGCGCACACCAGTGCTAGATTTTTCTGTCTTGTCCAGTTTGTCTGGTACTGCCTCGCGCGACAATTGAACAATCAGGATGACGTATCCTATTGTTGCGCTTGACGTCATCAAAACAAAGCGTTTCTTTATTTATTTTTCACGTATGTGTTTTATTTTTTACTTTTTATTCAAAATATTTCATTGTCAAAGTTTTTAGCTCACCTGAGCCAAAGGCTCAGATGAGCTATTGCAATCTATCACCGTCCGTCGTCCGTCGTTCGTCGTGCGTCGTCCGTCGTGCGTCGTGTGTAAACTTTACATTTTAATCTTCTCCTCCAAAACTACTGGGCCATATTTGATGAAACTTGGTGACTATCATGCCTAGGTAACAGCCTTTCAAAATTGTGTTCGGGGTTTGGCCACACCCAACAAGATGGCCGCTGTTACTAAAAATAGCAAAAAGACAAATAAATCTTCTTCTTTGAAACCAAAAGGTGCAGGCAAATTTTGATTGGATATTTGGATTCAGCATACCTGGGAACATTAAAATTGTGTTTTTCATGAAAATTAGACGAAAAATGGGTTACGCGTTTTTTGCGTAAAATTACGTAATTTTTAAAATGAGACATTTATTGTTATAACTTCATAACGGCTGAAGATAATTGTATGCAGTTTTCACTGTTGATCTTGTCTTGCAATTTTCTTCCAATTGATGTCAAGGTCGAAGGTCAAGGTCATGTCCCAGTTTTTGACCTTTGATAAAAATGCTATTTTTTTAACATTTCTTGTGATAATGGTGTAGGATTTTCAGTTATTTGTAGGTATTGACATGACGATCATTTTGATACAAGATCAGGGTCATGGGTTCAAAGGTCAAGGTCACAGCTGTCCAAGAATACCAAAATAGTTAATTATCTGCAAAACTATGAATTTTTTGTATAGGCATGTATATCAGAATATTGTAGGTAATGGCACAATGGTCATTTTGATATATGAATAAAGGTCATGGTTCAAAGGTCAAGGTCACATATGTAAACAAGTACTGAAATGGTTAATTATCTCAAAAACTATAAACTTTTTGTATAGGCATGTATATTGGAATATTGTAGGTATTGGCCTAACAATCATTTTGATATATGAATGAAGGTCATAGGTTCAAAGGTCAAGGTCAAAGATGCGAACGAATACTTAAATGGTTAATTATCTCAAAAACTATAAACTTTTTGTATAGGCATGTATACTGGAATATTGTAGGTATTGGCCTAATGATCATTTCGATATATGAATGAAGGTCATAGGTTCAAAGGTCAAGGTCATAGATGCAAATGAATACTTAAATGGTTAATTATTTCAAAAACTATTAACTTTTTGTATAGGCATGTATATTGGAATATTGTAGGTATTGGCCTAACGATCATTTTGATATATGAATGAAGGTCATAGGTTCAAAGGTCAAGGTCATAACTGCGAACGAATATTTAAATGGTTAATTATCTCAAAAACTATAAACTTTTTGTATAGGCATGCATATTAGAATATTGTAGGCATTTGCACAAGATCATTTTGATATATGAATGAAGTTCATAGGTTCAAAGGTCAAGGTCATAGATGCAAACAACTACTAAATAGTTAATTATCTCAGAAACTATAAACTTTTTGTATAGGCATGTATTTTAGAATATTGTAGGTATTGGCCTATCGATCATTTTGATATATGAATGAAGTTCATAGGTTCAAAGGTCAAGGTCATAGATGCAAACACTACTAAATAGTTAATTATCTCAGAAACTATAAACTTTTTGTATAGGCATGTATTTTAGAATATTGTAGGTATTGGCCTATCGATCATTTTGATATATGAATGACGGTCATAGGTTCAAAGGTCAAGGTCATAGATGCAAATGAATACTTCAATGGTTAATTATCTCAAAAACTATTAACTTCTTGTATAGGCATGTATATTGGAATATTGTAGGTATTAACCTAATGCACATTTTAAAAAACAGATGTTTTAGCTGTTTATATTATATATTGTAGCTAGACTTTAAATATGTTATATATAGCATCCTTATATAATAATTATTATAATTAATTTGCATATTATTGGCCCTTACTGCTGAAAATTTTGATATTCTCTTTTATTAATGTCATTGACCATTGAACCTCTGCATAAGATATGTACTCTTCCTCAGGTGAGCGTTAAGGCCCATGGGCCTCTTGTTTATATTTGCATTGAATACAAATCGTTGATATTTTAAAATTTTGAAGAGTTGTCAATGGATTATTTTCAAAGGGCGGATTTGTACAATGCATTAGGTGCCCAAAGGAATGCAAGAGGCCCCATGAGGGTACGTGTTTTGTTTTGTATACGCAGTTATAAACACTTAAAGGTACGAGAAATAGAATCTATCACTTGTTTGTGATCGATACCGGTTGATCTCAGTCCGGGTGCTGTGATGTAACATATCCCAATCTCGGCAGAGCCTCGATTGGGATATATGTTACATCACAACACCCTCGACTGAGATCAACCGGTATCGGTCACAAACAGGTGACAGATTCTACTAATCTGTCACAGGTTTCACTGTACATGTATCTGTCAATGGTTTCACTGTACATGTATCTGTCACAGGTTTCTCTGTTAAGTATCTATCACAGGTTTCACTGTACAAGTATCTGTTAAAGGTTTCACTGTACAAGTGTCTGTCACAGGTTTCACTGTACAAGTATCTGTGAAAGGTTTCACTGTACATGTATCTGTCACAGGTTTCACTGTACAAGTATCTGTGAAAGGTTTCACTGTACATGTATCTGTCACAGGTTTCACTGTACAAGTATCTGTGAAAGGTTTCACTGTACATGTATCTGTGAAAGGTTTCACTGTACATGTATCTGTCAATGGTTTCACTGTACATGTATCTGTCACAGGTTTCTCTGTTAAGTATCTATCACAGGTTTCACTGTACAAGTATCTGTCAAAGGTTCCACTGTACAAGTATTTGTCACAGGTTTCACTGTACAAGTATCTGTTAAAGGTTCCACTGTACAAGGATCTGTCACAGGTTTCACTGTACATGTATCTATCACAGGTTTCACTGTACATGTATCTGTCAAAGGTTTCACTGTATATTTATCTGTCACAGGTTTCTCTGTTAAGTATCTATCACAGGTTTCACTGTACAAGTATCTGTCAAAGGTTCCACTGTACAAGTATCTATCACAGGTTTCACTGTACAAGTATCTGTTAAAGGTTCCACTGTACAAGGATCTGTCACAGGTTTCACTGTACATGTATCTATCACAGGTTCCACTGTACAAGTATCTGTCAAAGGTTTCACTGTACAAGTATCTATCACAGGTTTCACTGTACATGTATCTGTGAAAGGTTTCACTGTACAAGTATCTGTCAAAGGTTCCATTGTACACGTATCTATCACAGGTTTCACTGTACAAGTATCTGTCAAAGGTTCCATTGTACACGTATCTATCACAGGTTTCACTGTACATGTATCTGTGAAAGGTTTCACTGTACAAGTATCTGTCAACGGTTCCATTGTACACGTATCTATCACAGGTTTCACTGTACATGTATCTGTGAAAGGTTTCACTGTACAAGTATCTGTCAAAGGTTCCATTGTACACGTATCTATCACAGGTTTCACTGTACAAGTATCTGTTATAGGTTCCACTGTACAAGTATCTGTCACAGGTTTCACTGTACAAGTATCTGTTAAAGGTTCCACTGTACAAGTATCTGTCACAGGTTTCACTGTACAAGTATCTGTTATAGGTTCCACTGTACAAGTATCTGTCACAGGTTTCACTGTACAAGTATCTGTCACAGGTTTCACTGTACAAGTATCTGTCACATGTTTCTCTGTTAAGTATCTATCACAGGTTTCACTGTACAAGTATCTATCACAGGTTTCACTGTACATGTATCTGTGAAAGGTTTCACTGTACATGTATCTGTCAATGGTTTCACTGTACATGTATCTGTCACATGTTTCTCTGTTAAGTATCTATCACAGGTTTTACTGTACAAGTATCTGTTAAAGGTTCCACTGTACAAGTATCTGTCACAGGTTTCACTGTACAAGTATCTGTCAAAGGTTCCACTGTACAAGTATCTGTGAAAGGTTTCACTGTACATGTATCTGTGAAAGGTTTGACTGTACATGTATCTGTCAAAGGTTTCACTGTACATGTATCTGTCAATGGTTTCACTGTACATGTATCTGTCACATGTTTCTCTGTTAAGTATCTATTACAGGTTTCACTGTACAAGTATCTATCACAGGTTTCACTGTACAAGTATCTGTCAAAGGTTCCACTGTACAAGTATCTGTCAAAGGTTTCACTGTACAAGTATCTGTCACAGATTTCACTGTACATTTATCTGCCACAGGTTTCACTGTACATTTATCTGTGAAAGGTTTCACTGTACAAGTATCTGTCAAAGGTTCCATTGTACACGTATCTATCACAGGTTTCACTGTACAAGTATCTGTCAAAGGTTTCACTGTTCATGTATCTGCCAAAGGTTTCACTGTACATGTATCTGTCAAAGGTTTCACTGTACAAGTATCTGTGAAAGGTTTCACTGTACATGTATCTGTCAAAGGTTTCACTGTACAAGTATCTGTGAAAGGTTTCACTGTACATTTATCTGTGAAAGGTTTCACTGTACAAGTATCTGTGAAAGGTTTCACTGTACATGTATCTGTGAAAGGTTTCACTGTACATATATCTGTCAAAGGTTTCACTGTACAAGTATCTGTGAAAGGTTTCACTGTACATTTATCTGTGAAAGGTTTCACTGTACAAGTATCTGTGAAAGGTTTCACTGTACATGTATCTGTGAAAGGTTTCACTGTACATGTATCTATGAAAGGTTTCACTGTACAAGTATCTGTGAAAGGTTTCACTGTACATGTATCTGTGAAAGGTTTCACTGTACATATATCTGTCAAAGGTTTTACTGTACAAGTATCTGTTAAAGGTTTCACTGTACATGTATCTGTTACAGGTTTCACTGTACAAGTATCTGTCAAAGGTTTCACTGTACATATATCTGTCAATGGTTTCACTGTACAAGTATCTGTCACAGGTTTCACTGTACATATATCTGTCAATGGTTTCACTGTACAAGTATCTGTCAAAGGTTTCACTGTACAAGTATCTGTCAAAGGTTTCACTGTACATATATCTGTCAATGGTTTCACTGTACATGTATCTGTCAATGGTTTCACTGTACATTTATCTGTCACAGGTTTCTCTGTTAAGTATCTATCACAGGTTTTAGTGTACAAGTATCTGTCAATGGTTTCACTGTACATTTATCTGTCACAGGTTTCTCTGTTAAGTATCTATCACAGGTTTTAGTGTACAAGTATCTGTTACAGGTTTCACTGTATATTTATCTGTCACAGGTTTCACTGTATATTTATCTGTCAATGGTTTCACTGTACATTTATCTGTCACAGGTTTCTCTGTTAAGTATCTATCACAGGTTTTAGTGTACAAGTATCTGTCAATGGTTTCACTGTACATTTATCTGTCACAGGTTTCTCTGTTAAGTATCTATCACAGGTTTTAGTGTACAAGTATCTGTCAAAGGTTTCACTGTACAAGTATCTGTCAAAGGTTTCACTGTACAAGTATATGTGAAAGGTTTCACTGTACAAGTATCTGTGAAAGGTTTCACTGTACAAGTATCTGTCACAGGTTTCACTGTACATTTATCTGTGAAAGGTTTCACTGTACATTTATCTGTGAAAGGTTTCACTGTACAAGTATCTGTCAAAGGTTCCACTGTACACGTATCTGTCACAGGTTTCACTGTACAAGTATCTGTCAAAGGTTTCACTGTTCATGTATCTGCCAAAGGTTTCACTGTACATGTATTTGTTAACGGTTTCACTGTACATGTATCTGTCAAAGGTTTCACTGTACATGTATCTGTGAAAGGTTTCACTGTACATATATCTGTCAAAGGTTTCACTGTACAAGTATCTGTCAAAGGTTTCACTGTACATGTATCTGTGAAAGGTTTCACTGTACATTTATCTGTGAAAGGTTTCACTGTACAAGTATCTGTGAAAGGTTTCACTGTACATGTATCTGTGAAAGGTTTCACTGTACATGTATCTGTCAAAGGTTTCACTGTACAAGTATCTGTGAAAGGTTTCACTGTACATTTATCTGTGAAAGGTTTCACTGTACAAGTATCTGAAAGGTTTCACTGTACATGTATCTGTGAAAGGTTTCACTGTACATATATCTGTGAAAGGTTTCACTGTACAAGTATCTGTGAAAGGTTTCACTGTACATGTATCTGTGAAAGGTTTCACTGTACATGTATCTGTCACAGGTTTCACTGTACAAGTATCTGTCAAAGGTTTCACTGTTCATGTATCTGTCACAGGTTTCACTGTACAAGTATCTGTCAAAGGTTTCACTGTTCATGTATCTGTCAAAGGTTTCACTGTACAAGTAGCCTTCAATAAAGACCCTACAAAGGCTTATTTTCAATCGGACATTTATGTTGCCTTTTACGGGCCTTCATCTGAACCCCCTCTTTCTTCGTAGATTCTTCCCGGCTGTAAAAAAAACCTAGCAAAAACTAAGTTTTTCTGTAGTTAAAATTAATTTGACACCCAAATCAAACATAGTTTTAAAGGAAAATATCTTTTCTATCGATTGACATCATTCATTTCCTCCAACCATGTCAATTTGCCTTAAAAAAAATGCCTCGTTAAGCTACTCCCATCAACTTTCAACTTAATTCATAATAAACAGTGATTACTGCGCATGCTCGGTGTGTTATTCAACTTTGAGCGCGGGAAATATTAACGAAACGAAATTACGCAAACGTCTCGTCATTAGTTCGGTAATGCTTATTATAACACGTATAAAGTACACAATTATGTATACATTATACATGCATGATCTCCTTAAGTTTTATTAAACAATACTGTCATAAACAGTTTCGTTTCTTTCGCATTTTTTTCGATCTGTACTATTAGCTCGACCTTTTTCTCGTTCAATGCGCATGTGCAAATTAAAGAGTGTCAGGATGAATTCACAAACTAGTTACAACAGAGAACTAACAGGGTATATTTAAATATGAGGAGGTTACTGGGTTAATAAGAGATCACCGATCGAAAGCTAAGGTATTTATGAATCCAATTAAACAGTTGCAGTTTTTTGCCAGTGGAATTTGATTAATTACGACGCCGATTTCAAAATCACTCTGTCGGACAACTGGTTTTCTACGATGATGGCTACGGACAAAAACTGGTCTCTAAAGAGGCAAAAAATGTCCGAATATTGAATATCGCCTCTTTAAGACTACGGCTGGTCTAACTGTACAAGTATCTGTCAAAGGTTTCACTGTACATGTATCTGTCAAAGGTTTCACTGTACAAGTATCTGTCAAAGGTTTCACTGTACATGTATCTGTCAAAGGTTTCACTGTACAAGTATCTGTGAAAGGTTTCACTGTACATTTATCTGTGAAAGGTTTCACTGTACAAGTATCTGTGAAAGGTTTCACTGTACATGTATCTGTGAAAGGTTTCACTGTACATATATCTGTCAAAGGTTTCACTGTACAAGTATCTGTGAAAGGTTTCACTGTACATGTATCTGTGAAAGGTTTCACTGTACATGTATCTGTCACAGGTTTCACTGTACAAGTATCTGTCAAAGGTTTCACTGTTCATGTATCTGTCACAGGTTTCACTGTACAAGTATCTGTCAAAGGTTTCACTGTTCATGTATCAGTCAAAGGTTTCACTGTACAAGTATCTGTCAAAGGTTTCACTGTACATGTATCTGTCAAAGGTTTCACTGTACAAGTATCTGTCAAAGGTTTCACTGTACATGTATCTGTGAAAGGTTTCTCTGTTTATGTATCTGTCAAAGGTTTCACTGTACAAGTATCTGTCAAAGGTTTCACTGTACATGTATCTGTCAAAGGTTTTACTGTACATGTATCTGTGAAAGGTTATTCTGTTCATGTATCTGTCAAAGGTTTCACTGTACAAGTATCTGTCAAAGGATTCACTGTACATGTATCTGTCAAAGGTTTCACTGTACATATATCTGTCACCTGTTTCACTGTACAAGTATCTGTTAAAGGTTTCACTATACATTTATCTGTCACAGGTTTCTCTGTTAAGTATCTATCACAGGTTTCACTGTACAAGTATCTGTCAAAGGTTCCACTGTACAAGTATCTGTCAAAGGTTTTACTGTACATATATCTATCACAGTTTTCAATGTACATGTATCTGTTAAAGGTTTCACTGTACATGTATCTGTCAAAGGTTTCACTGTACAAGTATCTGTCAAAGGTTGCACTGTACATATATCTGTCACAGGTTTCACTGTACATGTATCTGTTAAAGGTTTCACTGTACATGTATCTGTGAAAGGTTTCACTGTACATGTATCTGTGAAAGGTTTCACTGTACAAGTATCTGTCAAAGGTTTCACTGTACAAGTATCTGTCAAAGGTTTCACTGTACAAGTATCTGTCACAGGTTTTACTGTATAAGTATCTGTTAAAGGTTTCACTGTACAAGTATCTGTCAAAGGTTTCACTGTACATATATCTGTCAAAGGTTTCACTGTACATGTATCTGTCAAAGGTTGCACTGTACAAGTATCTGTCAAAGGTTTCACTGTACATTTATCTGTCAAGGTTTCACTGTACAAGTATCTGTCAAAGGTTTCACTGTACAAGTATCTGTCAAAGGTTTCACTGTACAAGTATCTGTCAAAGGTTTCACTGTACATATATCTGTCAAAGGTTTCACTGTACATGTATCTGTCAAAGGTTGCACTGTACAAGTATCTGTCAAAGGTTTCACTGTACATATATCTGTCACAGGTTGCACTGTACAAATATCTGTCAAAGGTTTCACTGTACATATATCTGTCAAAGATTTCACTGTACATGTATCTGTTAAAGGTTTCACTGTACATATATCTGTCAAAGGTTTCACTGTACAAGTATCTGTCAAAGGTTTCACTGTACATATATCTGTCAAAGGTTTCACTGTACATGTATCTGTTAAATGTTTCACTGTACATGTATCTGTCAAAGGTTTCACTGTACAAGTATCTGTCAAAGGTTTCACTGTACGTGTATCTGTCAAAGGTTTCACTGTACATATATCTGTCACAGGTTTCACTGTACATGTATCTGTTAAAGGTTTCACTGTACATGTATCTGTCAAAGGTTTCACTGTACGTGTATCTGTTAGAGGTTTTAGTGTCTTGTCACAAGGTTCAGTGTATCCGTCACAGGTTTCACTTCATCTGTCACAGGTTTCACTGTTTCTGTCACATGTTTTAATGTATCTGTCACATGTTTCACTGTATCTGTCGAATTTTTCACTGTTTCTGTCAAAGGTTTCACTGTTTCTGCCACATGTTTTAATGTATCTGTCACAGGTTTTACTGTATCTGTCGAATGTTTCACTGTGCTGTCGAATGTTTCACTGTTTCTGTTACATGTTTTAATGTATCTGTCACAGGTTTCACTGTATCTGTCAAATGTTTCACTGTTTCTGTCACATGGTTCACTGTTTCTGTCACAGGTTTCACTTTATTGGCTGGGTTGCATAGAGTGCAGGGTACTAACTTTGTGAACTCAACTCCATCTACAGTTTTCAACCAAAAACCTTGAAACTTCACAGAATGTTTCTATATATATTGAAGATGTGCACCTGACTTTATGGAAATATTTCAAGATTTTTCCCCATTTTTTCAGACTTTGAAACTTAGTCACTTTTCAGCAAGTTTTTGAACCGGGGTACCTACTTTGTGAACTCAACTCCTCTTACAGTTTTCAACCAAAAGCCTTGAAACTTCACAGAATGTTTCTATATATATTGAAGATGTGCAACTGACTTTATGGAAATATTTCAAGATTTTTTCCCCATTTTTCCAGACTTTAAAACTTAGTCACTTTTTAGCAAGTATTTGAACTGGGGTACCTACTTTGTGAACTCAACTCCTACAGTTTTCAATCAAAAACCTTTAAACCTCACAGAATGTTTTTATAAATATTGAAGATGTGCACCTGACTTTTTGGAAATATTTCATGATTTTTCCCCCATTTTTCCAGACTTTGAAACTTAGTTACTTTGTACTGTATATATCAAAAGATTATCAAAGATGTGCACCTGACTTAATAGCATTGTTTTCCAGAGTTTGAAAAAAGGGTACCTATTTTAATAAATAACTCCTCCTACCTTGAAACTTCTCAGAATGTTTTTACATTGTATATATATTGAAGATGTGCACCTGACTTTATGGAAATATATCAGGATTCCTCCCCCCTCCCACTTTCCCAGACTTTGAAACTTAGTCACTTTTTAGCAATTTTTTGAACTGGGGGTACTTACTTCGTGAACTCAACTCCTCCTACAGTTTTCAACCAAAAACCTTGAAACTTCACAGAATGTTTCTATATGTATATTGAAGATGTGCATCTGACTTTAAAAAACAACCGGCCCATTGAGTCTTTGACCCATTTTATGTCATAAGTTGTCACAGGTTTCAATGTTTGTCAAGTTTCATTATATGTCACAGGTTTCACTGTTTTTGTCACAGGTTTCAGTTCATTTGTCACAGGTTTCACTGTTTCTGTCACAGGGTTCACTGTTTCTGTCACAGGGTTCACTGTTTCTGTCACAGGGCTCACTGTTTTTGTCACATGTTTCAGTTCATTTGTCACAGGTTTCACTGTTTCTGTCACAGGTTTCACTGTTTTTGTCAAAGGTTTCACTGTTTCTGTCACAGGTTTCACTGTTTCTGTCACATGTTTCACTGTTTCTGTCACAGGTTTCACTGTTTTTGTAACATGTTTCACTGTTTCTGTCACATGTTTCACTGTTTTTGTCACATGTTTCACTGTTTCTGTCACAGGTTTCACTGTTTTTGTCACATGTTTCACTGTTTCTGTCACAAGTTTCAGTTTATTTGTCACATGTTTCACTGTTTTTGTCACATGTTTCACTGTTTCTGTCACAAGTTTCAGTTCATTTGTCACATGTTTCACTGTTTCTGTCACAAGTTTCATTCATTTTGTCACAGGTTTCACTGTTTTTGTCACAGGTTTCACTGTTTTTGTCACATGTTTCACTGTTTTTGTCACATGTTTAACTGTTTTTGTCAGGTTTTACCGTTTCTGTCACAGGTTTCACTGTTTCTGTCACAAGTTTCAGTTCATTTGTCACAGTTTTCACTCTTTCTGTCACAGGTTTCACTGTTTTTGTCACAGGTTTCACTGTTTTTGTCACAGGTTGCACTGTTTTTGTCACATGTTTCACTGTTTTTGTCACAGGTTTCACTGTTTCTGTCACAAGTTTCAGTTCATTTGTCACAGGTTTCACTGTTTCTGTCACAAGTTTCAGTTCATTTGTCACAGGTTTCACTGTTTTTGTCACAGGGTTCACTGTTTTTGTCACAGGTTTCACTGTTTTTGTCACATGTTTCAGTTTCTGTCACAGGTTTCACTGTTTTTGTCACAAGTTTCACTGTTTTTGTCACATGTTTCACTGTTTTTGTCACATGTTTCAATGTTTTTGTCACAGGTTTTACGTTTCTGTCACAGGTTTCACTGTTTCTGTCACAAGTTTCACTGTTTTTGTCACAGGGTTCACTGTTTTTGTCACAGGTTTCACTGTTTTTGTCACGTTTCACTGTTTTTGTCACATGTTTCACTGTTTTTGTCACATGTTTCACTGTTTCTGTCATAGGTTTCATTGTTTTTGTCACATGTTTCACCGTTTTTGTCACATGTTTCACTGTTTTTGTCACATGTTTCACTGTTTTTGTCACATGTTTCAATGTTTTTGTCAGGTTTTACCGTTTCTGTCACAGGTTTCACTGTTTCTGTCACAAGTTTCACTGTTTTTGTCACAGGGTTCACTGTTTTTGTCACAGGTTTCACTGTTTTTGTCACGTTTCACTGTTTTTGTCACATGTTTCACTGTTTTTGTCACATGTTTCACTGTTTCTGTCATAGGTTTTATTGTTTTTGTCACATGTTTCACCGTTTTTGTCACATGTTTCACTGTTTTTGTCACATGTTTCACTTTTTGTCACATGTTTCAATGTTTTTGTCAGGTTTTACCGTTTCTGTCACAGGTTTCACTGTTTCTGTCACAAGTTTCACCGTTTCTGTCACAGGGTTCACTGTTTTTGTCAAAGGTTTCACTTTTTTGTCACGTTTCACTGTTTTTGTCACATGTTTCACTGTTTCTGTCACAGGTTTTATTGTTTTTGTCACATGTTTCACTGTTTTTGTCATAGGTTTCACTGTTTCTGTCACAAGTTTCAGTTCATTTGTCACAGGTTTCACTGTTTCTGTCACAGGGTTCACTGTTTTTGTCACATTTTCACTGTTTTTGTCACATGTTTCACTGTTTTTGTCACAGGTTTCACTGTTTTTGTCATAGGTTTCACTGTTTCTGTCACAAGTTTTAGTTTATTTGTCACAGGTTTCACTGTTTCTGTCACAAGTTTCAGTTCATTTGTCACAGGTGTCACTGTTTCTGTCACAAGTTTCACTGTTTTTGTCACATGTTTCACTGTTTTTGTCACATGTTTCACTGTTTTTGTCACATGTTTCACTGTTTCTGTCACAGGTTTCACTGTTTTTGTCACATGTTTCACTGTTTTTGCCACCGGTTTCACTGTTTTTGTCACAGGTTCCACGTATCTGTCACAGGTTTCACTGTTTCTGTCACAAGTTCTTTTCATTTGTCACAGGTTTCACTGTTTCTGTCACAGGGTTCACTGTTTTTGTCACAGGTTTCACTGGTTTTGTCACGTCTCGCTGTTTTTGTCACATGTTTCACTGTTTTTGTCACAGGTTTCACTGTTTTTGTCACATGTTTCACTGTTTTTGCCACCGGTTTCACTGTTTTTGTCACAGGTTCCACGTATCTGTCACAGGTTTCACTGTTTCTGTCACAAGTTTCTTTTCATTTGTCACAGGTTTCACTGTTTCTGTCACAGGGTTCACTGTTTTTGTCACAGGTTTCACTGGTTTTGTCACGTCTCGCTGTTTTTGTCACATGTTTCACTGTTTTTGTCACAGGTTTCACTGTTTTTGTCACAGGTTTCACCGTTTCTGTCACAGGGTTCACTGTTTCTGTCACAGGGATTACTGTTTTTGTCACAGGTTTTAATGTTTCTGTCATAAGTTGTCCATGGTTTCATTCTCTGTCACAGGTTTCACCGTTTTTGTCACAAATGTCACTTCATCTGTCACAGGTTTCACCGTTTTTGTCACAAATGTCACTTCATCTGTCACAGGTTTCACCGTTTTTGGCACAGGTGTCACTTCATCTGTCACAGGTCTTAATTTATCTGTCACAGGTTTTAGTGTATTTGTCATAGGTTGTCACTGGTTTCACTGTATATGTCTAATGTTTCACTGTTTCTGTTACAGATTTCACTGTCTGCATGAAAATGAATTTAAATCCTTGTGTTATAGTGAAAAAATATTTCCCTTAACTAAGATTTACTGGAAACAGAGAAAGATAACAAGAAATTGAAAGAAGATTATGAAAAAAGTTTGAAAAAAGTGGATGGTTTGGTAAAAAAGCAGGAACAGTTGCTTAGAGGTAATGTTATATGATACAAAAACATGTAATTTATATGCCTCATATTATCAAAGTAATTTTACTGAAATCTTAGTCTTCATATATAATAATTATTTTACACCATCTTTTTAGTCTCAGTCCTTCAGCATTTTTGGTGCCCAAGTTCATATTACATATATATGAAAACCTGGCATATATATATCAAAGAAGAAGGATTTAAAATTATCCTGTAAGTCATAAAAAATCATATCAGATCTCTTAAAGCAGGTGGTTTGATTAATGTTATCACAGTCAGTGCAAGTCACTTAGTGTAAAAGACATTAAAGTGATGTTGTACATTTTACTTGACCATCATGTAACTATAGTAACACATACTTCTGTGTTGTGTAATAGACATTGAAGTGATGCTGTACATTTCACTTGACCATCATGTAACTATAGTAACACATACTTCTGTGTTGTGTAATAGACATTGAAGTGATGCTGTACATTTCACTTGACCATCATGTAACTATAGTAACACATACTTCTGTGTTGTGTAATAGACATTGAAGTGATGCTGTACATTTCACTTGACCATCATGTAACTATAGTAACACATACTTCTGTGTTGTGTAATAGACATTGAAGTGATGTTGTACATTTCACTTGACCATCATGTAACTATAGTAACACATACTTCTGTGTTGTGTAATAGACATTGAAGTGATGCTGTACATTTCACTTGACCATCATGTAACTATAGTAACACATACTTCTGTGTTGTGTAATAGACATTGAAGTGATGTTGTACATTTCACTTGACCATCATGTAACTATAGTAACACATACTTCTGTGTTGTGTAATAGACATTGAAGTGATGTTGTACATTTCACTTGACCATCATGTAACTATAGTAACACATACTTCTGTGTTGTGTAATAGACATTGAAGTGATGCTGTACATTTCACTTGACCATCATGTAACTATAGTAACACATACTTCTGTGTTGTGTAATAGACATTGAAGTGATGTTGTACATTTCACTTGACCATCATGTAACTATAGTAACACATACTTCTGTGTTGTGTAATAGACATTGAAGTGATGTTGTACACTTCACTTGACCATCATGTACCTATAGTAACACATACTTCTGTGTTGTGTAATAGACATTGAAGTGATGTTGTACATTTCACTTGACCATCATGTAACTATAGTAACACATACTTCTGTGTTGTGTAATAGCCATTGAAGCGATGTTGTACATTTCACTTGACCATCATGTAACTATAGTAACACATACTTCTGTGTTGTGTAATAGACATTGAAGTGATGCTGTACATTTCACTTGACCATCATGTAACTATAGTAACACATACTTCTGTGTTGTGTAATAGACATTGAAGTGATGCTGTACATTTCACTTGACCATCATGTAACTATAGTAACACATACTTCTGTGTTGTGTAATAGACATTGAAGTGATGCTGTACATTTCACTTGACCATCATGTAACTATAGTAACACATACTTCTGTGTTGTGTAATAAACATTGAAGTGATGTTGTACATTTCACTTGACCATCATGTAACTATAGTAACACATACTTTTGTCAGTGTAATAAACATTTAAGTCATGTTGTCATTTCACTTGACCATCATGTAACTATAGTAACACATACTTCTGTGTTGTGTAATAGACATTGAAGTGATGCTGTACATTTCACTTGACCATCATGTAACTATAGAAACACATACTTCTGTGTTGTGTAATAGACATTGAAGTGATGCTGTACATTTCACTTGACCATTATGTAACTATAGTCACATACTTCTGTGTTGTGTAATAGACATTGAAGTGATGCTGTACATTTCACTTGACCATCATGTAACTATAGTAACACATACTTCTGTGTTGTGTAATAGACATTGAAGTGATGTTGTACATTTCACTTGACCATCATGTAACTATAGTAACACATACTTCTGTGTTGTGTAATAGACATTGAAGTGATGTTGTACATTTCACTTGACCATCATGTAACTATAGTAACACATACTTCTGTGTTGTGTAATAGACATTGAAGCGATGTTGTACATTTCACTTGACCATCATGTAACTATAGTAACACATACTTGTGTGTTGTGTAATAGACATTGAAGTGATGTTGTACATTTCACTTGACCATCATGTAACTATAGTAACACATACTTGTGTGTTGTGTAATAGACATTGAAGCGATGTTGTACATTTCACTTGACCATCATGTAACTATAGTAACACATACTTGTGTGTTGTGTAATAGACATTGAAGTGATGTTGTACATTTCACTTGACCATCATGTAACTATAGTAACACATACTTCTGTGTTGTGTAATAGACATTGAAGTGATGTTGTACATTTCACTTGACCATCATGTAACTATAGTAACACATACTTCTGTGTTGTGTAATAGACATTGAAGTGATGTTGTACATTTCACTTGACTATCATGTAACTATAGTAACACATACTTCTGTGTTGTGTAATAGACATTGAAGTGATGCTGTACATTTCACTTGACCATCATGTAACTATAGTAACACATACTTCTGTGTTGTGTAATAGACATTGAAGTGATGTTGTACATTTCACTTGACCATCATGTACCTATAGTAACACATACTTCTGTGTTGTGTAATAGACATTGAAGTGATGTTGTACATTTCACTTGACCATCATGTAACTATAGTAACACATACTTTTGTCAGTGTAATAAACATTTAAGTCATGTTGTCATTTCACTTGATCATTGTGTAAGTATAGTATAAAGTTTTATCATGGGTATTTTGGAAACATCTATTTTCCCAAGGTATCAGGGATGACCGGAGGAAGTGTTGCATTGGGCCATCAAGCCACATCATCAACATGATCAAGCCATGCCATCAAGCCAACATAACATATAATTTATTAGAGTCTCACCTCATTTTTACAATTATTAAAATATATTAAAACATTATATATTCTGAGCCACTCTTAAAAGAGTTATGAGAGACTATATGTATACAAGTACAGGCAATACTAAAACAAACAAACACACACACACACGCACACACCAAAATACATACATGCCATATCTCACGCTGTGAGACAAAACCTCACAGATTTTTGTTTATTTTTGAAACTCCCAGCGTTAGATCGATTTCTCACGGAAAATTGCTATTTCTCCCTTTAATTTTTTTTTTTCAAACAAGGTTTGGATAATTACTGAATAAACATGGTTTGAAGTGTCCAAGTCGTGTGCAATGTACTGTAATCCCCTAAATTATTGCCAAGTGGACACGCGTTGTCACCTTCATGGTGTACTTAGTCATTTAATTTAAGATACATGTGTATGGAGTATCATCTGTGATAGATAAATAAACAATTACACCAATTGTTCTTTGTGAAAATTCCATTCAGATATCCAGCACCAGAGGCAGAGAAATTATCTTTTCTGCACATGGAATTTTTTGAATGGAAAACGATGTGAATAGCACAAGACAGATGGAAATAATTGGCTTTTTATGTATTCCTTATTTAAATGAAGGCTGTATAACGCAATTAAAATAATGATCTCTTTATTTTTCTTCTAAACATACCCAAATTTAATAATAAGACTGTTCAATGCACACAATGTGCCATGCTGTAGCATCCATGTATTTTTAACTCTTAACCCGATAAAATAGTCGTTAACCAGTCTGCTTTGAATAACATGTATAAAGTATATGAAGGGAAATAATCATGTTTCTACAGAAAGTAAACAAACACATGGCAGAGTCTTTTGACAACTGTTTGGTGATTGTTTGGATGAATAAACCTTTTCATTGATTGATAATGTGAATATAGAAAGGAAACACCTGAAAGCAGGTTTTTGTTGTGTAACTTGTTTATTTTTCCAGACAAAAAAAAAACTCTTTCTTTCATGGAACAATTCTTTTCAATATTGAATATTGTGTCCCATGAATTTTCTATTTAGTCTTACTTGTAGCCTAATAATCAAAAGTCTTGGAATATGTACTAAGGGTATCTAATGAACATGAATAAATCTTTTCATTGATAAAATGGAAAAAAGAAAGGAAACTTTTTTGCAATAAAAATCTAGTCTGGTGTTTTATCATTTAATGTTTTGACAAAATGCAACAAAATGCACATCTTTTGAATTTTATATATAATGTAATGGACACTAAATTATTTTTCATGAAAATTCAGATGAAAGATCAAAGTCTGTAAAAGATATTAAGCTGTGACAAAATACAATAGCATTTATAGTTGTAATAAAACCTAAGAATACGCGAAAATTGTTGGCATTACAGGTTTACGTAAAACCTCCCTTATTTTTTTCAAAACTCCCTTAAAATTGCCACCAATCTCACAGTTTGCTCCCTTAAAAATATGGCATGTATGAAAATAACATCATAGTAAATTTACATGTGTGTATATCATGTATATAAAACACATTTTCTTTTCATTAAAATATCATAACCGGTTTTGGCAGTAAAATAGAACATTAACTCATTTGAAAATAAAAACTGAATTTTTTCTTGATCAGTTCTATAAAAATGGGTATCAAATAACCTTGCTTTTAAAAATAATGTTTGTCTAAAACTATCATACAATGGACACTCTAAAATAACATGCTTTTCTTCTTCTAACTCCAGTTTTTAATCCATTTTTGACCATACATATTTGACCATCTAAAAACTTAATTGTTCAATCTAGTATTGACCATTTTACACACTCTAGACCAATGTCTAAAACATTGTTAGATAGATGGTGGTCTCCAGCCCAAAACCCCCCTCTACTGCTAGATAAGAATTATATTTACAGACTCCCATGTAAAAACGCATTGCTCTGTTATGTACAGCATTAATGCATGAGTACTCATGCATACCCCATATAGCGGAACCGTAATTGATTACGGGCCATACAAGTGTATCATATAATTTGGTGAAAACCGAGAGTTGGAAACCACCATTTGCTTTACATTTTGATATTAAAAAACCTAAAGTACGGCTAGCAGATTTGGCGACCACTTTAACCATTTCAAAGTAATCAAGGTGTAACTGAGTAAACCTAGGTATGCGTAAGATGTAGTTATTTCAATACAATTGTCATTTATCACAAAGCTAGCAGTAGTACGTGGTAAAGACAGGTTTCTAAAATGAACAATCTTAAATTTATCAAAATTGACATTAATATAATTATATTTACACCAAATACCTAGTGTATTAAGCAGTACCTGTAAATCATGTTCACTTTCTGCTAGTTATACCACGTCATCAACATACAGAAGAATAGCTAGACGTTCATTATCAATGGGGATACCATTATTTAAAGCTTTAATACTGTCAATTAAATCGTTGATAAAAATGTTAAATAAAAGAGGGGATAAGACACAACCCTGTTTCAAACCACCATTTACATCAAACCACTATGTGAAAAAAACCATTAACTTTTATGCATGACTGTATGTTCTCATATAATCCCCTAATAACTCTTAATCATTTTTGAACTTATACCTATAAATTCAAGTTTTGTGAATAACAATTTTCTATTTACCGAGTCATATGCTTTTTTAAATTTAATAAAAGCTGTGTAAGTTGTCAACTTTCTAAGTTTTCTTGTTTCTATAATTGACATTATAGTAGAAAGATGATCAATCGTACTTCTGTCCTTATGGAAATCATTCTGTTCATTATTGAGGAAATGCTGCGAATCCAACCATTTTTCCAATCTGTTTTGTACGGCGTTCACGACAATGAAAGCTGTACATTGCTATCAATTTCTGCTAAGAAGATTGGGCTTTTTTTCTATGAAATAAGTTCGCATGATAAATGAACGTGAAAGAAATATATCTGTTTTATCGTGAAATATGTATTCTGAGACGGGTAATGCATTTGGTTACATATGTACATATAGAATAAATTTTCGGAATATATTTCGGAATCTAGTAAAGTATTGCGGCGGGATGCATCCAATAATTTGTGCAATCTGGCGAACTGATCTCGTTAATACAATAGAAAGTAGTCTGGGAAGTTTGCATTCTACAATGTAAAATCATAACTTTTTATGAAATAAACAAAACTGACAGGTGGATTTAACTAATTCTTTGATTCTTTATGAAATCTACGGTAATTTTGATTTATTTGGAAGGGTATAATAAAGTATTTTGGTATTTTGTGGTATTCTGTCATTATTTTAAAACTGATTTATCGATTACATTTCACTTCCGTGAAAGGTAGATAAATCATACAGTGCCGTGTGCAAACTGAGCATGTGGATTTTAAATACTTTACCAATTGGGAAGTAAAATTAACAAAAAAAAAAACGGGAATATTGTGAATGATAATCAGCAGATTATTAAAAACCAGACTTAACAGCAAATAATCCAGTTACATACTAATGCTAGAATGAACCCCTCATAGCAGCAGTCGGGTCTGCTTTCTCTCTACCCAACTTATGACAAACAACGATTGATCAGGTACAATTTATAAAACTTTATTAAATTTTAATTACTGATTGTCTTTTTCATATATTTATGGAATTATTATGTTCTGCCATTTTTACTGAGCAATACATTGTTTGGTACATTGTTTTCTTTTCTTTTTCAAAAACACCATCTGTCTAACTATGCAATGACAAATTTTAGAGCTGAAACGAATGTTCGAATATTCGATTACAAATAGATTTTTGGTGGTATTCGAATGCGAAATTGGTATTTGAATATTCGTTCCTATAGGAATACGTGGTAAAAAAATAATTCTGATGAAAGAATTCAACTTATATTTGTCTGGAAGAATAAATATGTCACACAGCAAAAAACCTACTTTTAACCGCTTTCTTTCTTCATTTTTAGCTCACCTGACCGAAGGTCATGTGAGCTTATGGCATGGCGCAGCGTGTGTATGTGCGTGTGTGCGTGTGTGCGTGCGTGCGTGTGTGCGTGAGTGCGTGTGGCGTGGTGGTGCGTCGTTAACACCTATTTTCGACTTCTCCTCTGAAACTACTGGACAGTTTTTAATGAAACTTTGTCAGAAGTATATATGGACCGGTGCAATTCAGATTTGTTCTTGGCGTTGCCATGGCTACCATAACTAGGTCAAGTTGACCTAGGGGTGCAAAAATCTTAAAAAATCTTCTTCTCCGAAAGTACTGATTGGAGAAAAAATCTGATGTGATATTTGGCTTCTCTAGGGTCTTAAGCCTATAGTTTGTTCATTTTGTAAAATTCGGATAAAAAATAGGTTACGCGTTTTTGCGTTTAATTTTGAAAAAATCGTAAAATAGCTACAAATTGTTATAACTTGACTATTTGACCAGATAATGACATGGGGTTTTCAGTTTTGACATTTTCTTGTTAGTATCTTCAAAATGAGGTCAAGGTCAATTGTGAAGGTCGTGACCTAATTTTTTTTACCTCTGATTATAATTATTATCTCCAAAACTATAAACATTTTGTATAGGCATGTATATTAGAATGTTGTAGGTATTGATACAACGATCATTTTGATGTATAGAAAAAGGTCATGGGTTCAAAGGTCAAGGTCACAGAAGCGAAACAATACCGAAATGGTTAATTATCTCGAAAACTATCAACTTTTTGTATAGGCATGTATATTAGAATGTTGTAGGTATTGATACAACGATCATTTTGATGTATAGAAAAAGGTCATGGGTTCAAAGGTCAAGGCTACAGATGTGAAACAATACCGAAATGGTTAATTATCTCGAAAACTATAAACTTTTTGTATAGGCATGTATATCAGAATGTTGTAGGTATTGATACAACGATCATTTTGATGTATAGAAAAAGGTCATGGGTTCAAAGGTCAAGGTCACAAATGTGAAAAAATACCGAAATGGCTAATTATCTCGAAAACTATAAACTTTTTGTATAGGCATGTATATTAGAATGTTGTAGGTATTAATACAACGATCATTTTGATGTATAGAAAAAAGTCATGGGTTCAAAGGTCAAGGTCACAGATGTGAAACAATTCCGAAATGGTTAATTATCTCAAAAACTATCAACTTTTTGTATAGGTTTGTATATTAGATTGTTGTAGGTATTGATACAACGATCATTCTGATGTATAGAAAAAGGTCATGGGTTCAAAGGTCAAGGTCACAGATGCAAAACAATACCAAAATGGTTAATTATCTCGAAAACTATAACCTTTTTGTATAGGCATGTATATTAGAATGTTGTAGGTATTGATACAACGATCATTTTGATGTATAGAAAACGGTTATGGGTTTAAAGGTCAAGGTCACAGATGCGAAGCAATACCAAAATGGTTAATTATCTCGAAAACTATAAACTTTTTGTATAGGCATGTATATTAGAATGTTGTAGGTATTGATACAACGATCATTTTGATGTATAGATAAAGGTTATGGGTTTTAAGGTCAAGGTCACATATGTGAAACAATCCCGAAATGTTTAAATATCTCGAAAACTATAAACTTTTTTTATAGGCATGTATATTAGAATGTTGTAGGTATCGATACAACGATCATTTTGATGTATAGAAAAAGGTCATGGATTCAAAGGTCAAGGTCACAGATGTGAAACAATACTGAAATGGTTAATTATCTCGAAAACTATCAACTTTTTGTATAGGCATGTATATTAGAATGTTGTAGGTATTGATACAACGATCATTTTGATGTATAGAAAAAGGTCATGTGTTCAAAGGTCAAGGCTACAGATGTGAAACAATACCGAAATGGTTAATTATCTCGAAAACTATAAACTTTTTGTATAGGCATGTATATTAGAATGTTGTAGGTATCGATACAACGATCATTTTGATGTATAGAAAAAGGTCATGGATTCAAAGGTCAAGGTCACAGATGTGAAACAATACTGAAATGGTTAATTATCTCGAAAACTATCAACTTTTTGTATAGGCATGTATATTAGAATGTTGTAGGTATTGATACAACGATCATTTTGATGTATAGAAAAAGGTCATGTGTTCAAAGGTCAAGGCTACAGATGTGAAACAATACCGAAATGGTTAATTATCTCGAAAACTATAAACATAGGCATGTATATTAGAATGTTGTAGGTATTGATACAACGATCATTTTGATGTATAGAAAAAAGTCATTGGGGTTTAGTATTTATGTTGTCTTTAAATCTATCAGCTAGCCATTAGTTATCAGGTGAGCGTATCAGGCCCATGGGCCTCTTGTTATTTAAAAAAAACCTTTATTAATCCAAACAGTCATCAGAAGGTCAGGAAAGACTCCACAATCTGACAAATCCTCCTGCCATGTGCTTTCAGTTTGTTTACTTCCTGTCATTATATCATATCATGATTATGTCCCTTTAAATTCATTATACATCTTATTCAAGGTAGCAGAGTGGGTAACGATTATTTTTTCGGGTTAATGTAATTTTCGGGTTAACGTAAAATATGGCTGTCACATGTTTTACTGCTTATATGGTCTTAACATTAAATCTGGGTTTATTTAGAAGAATATTAAAAAAAATCATGATTTTATCATCGTCATACAGCCTTCCTATGAATAAGGAATATATAATAAGGTAATTTTTTCATCTGTTTCATGTTTAAAAACCACTGCGGTAGCTCAGTTGGTAGAGTACTCGTTCCGTATGTTGGAGGTCGTGGGTTCGATCCCCGGCCGGGTCTGACCCAAGACTTGAAAGTGGGTAGTGACTGTTCTTTCGCCAAGCACTCGGCATTACGAAATGAAAGTCACGGTTCTTTCGGATGGGAACTTAAAATAAATGAGGTCCCGTGTCACTGTGGGCTTGGCACGTTAAAGAACCCTGCTGTATAATGCCATCAGCGCAACGCACAGGAAAAATTTCTGCGCCTTTGCCTATAGCTGGCGACGTCTCGATATAAGTGAAATATTCTTAAACACCATTACTCAACTCAACTACTCATCTGTTTCATGCAATCCTCATCATTTCCATCCAAAAAATGCCCTATATATAGCTGTGTTTCAGAAAAGATGTTTCTCTTTGGAATATTCGAATAGGATTTGAATAACCGCCCACGAATATTCGAATACTAAATTTGGTATTCGTTCCAGCTCTAACAAATTTAAAACTGCTTCATTTTTCAATAATTCCTCAGGTATATCATCTACACCAGGTGATTTTCCATTTTTATGAACAGAGAGTAATCTCTGGGAGTATTGTCATGGGAGCCGATTCTAAAATCCGGACAGGCTGAACAACCGCTAATTGACAAACCTTGCACAAACTATAATAATGTAGTGCGGGTATTGAGCGTCATTTATGAGAACATTGGTATAAGTGTGCAAATAATCGATGTATACATTATGCTGTATGGAATATGAAAATGAATATGCTTCATTGTTTAAAACTATTTAGCAGTGTCTACATAATAGTAGTTCTCCCATTACTAGTGTATGAATTTTGAAAATACACCTAACCGATTTATGAATGAGGTATTCATTCATAAACTCTGATCATTAAACATACAGCGAGTAGCGGACACGTGTTATAAGCCGTTATTTGATTGGTTAAATATTTTGTTTTACTCTGCTGTCATTAACATTTGATAAAAAATTTCCACATTAATTTTTTTATTTTTATATATTTAATCTTTATTTATTAATAAAAGTGCATCTTTAAAAAAATGTTGACAGCCAATCGCCTCCATTAGCCTGCTTTGACTGTTCTGTAGTTTCCACCACTATGGGCAAACCGCCGTCATGAGGCGAATAAAATGGATTCTCTGTGGATAGCGTTAAAACTCAAAAGAAAGTTACTAATTTAAAATCGCAATTAAAACTGGATGAAATGTATCGTGTTTCACGTGGTGATAGCGTACAGGGCGAACTACTTTGAATGAAGCAGTGTTAGTTTTAAGTTCATCAGACGTAGGTGTAGTCATAGAGCTGAATATCGTTGTTTATTTCATACTCGTTTTCAGCCTTCTCATATGAAAATCGGCCCTGAAAAAAGACTTTTTTAGGCGGTTTTAATCGTGCACCTGTACATAGACTTCATTCCGGCATTACACCAAAGTGCGAGAATACTTAGTGGTTTTGCACTGTACAGTACAGCTCAAGTGAATATGTGAATTTCCACCCGCCGCGGTGTTTTTTAATCTGTGACCGCAAAATTTCTTGTGGATTCAGTTGGGAATTATCTGACCACCACGATTTGAGGTGCATGATTTTGCCGGTGGTAAAATATTGAAAGGACTAGTCAACTGGATCGTCCTGTCATCAGTTTTAAGGATTAAATAAGTGTATTGTAATAATTTGTGTTTTCCGAACGTTACCCTTACAGTTAAAGATCCACGACACACACACACACGTGAACAAGGTATCACTGCTGGCAAACAGTGACAAGACGCAAGTTTCACAACGATTCCTTCTTAAATTGGACATTTTCCCCCCACTAGCTGGATTTAAGGAAAATCTTAGCCAGCGGCAAGTAATATAACCTGACAAACTTCCCGTCGATTCGAACCTTGGCGGTGAAAGGTAGATGATCACTTTGGAAAATTCGGCCACTGAGGAGGTATATTAGGAGACAAAAATCTAACCTCCACTGAGGCCTCGACAAGCAGAGATGATTGGTTGATTGAATGGGGTTTTACGTTCAGTAAAGAATCTATCACATTTATCGAGACAAACCCAGCTATAGGTGAAATGGCAGAATTATTTATCTTTGCAATGCGCACGGTAATTACTGGAATGGTTTTTTAGAGCGCGCTTACCACGACACGGAGCATCAGTTTTTAATGTCGCTTTTAATTGAATTTCCAAATAGCGAGTGTTTAATTACATGTGACATTCTGAAAAAAACCCACAAAAAAAACGAGATGTCTTTTATATAGTACATAGGTTATCTCGTAGTACGTGTCTACTCATCATATATAATACACAGACAAGTCTGTTGCGGGGGTGGTTTATTGAAAGTATCTTTATTGTCCGTGCAACCGTCTACTTGTCCTT
This sequence comes from Anadara kagoshimensis, assembly GCA_021292105.1. Taxonomy (NCBI): domain Eukaryota; kingdom Metazoa; phylum Mollusca; class Bivalvia; order Arcoida; family Arcidae; genus Anadara; species Anadara kagoshimensis. The sequence goes on from CM037859.1 coordinate 29,767,520, forward strand.
GTCGGCAAGCTTTGAACAAAAGCTTGAAAGCTAATACACATCACTTTGTTGAATACCGCAGTATTGGTGTGCACATGCTTAGGTTTCAGATTATGATGGACAAGTTCGGGGGTGGTTTATTGAAAATGATAGTGTGCGTTCAACCGTCTAATCGTCTTTGTCGGCAAGCTTTGGAAAAAAAGTTTTAAAACAAGAGCTTGGAAGAGCTAGTACATGCCACTCTGTGTGAAATTACAATCAGTTACGCTTGGTTAATGAGGTGATGAAAACATACACGCCGAAAAAAATGTGCACACTGGTAATTTTTTAAAACTTCATATTGTGGAAAAAAACAACTTTAATTTTTTTATTGGGGTGGGTGGTTTAGTATCATTAAAAAATATTTGGGTCTAGAATTCAGGTTCGAATAATCTGTGGTATTCGATTTTTTTTAAAAAAAATTAATAAAAATTATAATGCATGACGGGAACTTCGAATAACCGTAGGCATTTGAAAAATCGAAGTTTGAATAAACTAAGTTAGACTGTACATGTACTTAGATAACGTGATAATCCATCAATGGTTAAGTGTAATTCATTTTCAATAAACATCGCGGTGGAGATTTTTCCTGCCGGCGGACGATTTTACTGTCCACCGCGGCAGGAATATTTTTAATCCGTTATTTATTCAGTTGCGGTGAATGTCTATGGATCACGTGGACCGCGGTGGAAAATTAATCCCTTTTGACACCGCGGCAGGTGGAAATTCACGTATCCACTTGAGCTGTACATGTAGTTGGAAAATCCTGAAGTGATTGGTTTGTTTGTTTGTTGGTTTTTTTTTAATATTAAAAACGAACCGTGAGTGATTGTTGTTTGATTTTCTTCAGTAGAGAAATGCTTCAAATCTTGGGATCTTGGAGAAATCTTGATAAATTGCTAGACTTTCACATTTAGTATCATCGACATGATACTTGTCAGATGCGTTTGATTGCCATCTTTTTTGTTAACGAATTGCAAATAATGAAAACTATCGTAACTGCCCAGAGTGACCTCATAAGTGATTTTCTAAATTTGAACTTTTAATTTGGTATTTGCAAGCTCATAATGTATAAAATTTACTTTTTAAGCAGCAGCAACCATTAAAGCAAGTTTCTTTGCAACTTTTCTCTTTTGTGTAAGCTGCGGTGTTGAATTGTCGCTTGCCTTGAAGGCTGCTCGTTGTCCATAATCAGAATGGTACCATACCAGAAGGCTTCGTGCTTATAATATAGCTACATGTATATAGGTGTAAAACATTTATGTGAGGCTTTCTATTCCAGTCTCTCTGTTTTCCTCAAATTTTCATTTTGGTCTAATAGTGAATGTTTGGCTTGAAGGGTGATTTGCGCCGTAATACGTTACTCTCACGCACAATACCAAAATCTTTGACAGCAGTCACATGTTAGGATAAAATGTATTCGTGGCGAAGCTTTTCTTGCGATAAATTTCTCTGCAGGATATAAAGAATAAACTCAACCCAACTGAAAAATTAATAATCTACGCAGTCTTGGTAGATAACTTCGTACGTCACTAAGTATGTAAAACAGGGGGAGTGCCACTATATTCGTATAAAATGATCGAAACTGAAAGAAAGATAGCAAATCTTTAATGTTTGGCAGTGAACCACTCCAATTAAGCGACCCTTCATTTTGGGGCTTGGTCGTGTATCGAACACACTTAGTGGATTCTACTTTGCGATTTTCCCCGGAATTTTTCGGGTCCGGATTGTCATTTTATTGCCGTTTTGTACAGTACTATTACTGTCGGCATTTCCGATAATGAAAAAAGGTGCCGATTTCTCACTTGTACAGGTGACATTTACTTGAAATAAAGTGGTATATCTTTATGAAACTCGATTAAAGATCAGGGAACTATACTCTACACTTCTGAGAATAATCTTATTGGGTTTTTACGAAGAAAAACGATCTAGTGTTGTATGATCAAGGTATGAAAATATAAAGTGTTTGAATGTTGAAAAAAGCGAAAAAAACGTATTTTGAAAAAAAAATATTGTTGATCCTGTATTCTTGTTCAAGTGTTTTGTTGATTAAGCGTCTATCAACTGAACAAATTCATAAGGAGTTAAATAATATTGACAATAAAATATTTATTTGCCACTAAGGTCAATTTCAGAAGACTTTGTTTAAAATCGGGAGAAGCGGGGTGGGGGATGTCGTCGAGGCCGCTGTTTATGTCGTGACGGTTAGCATGTTTGCATGTTTGCATTCAAAGGTATTCTTACTTTTTGAACATGTTGAACATATGGCCTTAATTAGCTCACCTGGCCATAGGCCATGTGAGCTTTTATCATGGCTTTGTATGTGTGCTTGAAAGTTCCTAGCATGTTTGCTACAAAGAATCCTCATTTTGGAGTGATCCGACAAGAACATTGCCGTTTTTTTTTTTTTAATATTAAAAAAGAACCGTGAGTGGACGGTCATTTTCTGCAAGCCCGCCCTTTCTCCACAAATTTTCAAGTTGCTCAAGAGTATTTGGTTTACATGAATAACATGGTATGCATACTTAAGTGGGCAGACACAAATTGTTTCCGGTTGGCCATTTGTGATATGGTCACCATTTCCCTGCCAAATTTATAAGTTGTTTCGATTTCAAGGATATATACATGGGAATATACAGATTTTAATGTCGATGACAAAATATTGTTCTTAGTGATGGCGGCCATTTTCCTGCCAATCGTGCCAGGTGAGAAATTCCGGCTCCTTTGAGCTCCCTTTTTATAAGACAATAGTGTATACAACTGTATATTGGAATTTGAAGTTTTCAATTGAGCTTCCCTATGTTTGACAATGTTTCCTCAGGATTTGACAATTGCTACATTGGTAACAACAGCATTTTAAAATCAGAGCCTGTGACAAAAATCATCAGTCTTCTCAAAAATGGAAAGTATGTATAAAAGTTTGCAGCTGAACAAAATGTACTTTGTAAAATCTTACACAGGCATATATTGTAAATATTGAATAAATTACAAGATGCACACCACATACACTAAAGACAACCACTGAACAAAAATTGTAGATGACAATTTCAAAATAGAACACTGAAGTTTTCAACTGAATAAACCTTGTCTTGCCACAACCAAAGATAGAACTAAATACAGATGTACAAGAGACAAAAAAATTGCATGTATTATGCAACATCTGATTCTTAAGTTTTCAGCAGTGCAGAATATATGCCTACTTTGAAAACACTTCTGTGAAAAAAACTTGTGAAGAATAATACTTATGGAAAAATGAGACTCAGTGCAATCTTGACTTGTACTTAAAAACTGACACAGCTATAACATCCTTCATGATGATAGGTAATTAGCAATTGTAAAAGATGCTTGCATTTTGTTCTCGCTCTCTGTTCGCTGGGTACCTTCGGTGCTTTGATTAGATTTCTGTAACACTAATTTAATCTTCTCAAGAGATATAAAGCTTTCTCACACCTGTGACATGGAAATCCCGCGTTTTTACCCATGTGGGATTTCCTTGTCTCACCCTAGGGTTGAGATCGGCTACAGGCTGAATTTCCCGCATAGTTATACCTGCTCTAGATTTATCGTTTGGAGGACTTAATAACATGAGAAAAGTTCCGAAGTCAACCAACAATATTTTCAACATTACAATCACTTACACATGCTTAATTGATGATGTCATAATCATTTTACGTGAGAACATCAACAAAAATTGATTACGTCATTTTCAGCAGACATGGATGGTGACATTAAACTCAACATTTGTTTACAAATCATGTTTTATGTTGCAAATGTGTGAGAAAAAGAATCCTACACCAGTGACAGGGTAAGACAGAGATATCTCAAACGAGGAGGAATATTTTCCTGTCCAGAACGAGCTTTAGCGAGTCTTACCCTGTTACCGGTGTAAGATTCTATTAATCTAACTCATCAACACACATTTCGTGTGTAATATTATTAACACAACTGACAATATTCACTGACTGTGTAAACATATTTATCCAGAACCACAGATTTCTCCGATGATTTTGTTCCATGGTCGAGTTTAACCTGTATTGGAATTTTGGTTTACCTGTTATTCTGGACACCAATTTTCCTGATCTTTTTCCAAAATGCACTAGAATTATCATTCATTTGAACAAGGTTTTCCTGCATTGTAGGCCAGAATTGGCGTTTCACTTGTCAAAATGTTTTGCTTCTGGACGTAAACGTGATGCAGACGTTTTTTTGCATCGCAGCTCCAGATGCTTTTAACATTGCTGATTCTACAACAGATGTATCATTCCAATTCAAAGTTAACTCGTCATTCCACCAATCTTTTTTAACTCTTCATCGTTTTGTTGACACACCATCCCGCAAAATGACTTTCCTGACATCAAGTTTATCAACCATCTCAAATTTACAATATTAGCAAAATCATCATTGGAGTTATCTAGTGACTGCTGAACTGTTTCTGAATCTTCCAAGGTTTCAACAACTTTTCTCAACTGTTGGACTGTATTATCATCTCTCATCCCGTTCACTGGAATGTTTTGAGTATCATATTTGTTAATTACTTGAGTTTTCCCTCACTTTTACAACTGTTGTTGAATGTTAACAGTTTCACAGGTCATCCCTGATACCTTTGGAATAATGTAATGTGGAATTAGATAACAGTACCGGTAATCTTTGAAAATTGGGCTTAGCCAAGGTTTGCTTTTGAAGATATCCTGTTTATTGAGGTTTTAGACAATGATTACTTGCCCTTGAATCTTGACTATGTAACATACAAAGATACATTTATTTATCCTTTACATGATGTGCATTAATACATTTGTATATGCCAAAATTCACAATTCTCTAAAATTACACTATAAACTTGTTTTTATTTTATTTTTCAGTTGCATTTTATCTGCTTTTAAATTTAGCTGAAGACTTAAACGTCGAGATGAAAATGAGGAACAAAAACATTGTTAAAATGCTAGTTAAATCTCTGGATCGAGATAACTTTGAACTCTTGATTTTAGTTGTTTCTTTCTTAAAGAAATTAAGTATCTTCATCGAAAATAAAAATGAAATGGTAAGTGCATGAAGTTTTTTAAATAGATTCTTCTTTTAAAATGAGAATGTGCATAATATACTGCAAGCTGAAAAAATTGAGAAGTAAAAAATACTTTACAATTGAATGTTTAGCTTACTGAAAAATTAATTTAGTATACATAGTTTTTAGTGGAACATGGTGAAGCATCCATGTTTCTGTTCATGTGTGTGTATGTGTTAAATTATTCATCAGGATTTACATATAAATAACAGGTTCATAATCAAATTATTGCTTTACATGTGAGTGTGTACGTAAACTTTAATCTTACATTCTTAAGGTAGTGGAATTGGCCAAGAAGGTTCTTGTCTGATGCACAATGTACAGTCGAAACTCGTTATCTCGAAATCGAACAAGTCGAAACTTGGGATATCTCGAAGCTTTTTATTTGGTCCAAAACTAGTCGCTATATATTACAACTTAAAATACTCCGTTTAAATTGAATTCTGATAACTCGAAATATCGGATATGTCGAAGTAAATTCCAGGTCCGTCTGTAAATTTTTATTAGGTATTAATCTCGTTAAGTCTAATATTTCAAAGGTAAATTAACCTTTTGTTTGTACTCACACCTGTACAGAATATCTTGACTTAACTGTTGGTAAATAAACAATTAATTGAAGGAGTTTTTGAAGCCATTCAGTGAGTATTAGTCAGTATGGTTGTGATTAAACTTTGTTAGTTGAAAGCCGACTGACATACAGGTAATAATAGATGTCTGCTTGGTGTTTACTACGGTACAGATGTATATGAATAGAAGGCTGGGGTTATTAGAAATTACAGAACGCTATCAAAAAAAAAGGATAATGGAGATTTGGCATGTGACATTTAATCTTTTTAAATAAAAATCTCTCCGCTTCTGATAATTATAAATTCTTTGTGTCAAATTATTAATTCCCTAAATAAACTAGAATTTCAAAAAAATTAATCATTACCCAACCTGTTCAATAGGTCAAATGATCTACCTGTTTTTTTCAATCTGTAAATTATACATGTGCAATGTGTATTCATTGTCAGGTTGATGTTTAGTGAGATATAAATTAGTGCTATCACGAGTACCCGGATACCTGTTATCGGTTAGGGTACAGGCCTTACCCGGGTAAGAAAATGACTACCCGATACCCGAACAGGGACATAAACTATATCAAATGTGTAATAAATAAAAGAATTTACAAATTTCTGTGTTGTTGTTTTCATTAGAGGTGATTGATATTTCTTTCAGAAGCAACAAGGTCATTTTTGACACTTGTTTCTTGAGTGTTAGTCTTATATAAGTATATTTTACAACAATCAGTCATTGACAATGTCTGTCAAATTATCAGAATAATCTTGGAATTTACTATAGATATGTTGACCTAGATACTCGGAATGTTTCAGCTCTTGCACAGTGATAATTATATTGATGTAAATAATCTAAAAATCATTTAAATGTGTTGAATACATGCATAAAGTTTTGCCATAAAACATTTTTAGCTCACCTGAGCTGAAAGCTCAGATGAGCTATTGCTATCCATCTTCGTCCGTCGTGCGTCGTGCGTCTTCCGTCGTGCGTCGTGTATAAACTTTACATTTTAATCTTCTCCTCCAAAACTACTGGGCCATATTTGATGAAACTTGGTGATTATCATGCCTAGGTAACAGCCTTTCAAAAATGTGTTCGGTGTTTGGCCACGCCCAACAAGATGGCCGCTGTTACTAAAAATAGCAAAAAGACAAAAAAATCTTCTTCTCTGAAACCAAAAGGTGCAGGCAAATTTTAATTGGATATTTGGATTCAGCATACCTGGAAACATCAAAATTGTGTTTTTCATGAAAATTAGACGAAAAATAGGTTACACGTTTTTTGCGTAAAATTATGTAATTTTTAAAATGAGACATTTATTGTTATAACTTCATTACAGCTAAAGATAATTGTATGGAGTTTTCACTGTTGATCTTGTCTTGCAATTTTCTTCCAAGTGATGTCAAGGTTGAAGGTCAAGGTCATGTCCCAGTTTTTGACCTTTGATAAAAAATGCTATTTTTTTAACATTTCTTGTGATAATGGCGTAGGATTTTCAGTTATTTGTAGGTATTGACATGACGATCATTTTGATACATAGATCAGGGTCATGGGTTCAAAGGTCAAGGTCACAGATGTCCAAGAATACTAAAATAGTTAATTATCTGCAAAACTATGAATTTTTTGTATAAGCATGTATATCAGAATATTGTAGGTAATGGCACAATGGTCATTTTGATACATGAATAAAGGCCATGGGTTCAAAGGTCAAGGTCACAGATGTAAACAAGTACTGAAATGGTTAATTATCTCAAAAACTATAAACTTTTTGTATAGGCATGTATATTGGAGTATTGTAGGTATTGGCCTAACAATCATTTTGATATATGAATGAAGGTCATAGGTTCAAAGGTCAAGGTCAAAGACGCGAACGAATACTTAAATGGTTAATTATCTCAAAAACTATAAACTTTTTGTATAGGCATGTATATTGGAATATTGTAGGTATTGGCCTAATGATCATTTTGATATATGAATGAAGGTCATAGGTTCAAAGGTCAAGGTCATAGAATTGAACGAATACTTAAATGGTTAATTATCTCAAAAACTATAAACTTTTTGTATAGGCATGTATATTGGAATATTGTAGGTATTGGCCTAACGATCGTTTTGATATATAAATGAAGGTCATAGGTTCAAAGATCAAGGTCATAGCTGCAAACAAATACTTAAATGGTTAATTATCTCATAAACTATAAACTTTTTGTATAGGCATGTATATTAGAATATTGTAGGCATTTGCACAACGATCATTTTGATATATGAATGAAGTTCATAGGTTCAAAGGTCAAGGTTATAGAATTTAACGAATACTTAAATGGTTAATTATCTCAAAAACTATAAACTCTTTGTATAGGCATGTATATTGGTATATTGTAGGTATTGGCCCAATGCACATTTTAATTTACAGATGTTTTAGCTGTTTATAAATAATATATTGTAGCTAGACTTTAAATATGTTATATATAGCATACTTATATAATAATTATTATAATTAACTTGCAAAAATACTTGCATACTATTGGCCCTTACTGCTGAAAATTTTGATATTCTCTTTTATTAATGTCATTGGCCATTGAACCTCTGCATAAGATATGTACTCTTCCTCAGGTGAGCGTTAAGGCCCATGGGCCTCTTGTAGTTTTTAAACCATTTTATTAACAAGTTATAAGTTGAACTTATAACAATTTACTAGCATTCAAATCGTCAGCAGTACTACGGTAAGTAAAACCAAAGGTGACCCGGATGAATTCACGCATGGGCGAGAGGATATGTACCTCTCAGCCATGGTTATAAGTAGAACAGATACGAGTCAATGTTGATAAAACATGTAGTCAGGTGGTCATAGGTTTGAATCACGGGTACTCGGTTACGGGTCGGGTACAAGCCCTAATACAAATATTTGTAAACTATTTTTATACCCCCCGCAAACGAAGTTGTGGGGGGTATATAGGAATCACCTTGTCCGTCTGTCTGTCCGTCTGTCCGTCTGTCCGTCTGTCCCTCTTCGTGTCCGGAACAGAACTTTTGAACTGTTGCACCTAGGATTATCAAATTTGTTATGGGGATGCATCATGGGAAGGCGATGTGTCATGTACCAAATTGAGGTCACTGTGACCTTGACTTTGACCTTTGACCTTTGACCTATGATACGAGGGGTACCCATTTTGTGTAATCAACTCTTCTTACAGCTTTTAACCAAGAAATCTGAAACTTTGCAGGATGTTTCTATATACATTGAACATGTGCACCTCCTATTTTTGTTGGATTAAATTTTTTTTTTTCATATTTTATGGGTAGTTTAACTTAACCATTTTGTGTAATCAACTCCTCTTACTGATTTTAACAAACAAGTCTGAAACTTTACAGGATGTTTCTATATACATTGAACATGTGCACCTCCTTTTTTGGCTGGATTATATAGTTACTTAATTATATATGATCCAATTTTTTTAAAACTATGCATAGATATTGAGCATCATAAGAACATGTGCACCTGCCATTATCGGTTTCATCACATGTATTTTGTCAAAGTATTAACATTTTCATACACAGAATTTTTCACATTACAATTTGGCCATACATACAATTTGTCCCCAGATCAAAAGTTGGGAACGGTGGGTATTAGCCTCTTTCAGAGACAGTTCTAGTTTTTTGTTGTGTCTTGTTGTCAATACGACATCGACAAAAACCAGATAATGATGGTTATGTCAATGGAACCTAGTAAGTTACGATGAGATTCTGTTATGTCCAATCTCATGTTTAATATAATTTGACCGTGATCTCAATGGAACCTTGTAAGAGATTCTGTCATACAATGTTGACGATCGGGAATATTTCAACAATAAAGATAATTACGAAATTTTGTAATTTATAAAAAAATATTCTTCGTTTTAACAAAAGCAAATTTAAATAATGTACTTTAAAATATTCCGTTCGCATATTGCAGGGTACAAAACTAGGGTTACTTCCCTTTGTTTCGAAGTCGTCAACAGGTCAAAGAGTACCTGTAACGAAAAATTTTTATTTCATATATTTGTTAAATACCATTTAAATATCACAATATCGAAAACCGCATCAAAATTGATGACCAAATAAGAAAGTTAAAGCGGTTTGAAGGCCTTGAATTTGGCCCTCTCTGGGTACCTGTAAGTGAAACGACCCATATCGAGGCTGATCCGTTTGTGAGTAACTTGCATGGCAGACAGTACTAATAATGCTAATGTAGCGACGTATTATATAATGAATGTACAAAAAATTAACGACTCTGACGTTCATCTGTATATGTCATATGATTCCTCATTATTTTTGAAAGAAATAGACAACTTAAAATTGAGGAAATTGGCGTTTAGCTGTATTTATTCGATCCAGAAACAGACGATGATACGATGTACTTTACTGAGTGGAGACCCAGAATTTCTGAATGTTAGCCCAGATATAACCAAATATATGCGTCGAGTATTATTTATCAAATATACAAAAATTAATTGTTACTTGTTAAAATTTTAAAATTAATTTTAATATTAAATCATACAGAACCTGCTACAGAAAGTACACCCTGCAAAATTTTCAACCAAACATGGGTGAAACGTGGCACCGGCTTCAAATACAGCACAGACAGTCGTTCACGCCATTAAACATTTTTTACTAAGTTAACTTATTGACAAAAGTTCAGTATATAATTCTACTAAATAAATAAATAAATAAATAAAAAAATAAATAAATAAATGTGATGTTGACAATTTTAAGTTCGAAAAGACCCCAGATTTCCAAACAATGTATTTCAAAGGCCAAATTTTCCCGATCACGAAGAAAACGAAAACTAGAAACTTGATAAAAGTAAATGCTGTAATTAAATTCATACATACAAAAAATACCCGTCTGGTCGCCCGCATTCAAATAATACTAATCAAACATCAAACCTATAAAGTTTCTACGATCCTGAACCGGCTTATGATGAGCCATCATTCATTCATTCTTTCATTTATTTTTATTTATTTATTTATTTATTTATTTATTTATTTATTTATTTATTTATTTATTTATTAAAAATTTTAAAATTGTTTATTTATTTATTTATTAAACATTAAAGATTAAATGATCGGTGGTAAAATTTTATTTTAAATGTTATTTTCGAAATCAGATAATATTGTCAGTTATCAGTCTATTCATACTCCCGTAACTCTAGTTTTTTATACATAATTATCTTTTCACAATCAGTTTACCTATGTGAAATTCTAAATCCAAGACAACATCAAACGATTCAGGTAACATATTTACAGGTGTCATAAAATTACTCTATCCGAACACCTGTCAATCAATTTTGTTAATTGTAAGAACACATCCTGTTGATAAAGGTACAGGTCTCAATCTAAGGAATGTCTAATAAACCAACTTTTTATCAAGGTGGACTAATAATAATTTGCTTAGTTATTGGTAGGTGTCATTCGGATGTAAATTCCACTTCATCAAATGAATTTATCGTGAAATAGAAAAAGAATTTTTATCTGGTTCATTATATAAGTAATGTAGATAAATAGTATTCTGTGGGGTCTGCTTACTTAAATAACGTCACAGCACGGAGTCCCCAAAACCGAGCTTTTTGATTTGGATTAACGGGAGGTGTATTACAAACTCACCGATATCTCCCTTATTTCGGCATAGATTTTTATAAAATTTTCGCATTAACTCATATTTCAGTATGGAGAATAACATATGTAAAATCAAAAATCATTACAGGTACTCTTTAAGTCGAACTTCGGATCAGTTGAAGTGTTTTTCTTCCTCCCTTGAATTTCAAGATAACGAGTTTCGACTGTAGATTTAAAATTGTGTCTAACATGGCTGTCTAAAATCCAGCATGGCCACTATTAATATAATGGAGGTCGCGGGTCTTGTATAAGGCTTCCAAATGTACATATTATATACTGTTCATGTTTTGCTAGTAGAGAAAATCTGTAAACGTGTAAACGGTCAGATGGTGTTATCATAATTATGACCACATTATAACATTATGTTTTACATATCATTTGGTTGAAAAATGAAAAAGTCAACTTTGTGGAAGTATTTTGGAATGGTAAAACAACTCACATTTTCCTGTGATACTTTGGAATGCAATACAATGTATTTTATAAAAATTGAAAAGAGTCACTTATTAGCAATGAAATATATGAAGACAAAATCACATACACCATGTACACTTTTAAGATAAAAATTAAGTTGATAAATGAAAGCAGATGTACAACGTAAAAACATATGTTTTGGTTTGTTATAGTATTAGATTTTGCCATGTTTGGTGTAAATGGAATTACTTTGTTTAAAGGCATCCATATAAACCTTTACAGATTTTTGTAAACATGGAAGACTTAGGACAAGTGTTATGTAATCCTCAGGACAAGTGTTATGTAATCCTTAGGACAAGTGTTATGTAATCCTTAGGACAAGTGTAATGTAATCCTCAGGACAATTGTTATGTAATCCTTAGGACAAGTGTTATGTAATCCTCAGGACAAGTGTTATGTAATCCTCAGGACAAGTGTTATTTAATCCATATGACAAGTATGATTAATCCTCAGGACAAGTGTTATGTAATCCTCAGGACAAGTGTTATGTAATCCTGAGGACAAGTGTTATGTAATCCTGAGGACAAGTGTTATTTAATCCTGAGGACAAGTGTTATGTAATCCTCAGGACAAGTGTTATGTAATCCTTAGGACAAGTGTTATGTAATCCTTAGGACAAGTGTTATGTAATCCTCAGGACAAGTGTTATGTAATCCTCAGGACAAGTGTTATGTAATCCTTAGGACAAGTGTTATGTAATCCTTAGGACAAGTGTTATGTAATCCTCAGGACAAGTGTTATGTAATCCTCAGGACAAGTGTTATGTAATCCTTAGGACAAGTGTTATGTAATCCTTAGGACAAGTGTTATGTAATCCTCAGGACAAGTGTTATGTAATCCTTAGGACAAGTGTTATGTAATCCTCAGGACAAGTGTTGTGTAATCCTCAGGACAAGTGTTATGTAATCCTGAGGACAAGGATTATCCTTAGGACAAGTGTAATGTAATCCTGAGGACACGTGTTATGTAATCCTCAGGACAAGTGTTATGTAATCCTGATTACAAGTATGATTAATCCTCAGGACAAGTGTTATGTAATCCTCAGGACAAGTGTTATGTAATCCTCAGGACAAGTGTAATGTAATCCTCAGCACTTTTGACAAGTGTTATGTAATCCTGAGGACAAGTATGATTAATCCTCAGGACAAGTGTTATTTAATCCTCAGGACAAGTGTTATTTAATCCTCAGGACAAGTGTTATGTAATCCTCAGGACAAGTGTTATGTAATCCTTATGACAAGTATGATTAATCCTCAGGACAAGTGTTATTTAATCCTTATGACAAGTGTAATGTAATCCTCAGCACTTTTGACAAGTGTTATGTAATCCTGAGGACAAGTATGATTAATCCTCAGGACAAGTGTTATTTAATCCTGAGGACAAGTGTTATGTAATCCTGAGGACAAGTATTATGTAATCCTCAGGACAAGTGTTATGTAATCCTCAGGACAAGTGTTATGTAATCCTGAGGACAAGTGTTATGTAATCCTGAGGACAAGTGTTATGTAATCCTGAGGACAAGTATTATGTAATCCTCAGGACAAGTGTTATGTAATCCTGAGGACAAGTGTTATGTAATCCTGAGGACAAGTGTTATGTAATCCTCAGGACAAGTGTTATGTAATCCTGAGGACAAGTGTTATGTAATCCTGAGGACAAGTGTTATGTAATCCTGAGGACAAGTATGATTAATCCTCAGGACAAGTGTTATGTAATCCTTATGACAAGTATGATTAATCCTCAGGACAAGTGTTATTTAATCCTTATGACAAGTGTAATGTAATCCTCAGCACTTTTGACAAGTGTTATGTAATCCTGAGGACAAGTATGATTAATCCTCAGGACAAGTGTTATTTAATCCTGAGGACAAGTGTTATGTAATCCTGAGGACAAGTATTATGTAATCCTCAGGACAAGTGTTATGTAACCCTCAGGACAAGTGTTATGTAATCCTCAGGACAAGTGTTATTTAATCCTGAGGACAAGTGTTATGTAATCCTGAGGACAAGTATTATGTAATCCTCAGGACAAGTGTTATGTAATCCTGAGGACAAGTGTTATGTAATCCTGAGGACAAGTGTTATGTAATCCTCAGGACAAGTGTTATGTAATCCTGAGGACAAGTGTTATGTAATCCTGAGGACAAGTGTTATGTAATCCTGAGGACAAGTATGATTAATCCTGAGGACAAGTGTTATTTAATCCTGAGGACAAGTGTTATGTAATCCTCAGGACAAGTGTAATGTAATCCTCAGGACAAGTGTTATGTAATCCTGAGGACAAGTGTTATGTAATCCTGAGGACAAGTGTTATGTAATCCTCAGGACAAGTGTTATGTAATCCTGAGGACAAGTGTTATGTAATCCTGAGGACAAGTATTATGTAATCCTCAGGACAAGTGTTATGTAATCCTGAGGACAAGTGTTATGTAATCCTGAGGACAAGTGTTATGTAATCCTCAGGACAAGTGTTATGTAATCCTGAGGACAAGTGTTATGTAATCCTGAGGACAAGTGTTATGTAATCCTGAGGACAAGTATTATGTAATCCTCAGGACAAGTGTTATGTAATCCTGAGGACAAGTGTTATGTAATCCTGAGGACAAGTGTTATGTAATCCTGAGGACAAGTATGATTAATCCTGAGGACAAGTGTTATTTAATCCTGAGGACAAGTGTTATGTAATCCTCAGGACAAGTGTAATGTAATCCTGAGGACAAGTGTTATGTAATCCTGAGGACAAGTGTTATGTAATCCTGAGGACAAGTGTTATGTAATCCTCAGGACAAGTGTTATGTAATCCTGAGGACAAGTGTTATGTAATCCTGAGGACAAGTATTATGTAATCCTCAGGACAAGTGTTATGTAATCCTGAGGACAAGTGTTATGTAATCCTGAGGACAAGTGTTATGTAATCCTCAGGACAAGTGTTATGTAATCCTGAGGACAAGTGTTATGTAATCCTGAGGACAAGTGTTATGTAATCCTGAGGACAAGTATTATGTAATCCTCAGGACAAGTGTTATGTAATCCTGAGGACAAGTGTTATGTAATCCTGAGGACAAGTGTTATGTAATCCTCAGGACAAGTGTTATGTAATCCTGAGGACAAGTGTTATGTAATCCTTAGGACAAGTGTTATGTAATCCTCAGGACAAGTGTTATGTAATCCTTAGGACAAGTGTTATTAAATCCTCAGGACAAGTGTTATTTAATCCTCAGGACAAGTGTTATTTAACCCTCAGGACAAGTGTTATTTAATCGTTATGACAATTATGATTAATCCTCAAGACAATTGTTATTTAATCCTTAGGACAAGTGTTATTTAATCCTCAGGACAAGTGTTATGTAATCCTCAGGACAAGTGTAATGTAATCCTTATGACAAGTATGATTAATCCTTAGGACAAGTGTTATTTAATCCTCAGGACAAGTGTTATTTAATCCTTATGACAGGTGTGATTTAATCCTCAGGACAAGTGTTATTTAATCCTTATGACAAGTGTTATTTAATCCTCAGAACAAGTGTTATTTAATTCTTAGGACAAGTGTTATTTAATCCTTATGACAAGTATGATTAATCCTTAGGACAAGTGTGATTTAATCCTCAGGACAAGTGTTATTTAATCCTTATGACAGGTGTGATTTAATCCTCAGGACAAGTGTTATTTAATCCTCAGGACAAGTGTTATTTAATCCTCAGGACAAGTGTTATTTTATCCTTAGGACAAGTGTTATTTAACACTTAGGACAAGTGTTATTTAATCCTCAGGACAAGTGTTATGTAATCCTTAGAACAAGTGTTATTTAATCCTCAGGACAAGTGTTATTTAATCCTCAGGACAAGTATGATTAATCCTCAGGACAAGTGTTATTTAATCCTTAGGACAAATGTTATTTAATCGTTATGACAAGTATGATTAATTCTCAAGACAATTGTTATTTAATCCTTAAGACAAGTGTTATTTAATCCTTATGACAAGTATGATTAATCCTCAGGACAAGTGTTATTTAATCCTCAGGACAAGTGTTATTTAATCCTCAGGACAAGTGTTATTTTATCCTTAGGACAAGTGTTATTTAATCCTTAGAACACGTGTTATTTAATCCTCAGGACAAGTGTTATTTAATCCTCAGGACAAGTATGATTAATCCTCAGGACAAGGATTATTTAATCCTTAGCACAAGTGTTATTTAATCCTCAGGACAAGTGTTATTTAATCCTCAGGACAAGTATGATTAATCCTCAGGACAAGTGTTATTTAATCCTTAGGACAAGTGTTATTTAATCCTCAGGACAAGTGTTATTTAATCCTTAGGACAAGTGTTATTTAATCCTTAGAACAAATGTGATTTAATCCTCAGGACAAGTGTTATTTAATCCTTATGACAGGTGTGATTTAATCCTCAGGACAAGTGTTATTTAACACTTAGGACAAGTGTTATTTAATCCTTATGACAGGTGTGATTTAATCCTCAGGACAAGTGTTATTTAATCCTTAGGACAAGTGTTATGTAATCCTTAGGACAAGTGTTATTTAATCCTCAGGACAAGTATTATTTAATCTATACAATGCATACTATGGGGTCGCAAATGAGAAAACTATTGAAAAGCCCATATAAATTTATAAACATCATAAATGTGTTATGTACAATAAGCTAGTACTTTAATAGTATATGTGGTATTTCATTTACTCAAATGGAAGTTTTAGAGCCCCAATGGGGAGACTGTAGAGCAGACATGGGGTCAATTACATTCAAAAATAATTCATTACATTACCATTACATTTTTAATTACCCCATGTCTGCTGTAGATGGCCCCTATAAATTATTTACACATCTTAAATGACTAATATACAATGAGCTAAAACTTATATTATAAGTACAAAGTTATTATCAATATATACTTCTAGACTGTGAGGCACCACAAGGGAGCTTTTTAAAATAACTATTACAAGAAAGGTCATTCAGGAAAGAAACAAGACCTACAGGTCTCTTGTTTTTATCACTACATGATCAAATTCAAAGGGCTAAAATATTTAAGTTCTAATTGACTGAAAATTTTCAGTTTGAGGTAATGAAAATTAACTTAATTGAATTTTTATGCATTGGACCTAAAACATTATTTGACTTATTTTAAAATTTGAGATATCCAGACTTTATTTTGGTAAAATAAAGAGTAAGGGTAACTCATTTTAAATTCAAGAATTTGACTTATTTGATTTTTGTTTGATATAACAAGATTTACTAGTAACTATTTTGTATCAATTTACAGGCCAAACAGAATATAATAGAGAAATTAACTAAAGTGGTACCTTGTGAACATGAAGATTTACTCAATATTACACTAAGATTGTTACTGAACCTGTCTTTTGATGCCGATCTACGCAGCAAAATGGTTAAATTTGGCATGTTGCCAAAACTTGTTGGTCTGCTAAGTAAGTCATGTTTAACTTTATGAGATGATATAGGTCAAGGTTGGTCATGATATTAAGTCAGTGTCACAAATCTCAATGCAGTGTTGCAACCGCTATTGAAATAACGACCACTATTGAAATAATTATTTCAATAGCGGTTGAGAATGCACTGAAATAACGACCACTATTGAAATAATTTCAATAGCGGTTGGGAATGCACTGAAATCACGACCACTATTGAAATTGGAATAATTATTTCAATAGCGGTTGTATCTGCACTGAAATAACGACCTCTATTGAAATAATTATTTCAATAGCGGTTGAGGATGCACTGAAATGACGACCACTATTGAAATCATATTCACTGGTTGTGCAGTGATAAACATAATCATCATCGCAAATATATTCAATAGACGGTTAGGTTATTCGTGTAGAAAAAAGTTCTTAAGACATTATTATTTCAATAGTGGTCGTTATTTCAGTTCTCAACCGCTATTGAAATAATTTCAATAGTGGTCATTATTTCAGTGCATTCTCAACCGCTATTGAAATTATTTCAATAGTGGTCCGTTATTTCAGTGCATTCTCAACCGCTATTGAAATATTATTTCAATAGTGGTCGTTATTTCAATAGCGGTTGTAACAATGCAGCACTAGATGTAATAACAAGCCATCTGCCTGGTCAGATGAGAAGTCTCATTGGAAATTTTTAAAACCTGAAAACGATATCAGACAATGAATGTTACTTTCTGTTATAATTTATTACTTTATTTTTAACTGTTCTGTTGAGAGAATTTCATGCTGGTAACAGGCTGTATTGACCCATTGAAAATAGCTAAGAAGCATCTGTTATAGGTCATAGTTGCCTATACTATTATATGTCATAGGTCAATTACTATTGACATTGTGTGTCAGTAGTCACATTTACAATTGACATTGTGTGTCAGAAGTCACTTTTACTATTGACATTGTGTGTCAGTAGTCACATTTACTATTGGCATTGTGTGTCAGAAGTCACATGTGTGTCAGAAGTCACATTTACTATTGACATTGTGTGTCAGTAGTCACATTTACTATTGACATTGTGTGTCAGAAGTCACATTAACTATTGACATTGGCCATAGTAACCATTGTGTCATACATCACTTTGTGTCATAGGTCATAGTTGCCTTAACCTTTTTGTGTCAAAGGTAACATTGGCCTTTACCATTGTGTCATAGGTCACAGTTGCCTTTACCTTTGTGTGTCAAAGGTAACATTTGACTTTACCATTGTGTCATAGGTCACAGTAGCCTTTACCTTTGTGTGTCATTGGTCACAGTAGCCTTTATCATTGTGAGTCATAGGTCACAGTAGCCTTTACCTTTGTGTCATTGGTCACAGTAGCCTTTACCATTGTGTCATAGGTCAAAGTAGCCTTTACCTTTGTGTGTCATAGGTCACAGTAGCCTTTACCATTGTGTCATAGGTCACAGTAGCCTTTACCTTTGTGTGTCATTGGTCACAGTAGCCTTTACCTTTGTGTCATAGGTCACAGTAGCCTTTACCTTTGTGTGTCATTGGTCACAGTAGCCTTTATCATTGTGAGTCATAGGTCACAGTAGCCTTTACCTTTGTGTGTCATAGGTCACAGTAGCCTTTACCTTTGTGTCATAGGTCACAGTAGCCTTTACCTTTGTGTGTCATTGGTCACAGTAGCCTTTATCATTGTGAGTCATAGGTCACAGTAGCCTTTACCTTTGTGTCATTGGTCACAGTAGCCTTTACCATTGTGTCATAGGTCACAGTAGCCTTTACCTTTGTGTGTCATAGGTCACAGTAGCCTTTACCTTTGTGTCATAGGTCACAGTAGCCTTTACCTTTGTGTGTCATAGGTCACAGTAGCCTTTACCTTTGTGTCATAGGTCACAGTAGCCTTTACCTTTGAGTCATAGGTCATAGTTGTCTTTACCATTGTGTCATAGGTCACAGTTGCCTTTACCATTGTGTTATAGGTTATAGTTGTCTTTACCATTGTGTCATAGGTCACAGTTGCCTTTACCATTGTGTTATAGGTTATAGTTTCCTTTACCTTTATGTCATAGGTCACAGTTGCCTTTATCATTGTGTGTCTTAGCTCACAGTTGCCTTTATCATTGTGTGTCATAGCTCACAGTTGCCTTTATCATTGTGTCATAGGTTACAGTTGCCTTTATCATTGTGTGTCATAGCTCACAGTTGCCTTTACCATTGTGTCATAGCTCACAGTTGCCTTTACCATTGTGTCATAGCTCACAGTTGCCTTTACCATTGTGTGTCATAGCTCACAGTTACCTTTATCATTGTGTGTCATAGCTCACAGTTGCCTTTATCATTGTGTGTCATAGCTCACAGTTGCCTTTATCATTGTGTCATAGGTCATAGTTGCCTTTATCATTGTGTGTCATAGATCACAGTTGCCTTTACCATTGTGTCATAGGTCACAGTTGCATTTATCATTGTGAGTCATAGCTCACAGTTGCCTTTACCATTGTGTCATAGCTCACATTTGCCTTTACCATTGTGTCATAGGTCACAGTTGCTTTTATCATTGTGTGTCAAAGGTCACAGTTGCCTTTATCATTGTGTGTCAAAGGTCACAGTTGCCTTTATCATTGTGTGTCATAGGTCACAGTTGCCTTTACCATTGTGTCATAGGTCACAGTTGCCTTTACCATTGTGTCATAGGTCACAATTACCATTGACATTGTGTGTCATAGGTCACAATTACCATTGATATTGTGTGTCATAGGTCACAATTACCATTGATATTGTGTGTCATAGGTCACAATCAACCTTGATGTGTGTCATAGGTCACAATTACCATTGATATTGTGTGTCATAGGTCACAATTACCATTGATATTGTGTGTCATAGGTCACAATTAACCTTAATGTGTGTCATAGGTCACAATTACCATTGATATTGTATGTCATAGGTCACAATTATCATTGATATTGTGTGTCATAGGTCACAATTACCATTGATATTGTGTGTAATAGGTCACAATTACCATTGATATTGTGTGTAATAGGTCACAATTACCATTGATATTGTGTGTCATAGGTCACAATTACCATTGATATTGTGTGTCATAGGTCACAATTACCATTGATATTGTGTGTAATAGGTCACAATTACCATTGATATTGTGTGTCATAGGTCACAATTACCATTGATATTGTGTGTCATAGGTCACAATTACCATTGATATTGTATGTCATAGGTCACAATTAACCTTGTTGTTGTGTGTCATAGGTCACAATTACCATTGATATTGTGTGTCATAGGTCAGTAAACTTGGCCACAACAGTTTGCTAAGCTTTATGTGAATTATTATGACCTTAGCAGGTAGATACAAAGACCAGATATGTTATTTATTATAGATATATTATTTAGCATGTAATCATTTTCTAACTGTTTTTTTTTTTTTTTACAGATAATGAAAATCATAAGTTAATAGTACTGTGTATATTGTATCACATCAGTATGGATGATAAAGCCAAGTCAATGTTTACATTTACAGATTGTATACCAATAGTAAGTCAGGATTTTCTTCTATTACCTACAGTTACATGCCATAAATAAGTTTCCAAAATGGAGACACATATATGATTAATTTTTGATGGGTCAATTTTTTTAAACAAACTAAAACTTAAAACATCCTTGAAAACATCAGTATTTTGTTATTTCTCCTTTTCACCATCAAACAACCCTGATTCTCTGTGGAATACTGTCATACAAGCTTTGTGTAAAGGGAGCCTACTCCAAACATCAAGTCCCACCCATGACTACTTTCATCTCTACTTTTTATTAGCTCACCTGACCGAAGGTCAAGTGCGTGCGTGCGTGCGTTGTTAACACCTATTTTTGACTTCTCCTCTGAAACTACTGGACAGTTTTTAATGAAACTTTGTTTGAAGTATATATGGGCCGGTGCAATTCAGATTTGTTCGTGGCGTTGCCATGGCTACCATAACTAGGTCAAGGTGACCTAGGGGTGCAAAAATCTTAAAAAATCTTCTTCTCCGAAAGTACTGATTGGAGAAAAAATCTGATGTGATATTTGGCTTCTCTAGGGTCTTAAGCCTATATTTGTTCATTTTGTGAAATTTGGATAAAAAATAGGTAACGCGTTTTTGCGTTTAATTTTGAAAAAATCGTAAAATAGCTTCAAATTATTATAACTTGACTATTTGACCAGATAATGACATGGGGTTTTCAGTTTTGACATCTTCTTGTAAGTATCTTCAAAATGAGGTCAAGGTCAATTGTGAAGGTTGTGACCTAATTTTTTTTACCTCTGATTATAATTATTATCTCGAAAACTATAAACTTTTTGTATAGGCATGTATATTAGAATGTTGTAGGTATTGATACAACGATAATTTTGATGTATAGAAAAAGGTCATGGGTTCAAAGGTCAAGGTCACAGATGCGAAACAATACCGAAATGGTTAATTATCTTGAAAACTATAAACATTTTGTGTAGGCATGTATATTAGAATGTTGTAGGTATTGATACAACGATCATTTTGATGTATAGAAAAAGGTCATGGATTCAAAGGTCAAGGTCACAGATGCGAAACAATACCGAAATGGTTAATTATCTCGAAAACTATAAACTTTTTGTATAGGCATGTATATTAGAATGTTGTAGGTATTGATACAAAGATCATTTTGATGTATAAAAAAAGGTCATGGGTTCAAAGGTCAAGGTCACAGATGCCAAACAATACCGAAATGGTTAATTATCTTGAAAACTATTAACTTTTTGTATAGGCATGTATATTAGAATGTTGTAGGTATTGATACAAAGATCATTTTGATGTATAAAAAAAGGTCATGGGTTCAAAGGTCAAGGTCACAGATGCCAAACAATACCGAAATGGTTAATTATCTTAAAAACTATTAACTTTTTGTATAGGCATGTATACTAGAATGTTGTAGGTATTGATACAACGGTTATCATGTTGTAAAGAAAAAAGTCATTGGGGTTTAGTATTTATGTTTTCTTTAAATCAATCAGCTAGCCATTAGTTATCAGGTGAGCGTATCAGGCCCATGGGCCTCTTGTTTTGTTTATACATCTCTGAAGCTTTATTTTATAGTTTTCCACAAATTTTGGATGATATTTATATCAGGGCTTTGATGAGGCAACTGTAAACAGTTAATGTTATTGTTTCTTTTCCAAAACGTGGTTCTTTCTGAAGCATGACTAGGAGCATTATTGTCTTAAAAAGTCAAGGCTCAGTAGGAAAGTTTTAGCGACAACTGGCCAAGGATTTGTTTCCAAAATATTGATTTATTTCTCTAATTGAATTTCCTTGTATTGGTGTCAATATTCCAACTCCTTTGGAAGTTATACATCCCTAATACATGCATGATATCACAGTCGCCATACTGACCAAGGCATCCACATCGTCCCCTTTTTTTTTTTTTCAATACACATGTAATTAACAGAGCTCCAGATAAGAATTGGACATGAAGGGTCATTACCCCCTACTTTTTTTCTAAAGCGTATGTTGTAAATCTAAAGCTTACTGATACTATTGCTACCGTTTGCGCACATAATAGCCTTTTTTCACAGCAGACAACATTTTGTGATATGACGATCAACATAAAAGATGAGAAGAAAATGATATAGGGTAGGATTCGAGACCGGAACTGATCTGGACCGTCATTTTAAAGTACAATTCCGGACCGGAATTGTCTCAATTCTGTTGTCTATTTTTTCATTGATCTTGATCATTATAACTTTTAACAAATGTAAGCCTGTATAAAAGCATGCCGGCGAGTGATACTTGTTTACAAAATCATGGTTACGCACTGTACTGGAAATGTAAAGTGTAGTGAGCAATTTCTATGCATTTTGGTTCGCCTTTAATTAAATTTTAAAGCGTATTTTAAAAAAGTCATAGCGTATTTACGCAGATATGCCTTTTATCTGGGGGTCTGATTAATTATTTGTGTTTCATCAGTAAATAAAATTTGACCAATTATTTTGTATAGTCCAGTGTATTTTTCCAAACAAGACGCTCTTCTTTTTTGCTTTATTAACAGTTTGTATGGTAATTGACTATGCCATGACGTCACCACTCAATAGTTCTAACTGACAAAATGTATTGACTATTTGCATTATACCTCAGAGTAATATCAGATAAAGTCCGTGGTCAGTTCCTATCAGCCTGAACATCCATCTTTCTCTTCCTGTCACTTCTTGTAGACTCTTGTTCTGCATACTGCTTCAAAAATTTTGAGATTGTTCTTCTGTTTACTGCAATTATCTCTCCAATTTTATACACGTAGGTTGAAAATCCTTGTTCATCCATTTGAATAATAACTTGTTTCTTGTCCTCCTACAACTCTCGATTTTAATTTTTACCTAGTGTAAAGTAAAATAATACCCTATTCATTATTATCCATGCATGTGTGACAATTTATTTCTCTTTTTTATGACCTACGTAACATCGTTATATAACAAAGTGAGGTAGAAACAAATAATCGTCCACCATTTTGGGAACTTATTTATAGCATGTCAAGTGACGCATGTGTAGATGATTTTCTCTGTATACCAACAGTAAGTTATAATTATCAACCCTATTACAGTGACAACATTTGTCCCCAAGTCATTTTGTCATTGTAAAGGAATTGTTATTATAAAGAGATACTGACAGAGTTTTCTCTCCTGATAAATCAGTTATTTCATTATATTCTTCTAGTTAGCATAGATATATTTTTGCCAGTTTTGAGTAGTAAAACATGTATTTAAAACTAAAGTTTACTACATATATGTACATTTTATAATTATAACAACATTAATGATAAAGTTTACAGACAAAATGTTATATTTTTTATTATGTCTTAATTATACGTTATATGTCTTAACGAAGTTTGGGGGGGTATATTAGCCCAAGAGCTAGTGGGGTTTGAAATATGTGTCAATGGCCAAAAGCTTTGAAGGTTGTTTCTGATAGAAAAATGTCTGTAGTTTTCGAATTTGGGCGTCTTGTGAATGAACTCGTTTCCGATTTTTTTTCAGACGCGAGTTTTTACACTAGAATCGCATTTTTCAGCCGGTTTTTCGGTAATTTGATAATTCTGCATTATGGACGCGATATGGCCTTAAAATGTCTTATTACTGATGCGGTTATCAAGAATTATGATCATTGTTGACATTTAAGTTAAAAACTTCTTGATACATTTCAGATTTTTTTTTAAAATAACTATTTTAGGAAAAAAATAGACCAAAAATTTTGCGTTTTTAATATTTTGCCCTCTTTATGTCTTATAAAAAAATAATAAAAGCATTTAAGTGAAATGTTTTACCATATTGTCACAGCCTAATGTGTTTTGCATTCAATAAAAGTAGCTGCATATCATTTGGTAGGAAATTGCGGCACCCACAGTGGAAAAACTTTCCCCTACCCCAAAAATTGCAAATTTCTCAAAAAATCGATCTTTACTACAAATTTTGCTATTAGTTGCCATACTGATTGTTATACCGTGTAAGCTTTAATACTTGGGTGACAACATTGAAGACCTCTAACTAAAAACTTCTTGTTAAGCATTCAATCTCAATTTTGTGGCCAATTTTAAACAACCGAGTTTTGCGTTTTTACTTAATCTTTATTCGTTAAAGTCTTGTAGCGCATTCAAAAAAAGCCTGATTATCAATATACTATTTTATTTAGAATCCCTGATGTGTGTGCTTTATTGTGCAAGTATAATGTGTAACAAAATCGTCACATTAACCATTACCCACGATTTATTCTTCCCCTACCCCAATATGCTAACGATATGCGAATTCACGGGATATACTGTGTTAGTGCTCTTAGACAGGCTGGTTCAAAATAACTCGTATTCATTCAGAATTATAATTTCATTCATCATCAGTGTCTTCACTATCACTACTGTCGGATTCACGTACATCCTCATCTTCTCCCATGTCATCCTCTGTAAAAGTTGTACTGTCCATCTTCAGTCTTATATCTTTCGGAATCTGTTCACCTTCAAACCAGTGAATCGCATACTTGTTATTTTCTTTTTTCCATCCATTTTCTTGTGGAGTATTTAATGTAGGACAACTGCAATTGGCATGTTTCCAAAAATATGCAACATATTCTGTTCGGAGGATTTTCTGAACAAGAACACTTTTACAAGGAGGTAGTGAACTCGGATCGGCTCCTTTGAGCTTTTCTAATGGGTCAGT
The DNA here is from genome assembly GCA_021292105.1 of Anadara kagoshimensis. Taxonomy (NCBI): domain Eukaryota; kingdom Metazoa; phylum Mollusca; class Bivalvia; order Arcoida; family Arcidae; genus Anadara; species Anadara kagoshimensis. The sequence goes on from CM037859.1 coordinate 29,792,921, forward strand.
TTGATTTGTTGGAGCGTATTTCTCTCTGAAAATGGCAAATCGTGCCTCATTTACTGTTTTAATGTTTTTTTTGCCATACATTTCACAGACAAAAGATTCCATTACCTTCATATCTCTTTCATTAACTCTTTGATTTGTTCCAATATTTGAGAAAACGCTTCTGAAAGTTGCACTTTTTTCAACGATATTATAAGGCCTAATTTTACCTTTTCTAAGAAATGCTGCAGTATAATCACATCCAGTGAAAGCATGGATAGCTGGAAGAACTTGGCACATTTCGATCCCAATTTCATTGGACAGTTTTGTTAGATCAATAAATCGCCTAGTATTGGTGCCGTCAGTGCCTGAATCCATCCATATGTTTGCATGTATTTGGTGACAATGATACAATAAAATAACCATTACATCCGTGTCATTTGCTCTAACCACTACGTTAGGAGAATCGGACCTGAGGCAATGTATTGCACATGTAAGGTGATCCTGGTATCTGCCTCCTCGTGGGTACAGGCAAGATTGGACACTTCACTGCACACTACTGTTGCATCATTTTCGCAATAGAATTGATGGCAGTGGTCCTCTGTTGCATAATATAATGTATGGCCTGCAAGAATGTCAGCATAGTTATCATTCTTCCATTCTTGTAGCAAAAACGATAGTAATGACCTCTTGAAATTAGCAGATTTCAAAGCTGAACGGAAATCATGAGGTCGCTTTTGTTTTGGGCCCATTACTACAATATCTGGTCCACTGCTCTCTCCTCGCATATCTCTTTCAATATCTTTGATGGATGGATGGACATATGTGTCACAAACAAAGTGTATTTCTTTTGCCAGTTTACATAATAGCTTGAGAATGGTTTTGGCTACACCTTCAAAAGTATCTGGTAGGTTTGACAGCAACTGTATAAGGAACATGGCATCAACGACATAAGCATCAATTTGATTTGCAGCTGGAGGATCAGAATGAGCCTTGCTCTCTAACATTTTCATAAGTATTGATTTGTCGGTTTTATTCATATTCCCGTCAATTTGTGCAAGAGCTGGCGGCACGGGAGTGAGAGGATATTCAAAAACTTTCTGCAAGTTTATATCTGTTGTCGTTGCCAAAAACAAAAGCCTACCAAATAGATCACGTGAACACTGTAGCTGTATGATTTCTTTGCTTTCACCTCAACCCGAACCTTAAGTGCCAAAGATGCAAAAGTGCGCAATTTGTTTCTTGTAATAGGTTTTTCAAATCTAGAGGGATCTGCAAAACAGCCATTTCTAAAGTCGTGAAAAGATTGCTCGCCATATTTTACACAACTAAGTATCTCATTTTTCACATCATCTTTGACTCTGTTACCAGTTGATATGCACAGGAGATCCTCATTTCTTATCTCTGTATCAAACGGATTCTTAGTTGCTTTAATACAGTCGATCAAACTACTTACATCTTTATTATCTCTCTGAATTCGCGACGGCTTGAGCTCTTGATTCACATCCCCTTTTTCCGGATTCCAGTTTTTGAGAGAAGAGCACCAACGATAGCACTGCGGACACTTCGTGTAATCATCCATCTTCGCCTGGCCGTATATGACTGGCTGAATGCAGAAATGCCAGTTAGACGAGATGCAGCATCAGCATTGATTGTCTGCTCAAGTGTCATGTCCACTGGAATTCTGGAAAATGATTTATTCGAGCGTCTTATAGACAAACCACCATTCTCAAGCATTGCTCTTGCTTGTGGATGACTTATATCAATGTTAAGTAAATTTAAGTGATAGCGTGTCATCCATCTTGCATAGTTTGGTCTATTAGCTGCAAAAAATACTGGACACATTTTTCCTAAGCAGTAAGTAAATAAAGGTAGATCGTTAGTTCGACAAGATCTACTGAAAAGTAACAGAAGTTCAACTAATTCAATATACATAAACCAATACTGTGCTGTTGATCCATGGTTTCCAGTTCTTGTGTCATTGGAAAAGGCTTCATACATATCAAAAATAGATTTTAAATTTTCTTGCTCTAGAACGTTTTGCATTTCTTCTGAAGAAGTATTTGTAATGAATTGTTCTAACTGCTCGTATAAAGATTCAGATATCTGACCATGCTCTTCCAGAAAAGACCGAAAATGGAGAATACGGAAAGAAAGAGATAATATAGTATGCATTCTCTGACATCTGTTATAATGCTTCCCTTTTATGAACCCATTTAGAGACCCTTCTGCCAGAACTTTGGTCTCGGTTAGCACATATGGTCCGCCAGAGCCCTCAATTAAGTGACCAAGAGCGCCAAAATATGCCAACATTATATGGAAAGGACCAAAACATATGAAAATATTGTCGTACTTTGGTGATTCTTCCGATTGTATCTGCATCGCTGGTTTAGCTATGGCAAGATCATAGTGGACAATTGCTGTGTTATCAGAACATTCCCGTGCCACAATCTGCGATCGACGTAATGTTTCCGACACCACATCTAATCGGGTCGGTGGCAAACTTATATTGTCCATATAGCCTATCACTTGCTCTGGTAGATGATCTACTGTGATTAGAGAATTCCATCCTGACCACATGGGTATATTAGAAAATAAATGGTGACAAATCACCCATGTTAAATCCCTTTTTCTGGTCTCATTTAAATTAGAGGGGTCCGAAATTGCTTTTACGGGATATTGAAATTTTGTTATTTTTGGACGCTTTCTGTAAGATTCTAAAATAGGGTCCTCAATATCTAAAGAGCGTTTACGTTTCAATGACTTTGTTTGTGTAGTGGATACTTGTGGAATTCCTAGAGAGTCCCCCATTGAATGTTGTTCGTCGGGAGTGTTCTGGTAACATATTCCAACTGTGTCGTGCAAAGTTCCGCTTCCAGAAAGTCTCGGTGTTTTCATCATAATTATCCCAAGCCGTTCCGGTTGACAAGTTTGGAATTTTCAGTAATCCATCAGGAGTTAGCTGATTCCTGTCTGATATTGTCATTGCAAGTTCAGTTTCAAGTGTCTCCGCAACATGGTAACTTATTGAGTGCCCTAAATGATTTAGTACTTCAATAATTTTCCTACTACCAGTCATACTTTTAAAACCCAGTCCAAGACATAAATGTTTTGATGGCTTTATTTCGCCATTGGTTACAGCAAACAAAGCATCATCTGCTGCTGAACTGATGCATCTATTCATTCTTTCAGAAGGTTCTTTTGTTGAAGACCCTGTATATAGAGTTTTAAAAAACTGCATAAGTATGTCTGGGGGGTTAGCTTGGCCTTTCTGTATTTCATTTACAGTCAATGGGTTCTGTAATTGGGGACATGTCTTTGACATTCTAATATTGTATTTCGCAACTGGTATGCAGCTTCAGTGACTTTGGAATTTAATAAAAACGTATTATGGAAACCTATAATCTGATCTGTATCTAGAAAGCTTGGATATAATATTTTGCCTTGTCGTTTACCTATTTTACTCATGCAAATATCATCTTTGAAGTGATTTAGAAGTTTTACTTCTAAAGTCTGGATGGTATATGAGGAGCAATCAAGACCAATGTCCATCAGCATTGTAGTGTAATATTCATACAAGGAGGCAATTGTTACAGCTTGACCTTGTGCTATAACGTTTTTATTTATGTTCGGTCAACCATTTAAATGCTTTTTCGTGTCCTAGCCTAATGTTGCCATATTCTGTCTTAGCAGACCCGGGTATACACCTCTCAGAAAGATTTAAGTAATGTTTTCGGCAGCTATGGTGATATTTAACCTCTTAGCAACAAAATCTATATCACAAACTCTGGCAATCATATCTGTATCACCCAGAACCATTGCAGCATTTTTTATTTTTTCTCCCGCTTCCAAACTTTCACAATTGCCTAACTGTTCCCTTTTCTTACCCTTCGTCAGGAGGCCACAAAACAAACATACGGGAAGAAAAATACCGGAGGAGGAAGTTTCGTCCGATAAATGTTCAGTGTGGGATCTTAAAGTGTAAGAAACTTCTTCTACTTCTACAGTGGAAAAAGACTCTAGTTCTTTTTTTGAGACAGCAGTGAAGTTCTTGTAACACATTCTGTGATAACCATTGGTTTTAGGATCAAAGTTTTGAGGAAGATCTTGACAAATTTGTTTATATTTGTGGGATTTTGTTTTCGAAAGACGATATTCAGCAACTTTTGCCACTTTACTCCATGTTGTTTCATCAAAAGGTTTAATTTCTATATCTTGGAAACGTTTATCGACATGAAGGCAACAAACAAGATTTGTTTCATCTGTGCTATCGCCCTGTAATATCTGTTTCCCCTTAGATGTATCCAGCCGTGTGCTGGCCATTTTGCAACACTTCTAATTGAAATGACAATGAGTTATCACAAACAAATCGCAAAATATTATTTACAGTGATTTTAATTCAGTCACGGAATCAAATAGAATTAACAAACAGATTACTTATCTGCGTCAAAACTTCATTGATTCTATTGTGAACACGGATTCTTTTTAAAAACAAATATTAAATAAAATCAACTTGTTCACACGAAATATAAACGGTAACAAAACAATAGAAAAAAGGGGTGAATAGTTTTTTCTTACTTATCATAAACAACAACCATATGAAAGTATCTATAATTGCAACCACGTGTGATTTGCAATGACAGAAAACGTAACACAAACGCTTTGCGCAGCGCCATCTGCCGAGTCATACAAAAGGGCGTGGCACTATCATTGCTTAATAATACAAAAAATCAAAGCATTGAATAAACAAGCTAACAGCGTAATTTACTATATGTTTCAAGTACAAATTTACGTTATAACACTCTACCGTGTTTAAAATCTCACTGCCTGAGAACGCACAAGTGTAAAATCAATATCTCGCGAACTCGCTTATTTATTGCATATGGGGTAGGGGGAAGAATAAATTGTGGTGAAAGGGTTTGTGTGACGATTGTGTTATACATTATACTTGCACAATAAAGCACAAACATCAGGGATTCTAAATAAAATAGTATATTGATAATCAGGCTTTTTTTGAATGCGCTACAAGACTTTAACGAATAAAGATTAAGTAAAAACGCAAAACTCGGTTGTTTAAAATTGGCCACAAAATTGAGATTGAATGCTTAACAAGAAGTTTTTAGTTAGAGGTCTTCAATGTTGTCACCCAAGTATTAAAGCTTACACGGTATAACAATCAGTATGGCAACTAATAGCAAAATTTGTAGTAAAGATCGATTTTTTGAGAAATTTGCAATTTTTGGGGTAGGGGAAAGTTTTTCCACTGTGGGTGCCGCAATTTCCTACCAAATGATATGCAGCTACTTTTATTGAATGCAAAACACATTAGGCTGTGACAATATGGTAAAACATTTCACTTAAATGCTTTTATTATTTTTTTATAAGACATAAAAGAGGGCAAAATATTAAAAACGCAAAATTTTTGGTCTATTTTTTTCCTAAAATAGTTTTTAAAAAAAAATCTGAAATGTATCAAGAAGTTTTTAACTTAAATGTCAACAATGATCATAATTCTTGATAACCGCATCAGTAATAAGACATTTTAAGGCCATATCGCGTCCATAATGCAGAATTATCAAATTACCGAAAAACCGGCTGAAAAATGCGATTCTAGTGTAAAAACTCGCGTCTGAAAAAAAATCGGAAACGAGTTCATTCACAAGACGCCCAAATTCGAAAACTACAGACATTTTTCTATCAGAAACAACCTTCAAAGCTTTTGGCCATTGACACATATTTCAAACCCCACTAGCTCTTGGGCTATATAGGAATCACCTTGTCTGTCTGTCTGTCTGTCTGTCCGTCTGTCCCGCTTCGTGTCCGGAACAGAACTTTTGTACCGTAGCACTTAGGATTATCAAACTTGGTATGTGGATGCATCATGGGAAGGCGATGTGTCATGTACCAAATTTAAGTCACTGTGACCTTGACTTTGACCTTTGACCTCTATGATAGTAAAACCTTGTGCATCTTCGTGTCCGGAACAGAAATTTTGTACTGTAGCACCTAGGATTATCAAACTTGGTATGTGGATGCATCATGGGAAGGCGATGTATCATTTACCAAATTTAAGTCACTGTGACCTTGACTTTGACCTTTGACCTCTATGATAGTAAAACCGTGTGCATCTTCTTGTCCGGAACAGAACTTTTGTACCGTAGCACCAAGGATTATCAAACTTGGTATGTGGATGCATCATGGGAAGGCGATGTGTCATGTACCAAAATTAGGTCACTGTGACCTTGACTTTGACCTTTGAGCTCTATGATAGTAAAACCTTGAGCATCTTTGTGTCCGGAACAGAACTTTCGTACCGTATAACCTAGGATTATCAAACTTGGTATGTGGATGCATCATGGGAAGGCGATGTATCATGTACCAAATTTAAGTCACTGTGACCTTGACTTTGACCTTTGACCTCTGATAGTAAAACCTTGTGCATCTTCGTGTCCGGAACAGAACTTTTATACCGTAGCACCTAGGATGATCAAACTTGGTATATGGATGCATCATGGGAAGGCGATGTATCATGTACCAAATTTAGGTCACTGTGACCTTGACTTTGACCTTTGACCTCTATGATAGTAAAACCTTGTGCATCTTCGTGTCCGGAACAGAACTTTTGTTCCGTAGAACCTAGGATTATCAAACTTGGTATGTGGATGCATTATGGAAAGGCAATGTGTCATGTACCAAATTTAAGTCACTGTGACCTTGACTTTGACCTTAGACCTCTATGATAGTAAAACCTTGTGCATCTTCTAGTCCGGAACAGAACTTTTGTACCATAGCACCTAGGATTATCAAACTTGGTATGTGGATGCATCATGGAAAATCGATGTATCATGTACCAAATTTAAGTCACTGTTACCTTGACATTGACCTTTGACCTCTATGATAGTTAAACCTTGTGCATCTTCGTGTCCGGAACTGAACTTTTGTACCGTAGCACCTTGGATTATCAAACTTGGTATGTGGATGCATCATGGGAAGGCTATGTGTCATGTAATAAATTTAGGTCACTGTGACCTTGACTTTGACCTTTGACCTCTATGATATGAGGGGTAACCATTTTGTGTAATCAACTCCTCTTACAGCTTTTAACCAAGAAGTCTGAAACTTTGCAGGATGTTTCCATATACATTGAACATATGCACCTCCTATTTTGGTTGGATTAAATTATTTTTTCAGATTTTTATGGGTAGTTGAACTTAGTCATTTTTCATCAATACTCCATATGAGGGGTACCCATTTTGTGTAATCAATTCCTCTTACAGCTTTTAACCAAGAAGTCTGAAACTTTGCAGGATGTTTCTATATACATTGAACATGTGCACCTCCTTTTTTGGCTGGATTATATAGTTACTTAATTATATATGATCCAATTTTTTTAAAACTATGCATAGATATTGAGCATCATAAAAAATGTGCACCTGCCATTATCGGTTTCATCACATGTTTTTTGCCGAATTACTAACATTTCCATTCACAGAATTTTTCACATTACAATTTGGCCATACATACAATTTGTCCCCAGATCAAAAGCTGGGAGCAGGGTATTAGCCTCTTTCAGAGAGAGTTCTAGTTAGTATCAATTTTAAAAGTTGAATTCTCTGATATACTCAGTCATTAAAAGTCTGGTATTCCAGTTTTCTGTAAAATATTCTGAATGGGATATTTTATGCCAAATTAAAAAAAAAAATCTTGATAGGTTTAATTAAATATCAATACATGTACAGGGTTGATTCTAGACTGCGCCATTGTGAGATTTTCGCATTTCTATAAAAAATCTCGCAACTCTTGTGTGAGAGTGTGCGCGATAGTTTTGCCAAGAATTGCCATGTAACACACAATAATGAATCCTATTTGCCCATAGTATGAAGTTAAAATTTGTTAATCTGTTTATTGATTTCCAAACTTTTAAAAATGCCTGGCAATATACACCTCTGAGACAGAATGGTATGCAGTATCACTTTCAGTTTGAGAATGGGGGGTTCCCAAAGAAAAGAGATCATTCACATGTGTTCTTAACCTGAATAGTCGTTAATAATTACTTATTTAGTGCCCTTTCATTCGCTGTGTAAACTTAACTGAAGGAGAGTTAATTACAAGTAATAACGCACAAATACTGTCAAAGCAAAACACAAACAAATTTCTCTCTGTGAGTGGGATAGGACAAATTGAGACATGTCTGACGCACATGAATCAGTAGATTCCATAGATTCATTTTAAAATCTACCGAGCCAGCAGCTGAAATGAAAGATTGAACCTACAGTAAACAATTTTACAATTGATTACGAAATTTTCCACAGGGACGTTTTGTGATATATGTACTACATCTGAGAAAAAAACATTTTAAAGTAATATGCTTACCTTCAAGAGCACCTGATCTCAAATGTACCATGCTTATTTTATTTATAGGTACATATATTTACAATCAATTCATAATTCTGTGTGTTTGCCGCCTGTCTGTCTGTCTGTCCGTCAATCTGTCTGACTGTTCAGACAAAGCTTTGAGCTGGTCTTTCCTATGAACTCTTAGCAACATTATGTTTTGACAAAATAAAACCAATTTTTCACTATATAAATTGTGCTGTTTATGTGTGTGTTAATTGTACATGCTTTTGTCCATATTGGTTTATGTGCTTTTAAATGAGCTCAATCTTGTTCAGTTGATATTGCAGTAGTTGGTTTAGGATTGTTTGACAACCTAATTCATTCAAGATGACCAATGTAACTAAAAATAGAACTCAATCTATGATTTTTCTGCATTTAAAAGAATTTTGCATGTGTATCCAATGCAACTTGGTCAGTTGATTTGTTATGATAGTAGTTTGTAGGGGGTTGCTCAACAGCCTAATCATGCATTGAAGGTGACCGCTGTTGTTATTAAATAAAGAATTCTTATCCAGTCTACATGTATGGTGTTCATGTAATTAAGTAAAACCCTGTCACTAGGAGTATTGCTCTTTGAACACCTTGTTTTTAGTGAATATTAGTTTATAAATTAGTTATAATGCTAACCCTGTAATCAGAAAACTGAGTATTCATTTTAGCACTGCATGTATTTTGAAATAATTAGTGCTATTTGTGACTTTCACTTTATAAATTGTAGGTAATGAAAATGTTATTTGAGAGTTCGGAAAATCCAGAAATAGAATTATTATCATTATGTGTAAACTTAGCAGCTAACAAACGGACATCTGCATTAATATGTGAAGGTAATGGCTTGAAAATGTTAATGAAGAGAGCATTCAAGTTCAAAGATGCATTACTTATGAAGATGATACGTAACATCTCGCAACATGATGGTCCTACTAAAACACTGTTTATTGTAAGTAGTATATTTATAACTTGCTGATGGACATATAGAAATCAAAGTTATAGGTCCTTATAATCTGATGCCTTTAGTAACAGTGGGCATGACTTGTTAAACAACCCTCACTGAATATTGCCAGGGGTTCAATATTCTCCAACTCCAATGACTTGTTAAACAACCCTCACTGAATATTGCCAGGGGTTCAATATTCTCCAACTCCTATGACTTGAACCTTTTGATTTTACATTGGGACCCTTGATATTTAAATGGTAAATTCCTGTTTTAGCTCACCTGACCGAAAGGTCATGTGAGCTTATTGCATAGCACAGCATGTGTATGTGCGTGCTTGCGTGTATGCCTATGTGTGTCGTTAACACCTAATTTCGACATCTCCTCTGAAACAACAAGACAGATTTCAATGAAACTTGGTGAGAAGTATATATGGGCCGGTGCAATTCAGATTTATTTGTGGCATTGCCATGGCTACCATAACTAGCCATTAGTTAAGGTGACCTAGGGGTGCATAAATCTTAAAAAATCTTCTTTTCCGAAACCATTGATTGGAGAAAAAATCTGATGTGATATTTGGCATCTCTAGGGTTTTAAGCCTATAGTTTGTTCATTTTGTGAAATTCTGACAAAAAATAGGTTACCCGTTTTTGCGTTTAATTTTGAAAAATTCTTAAATCATGTAAATAGCTTCAAATTGTTATAAATTGACTATTTGACGAGATAATGACATGGGGCAGACCTGCCAACCCTTACGATTTTTGCGTAGTTCTTACTGAAAATTGCCGAAAATTCTTACGATTGTACGGATACGGCATGTTTTCTTCCGATTGTTATCTTTTCCGGATATTCACTTTCATTGTCTTTACGTTTCCAAACCATGTTTTAGAAAACTGTCGTGGAAACGCTTTTAAGGCATGCAGGTTACAATAAAGCATTAAAAAGATAGCCAGCAACCACTGTCGTTATGCAAAGTCGGAAAAGCGTTTAATAGTAAAGCATTTCAAAGACATTCTGAAGTGTAATAATCAAGCATCTGTGTGATTTTAAAGTTTCTCGCGGTAACTGTCACATCTCTAAAATGAGCAAACGCAAAGCAGATCTGGGGTATTATGGAGAGTCGGCTCCGAAAAAAAGGGAATCAGTATGCCCAAAACGCTAAACCAATGTATTTTTCAACGTGGTCCTTCATAAAACGGAGCAAACAGGAAGATTTTTTCGTCAATTGCAGTAAATGTCTAGTTGATCTAAATATCGCACATGGCGGTATTGACAATATCCGGCGTCATATAAACTCAAAAAAAACATATAGAGTCTGTGATTTAGGTGATTTTGTAGCCTTAACAGTCTAATTAAAATACGCCTATTTGATAAAAACTGACTTTTGTAAAATCTTACTGAAACTGGTGCAATCTTACTGAAAAATGTCCTTGATCTTACTGAATATTTGCCCAGGGGGTTGGCAGGTCTGCATGGGGTTTTCAGTTTTGACATATTCTAGTAATTATCTTCAAAATGGCCTAATTTTGATGACCTCTGTTTTTAATTATTATCTGGAAAACTAGAAACTTTTTGTATAAGGATGTATATTAAATTGTTGTAGATATTGATACAAAGATCATTTTGATGTATAGAAAAAGGTCATGGGTTCAAAGGTCAAGAGCACAGATGCAAAACAATACCGAAATGGTTCAGTATCTTGAAAACTATAAAGTTTTTGTAAAGACATGTATATCAGAATATTGTTAGTATTGATGTAATGATCATTCTTATATATAGATTAAGGTCATGGGTTAAAAAGTCATGTCACAGATGTGAAAGAATACTGAAATGGTTAATTATTTTGAAAACTATTAACTTTTTGTATAGCCATGTATATGGAATTTTGTAAGTATTGATGTAACAATCATTTTGATGTGTAGAAAAAGATCATGGGTTCAATGGTCAAGGTCACAGATGCAAAACAGTACTGAAATGGTAAATTATCTCGTAAAATATAAACTTTTTGTATAGACATGTTTATTTGAATATTGTTATAGTCCGACCACTTATTCAGTGATGAAAACAGATGTGGCCTTAAAAACATTGTGGATTACTTGCCTCAATTTTCATTAATGCTATATGACACCCTAAAGTTAAACACAAACATACCAGTTCATGTCCAAATCACAAACCCTAAAGTCAAACACAAACACACCAATCATTTGTAGATCTGTTATTTTTATAACATGTGTTTAAATAATTAATTTAATGATTAATTTGCAAAAATCCTTGCTTGCATTTAATTCTGCCTTACTGCTGAAAATTAGGAGTTCTCTTTAATAAATGTTAATGACCATTGAACCTCTGCATGAGATATGTACTTAGCCTCAGGTGAGCGTTAAGGCCCATGGGCCTCTTGTTTAACATTTTCAAAAATTATAATCCAGGCATGATTTTGCTGGCAATGCAACGTTGAATGTTTACAAAACAGATTAATGAATTAATTCATTCATTCATTCATTTGATTAAATAAATAAATAAAAAAATAAATAAACTTTTTTTTGTTGTTATCAATTGGTAACTTTCACGTTGTGTATTTGCGTGATGTGACCTTAAGTTTGATAATGCATATTTATCATTCTTTCCAAGTATTTATCTTTCTTTTTAAGTAAATCATACCAGAATCAAGTGCCTTAATTTTCTTTGAACACGAAAGTTGGTTAAATTAAATAATTTTCTCGGCTAAGAAAAATCATATGTAACAAGTTGGCATGTAGATTCAACATCAAAGACATTTTTTCAGGGCGACCCTAGGAAGTGAAGTTTTTGATGAATTTAGTTGGATTAGAAATGTGATACAAGTAACAACAGGAATTCCCAGAAGTTTGCATTGTATGATGTGCATCATAATAATTGATCAATAAAACTTTAAAATCATAACATTTTATTAAATAATTTTCTCGGCTAAGAAAAATCATATGTAACAAGTTGGCATGTAGATTCAACATCAAAGACATTTTTTCAGGGCGACCCTAGGAAGTGAAGTTTTTGATGAATTTAGTTGGATTAGAAATGTGATACAAGTAACAACAGGAATTCCCAGAAGTTTGCATTGTATGATGTGCATCATAATAATTGATCAATAAAACTTTAAAATCATAACATTTTATTAAATAAACAAAAATGGCAGGTGAATTTAACTAATTCTATATAAAATCTGCTTTGACTTTATTTTATTTTAACTTACGCTCGTGTTGAGGACTTCTGTCACATTTTAAAATAGATGTCATTTCCGTGAAAGGGAGATAAATCGTACAGTGCTGTGTTCAAACTGAGCACATGGAATACAAATGTGGATTTTTTTCCATTGTGCTACATGGTTTGGTACATTGTTTACCAATAGACAGCATCCATCCAACATATGCATTGATCGACCCCTCCCCTGGGTGATTTTCGGCTATATGCATAGTCCGGTTAATTGCATAAAATTTCCTGACAAAGAAGTTATGCAATTAAACAGAATTGAGTGTACTTACTTTTTTATTAGATACAAATGTACTTTTTTCTTTTCTAAAACAAAATTGCAAATAGCTCTTTCAGTATTGATAGGGGGATTTCAAAAGTAAATGTGGAACCTGCCAAAAATAAATGTAGAATGTCCATACGTTTGAAATCCTGTATTTCTATATGAACATTGTATATAAGGTAAAATAATATTAAGATTCCAGTAACTAGTGCCTTCTAGTAACATGTACACAAAGTACCATTCAGTTAGCTGTCTAATGTTGACAAATTTTGTTAAGCTATACAGCATTTAAATACAGAACCCAGGGATTCATCAAGGGCCTATTTAGGGCCAAATTTCGGCCCCATTCCCAATGGAAAAAACTTGATTTTTTCCCCAAATTGGCTGAGAAAATTCCCAATTAGAAAATTGTGTTGTTTTTAAACGAAAACGGAAGTAAATTTTGTGAAAGCCCCCCAATCATAAAAGTAAAAGAGTCTAGATTATTTTAAATCAACATCTGCAAAGCAAGATGAAAATACAGCTTCTACATCAAAGGCTTCCGAGGTCACGGGTAAACCTTCTGGCATGATGTCTAAGTTTCCCAAAATGAGCATAAAGTTGATAGTTTTTCCCAATTTTTAGTTTAGGGCCTTTTCCCAAAAGACCTTGATAAATCCCTGGAACCCTGTTATAACTTTCAGTTGTATCTAGAGTCTCTATAACAAAAAGTCTACATTATTTAATGGTGTTATTTTACATGCTCAGGACTATATCAGTGATTTAGCCAATGCCGTGTTAAATGCTGACGATGAAGAATTTTCTCTAGAATGCCTTGGGATTTTAGGGAACTTGACCATTCCTGATTTAGACTATGAACTTATATTGAAAGAGTATGATTTGGTTCCTTGGATCAAGCAAAAGCTACAACCAGGTAAGTTTTTAGAAGTTGTTTTATCATTGTCATCATTCTATTATTGTTTTAGTTTGGACAATGGAGTTTACATTTTCTCAGCTGTTATTATTGTTATTACCATTTGTTTTACCATTTATAACATAGGACATTCCCTTTCTCATAACGTATTTTTACCTGACAAGTCACATGTAGACATTAAACTCTGGCAATCATCATGTATTGTGATCAACAGCCAACTATAAACATGAAACTTCAGTAATTATCTAAATTGTGGATTTCCCAAAAAATAATTATGCTTATCAATATTATTATTGAAAGAAAACATATAAAGTAGCTATTACAGATTTATTAGGTTGAGGCAAAGGCTCAAGGTGACCTATAGTGATTATTTTATGTCTGCAGGGTAAACAAATAAACATTTTTATACGCCCGTCATATGACGGGACGTATTATGTTACGGTGCTGTACGTCCGGCCGGGCGGGCGTCTGTTAACAATTTGTATTCCGTTCAATAGAGACCACAAACATTTATGGATTCAAATGAAATTTGGTATACAGCTTTACCATGGTAATACCTTGTGCAAGTTCGAATTACAACTTTTTCGGATTATTTTTGGAGGAGTTATGCCCCTTTTTTAACTTAGAAATTTTTGTATGTATGACCATGTGGTTTCCGATCATTAGAGCCTACAACTATTTATGGATTCAAATGAAATTTGTTATACACATTAACGATGTTAATATCTGGTGCAAGTTCGAATTACAACTTTTTCAGATTATTTTTGGAGGAGTTATGCCCCTTTTTTAACTTAGAAATTTTTGTATGTATGACCATGTGGTTTGTATTCCATTCAGTAGACAATACAAACATGGATTTAAATGAAATTTGTTATACATTTGGTATACACATTTACGATGTTAATATCTAGTGCAAGTTCGAATTACAACTTTTTTCGGATTATTTTTGGAGGAGTTATGCCCCTTTTTTAACTTAGAAATTTTTGTATGTATGACCATGTGGTTTGTATTCCATTCAGTAGACAATACAAACATGGATTTAAATGAAATTTGTTATACAGTTACACCTTAATCATGGTAATATCTCGTGCAAATTTGAATTACAACTTTTTTGGGTTACGAGTTATGGCCCGAACACGGAGTTGGTCTCAGTAAATAGTACTACTCGATCAATATAACATGGGCGTATAATGCTACGCTCGGCAGTGCTCTTGTTTTCTTATTCTCCGGGACCAGTAAGCCAGGTATAACTTGATTTGAATGTTTCTTGCGCAAGCCCCTTTCTAGTTTATGAAATAAGTTGATCTTGACCTACATTTTAGGCCACAGTAATCTAAAGTGACAAAAAACTTTAAACATTTTCTGTCATGAACAGACAGGCCTAGGAGCTTGAAACACCATATATAGCATGAGGACAAAAAGATGTTCCAAGTTTTTGAAGCAGGTTTACCTTGACCTATATTTATGGTCGCAGTGACCTAATGAAGTAAAACCTTAAAACATCTTCTTGTCATTAACTAAATGGCCAAGATAGTTAAGCTGGTTGACCTTGATATCAGGTGACTGTTATAGTTTCGGGGGATAAAGGTTTGTCAAGTTTACAAAGCTGTTTGACCTGCATCTACTTTCTAGGTCACATCTTAAAAATACCATTAGGTTATGAACCAAAAGGTCTTAAAGGCTTGAAAGGTCATATATAGCATCAGAACAATAAATTCTAAGTTTGCAAAGTTGTTTGACCCTGATCTCGGGTGACCTCTTGTTTATAGACAGATTTAGTTCAAATTTGATCATATCATGTATATAGAAAGTAGATTTTTATAGCCGTTTAGCATATTTAGCAAGTTTTTTTTTGAAATTTTTATCATTGACCTAGTTTTCACAGAGGATGCTTGTAAGTTGGTATTTTTAGCCAAGTTATTTCAAAGCCTTCTCCTCTAGAACTAGGTAAAAAGTCCTTGGTTGATTTTTATTTAAAATTTTGTCTGGCATTGCTGACTGAATTTTAAATGTACTTGTGTATAGTGTCAATGATACAAGTCCTATTTGATATCTTGTTAATATGTACCTTGATTCACTCACAGATCAAGTTCATGTTTACTTCTGCTACACATTTTTGTCAATTTAATAAAACAATGCCTTTTTCTAAACCATTGAATATATAGATGTAATGTTTGGAATGTGGGTTATATTAGTGAGGCCATTGTGATATATGTATATATTGGTGGATTGCAGATCTAGTGTGTGTTTCATTCTGTTTTGCTGACTTTTGATGAAGTGATATATGACCACTATTATATCTATATGTACTCGTTTTCTTACCCATAGGGGACATTGTATTGCCAAAGCATTGCTCAGAATATTTGTTTTAATTTAGTGTGGATTAAATGTACCAGAGCTGATGATAATAAATAGTTAGAATTGCCAGTTGCTTGTACACTTCTCCATTATCCTAGACCAGTAAATTTTGGTTTATTTTTTATTACAGGAAGTGCAGAGGATGACATAGTGTTAGAGGTTATCATACTGGTGGGAACTGTTTGTAATGATGATGCTTGTGCCAAGTTACTAGCTGAGTCAAACATCATACATTTACTTATTGAATTATTGAATGGTAATGGTTTATTGAAATAGATTTTAAAACAGCTAAAATGAAAACCATGTCTCAATATTGAGTGATTTTGGTGAAAAAAATAAAGTAGGCTAAAAATTGGACCCAGGCAAGCAATTAATTAACATATACTTGTACAAATAGTACCTGCTTCTCTTGCTTATGGTGTATTTGTTTCCAATTAATAGGCTATAGTAGAGCTTGTTCCCACTACAGGGACTTTGTACAACAATGCAGGTTGCTTGCAAATAAATTGTTGACTCGGGGATATTGCAAGCCTAGGCTTATCAAGGCCCTCAAAAAGTTTAATGGCTGTCATCACAGTATTGTTGATAAGTTTGATGTCTCTGCGTCCAGGATTGCCCTGGATATATTTGATGTCCCAATGTTCCTTTCACACAATTTTGATTACACACATGGCGGGTGTAGCTGGCTAAACAGGAGGTGCTTACCCTTCCTGAGCACCCGACCTCAGTTCCCTGGTGGAAGTTCACGTGTCTAACCTAACTTGTCACTTTGCTTCTGGATTGTGATTCAGACATGGGTAAGTACTGTGAATTCACTATTTTTCGTTGGGGCTCAATTTTCATTGTTTTCGTGGACACCCATATCCACAAATTTACATCCACAACGAAAAGTTAAAGTTCAGGTTTGAAAAAATTAAAGTAGCAAGTATACTAGTATATGCCCCCAACGCTGTTGCTATCATTCCGATGATTCCGAGGAGGTAAAGATGTGTGGATGTTTAATTTAATTATGAAAATTATTTAAGTAAATATATCATGTTTAATAAATTCTTAATTTATTTTTTAAATGTTTATTTTTAATTGGGAACTGGTCGGGACGATAGGGACAGACAGGTTTCTAGCTGTAACTTTCATCATCAATTATGACCTTTCTCATTTAAATTCCAATCCGATAACATATTAATTAAATAAACATTTCAACAATCTCTATAAACCTGTTTTATATTTATTATTACTAAGTCAGCTGTTTGATTTTTAAAAACGAACCTTCATTCGAATTGTCAAGAGCCGCCATTGTTACTCTCGTAAACAGCTGATCAGGTCATCAGAGGTCAATAATTAGAATGTTCATAAAGTTGCCGATTTCACAGAAAAAAAACATTCAGTTTTGCGTAAAGGGATTATAAAACACATTATAATTGATGTTCTATGTCTAAATTAAATGCCGCTTAATTGTACAGGTAGATCTACTCAGGCCAGGTGTCACATCCCTTGTGAAGTTGATTGTTACGGATATACTAATTACAGGTACTTAACGCCTACCCGAGACTTGGTCATTAATTCGCGTCTCTGTCATGGTCTATTGTTTTCATATTCCACAAATAACTCATTCTATAGGTGCCGATAAACAAACAAATGATGACTTCCTACCCCTTATCAAGGCTCAAAGAACAAACAACATTTTTGACATTTCAGTAAAACCACAAATTTACGTCCCAACGAAACGCTATTTTTTACCGATTCCACGAAAATTGGGCCCAAGATATTCAAAACCATTCACAGTATGTTTGTTTTTTATTAGGTATAAGAGATTTTGTGAATGAGAATACATTACTGGTATTTGATTATGTTAGCAGTTATCAAAGTATAAAACCTGATTTTATTAGCAGTTATCAAAATATTAAAACCTGATTATGTTAGCAGATATCAAAGTATTAAAACCTGATTATGTTAGCAGATATCAAAGTATTAAAACCTGATTTTATTAGCAGTTATCAAAATATTAAAACCTGATTATGTTAGCAGTTATCAAAGTATTAAAACCTGATTTTATTAGCAGATATCAAAATATTAAAACCTGATTATGTTAGCAGTTATCAAAGTATTAAAACCTGATTTTATTAGCAGTTATCAAAATATTAAAACCTGATTATGTTAGCAGTTATCAAAATATTAAAACCTGATTTTATTAGCAGTTATCAAAATATTAAAACCTGATTATGTTAGCAGATATCAAAGTATTAAAACCTGATTTTATTAGCAGATATCAAAATATTAAAACCTGATTATGTTAGCAGTTATCAAAATATTAAAACCTGATTATGTTAGCAGATATCAAAGTATTAAAACCTGATTATGTTAGCAGATATCAAAGTATTAAAACCTGATTTTATTAGCAGTTATCAAAATATTAAAACCTGATTATGTTAGCAGTTATCAAAGTATTAAAACCTGATTTTATTAGCAGATATCAAAATATTAAAACCTGATTATGTTATAATTAGCAGTTATCAAAGTATTAAAACCTGATTTTATTAGCAGTTATCAAAATATTAAAACCTGATTATGTTAGCAGTTATCAAAATATTAAAACCTGATTTTATTAGCAGTTATCAAAATATTAAAACCTGATTATGTTAGCAGATATCAAAGTATTAAAACCTGATTTTATTAGCAGATATCAAAATATTAAAACCTGATTATGTTAGCAGATATCAAAGTATTAAAACCTGATTTTATTAGCAGTTATCAAAATATTAAAACCTGATTAAGTTAGCAGTTATCAAAGTATTAAAACCTGATTTTATTAGCAGATATCAAAATATTAAAACCTGATTATGTTAGCAGATATCAAAGTATTAAAACCTGATTATGTTTGCAGTTATTAAAATATTAAAACCTGATTATGTTAACAGTTATCATTGCACATCTTCATATTCCAATTAGCATTATTTGAAGTTAATAACCTTCTTTGTAGCCTTTAAGAATTATAATGTGCCAAAAATCATGTGATAGAAAGATAATAATAAAAGAGCAATATTTAAAAAAAATAAATTGAAAATACAGTTAAACTTCTTAATTGCATATTAAATGATAGCATAAATTAAATTATCTCACAGGATTTTAAAATCCAAATCATTTCCTGTGTATTGTATTAAAATTACCTGAATTATTGCATTGCCAAAAATGTCAATCTATGGTGAATTGCATAGAAAATTTTCAGACATATCCCCCCTAAAAATACAGCCAAGAATTCAAAATTTCAGAATGTTTGTTTTTCTAAATACAGTGTACACAAAAATAAAAAAATACAAATCAATGTTCAGCTGTTAAAACAACACTTGGACATACATGTATGAATGTTAAGTCTGTCAGACACTCAACATTTAAGTATCCAGGTGTGTATATGCCTGTCTTGATCCAAAAGGCCTAGAAACTTGAAACTTCATATATAATAACATCAGAGCATGAAGGTCTACTAAGCTTGTTGATCTTGATTTAGACTAATAGTCACAATGATCTTAAGTAGTAAAACATTAAACCATCTTTTTGTCATGATCCAAAAGTCCTAGATCCTTGAAACTTATATATAGCACAGGACACAAAGCTCTACTAAGTTTGTGAAGCTGGTTGACCTTGATCTCAAGTGACTGTAAATGCCCATTTGGCCTCTTGTTTATTAATCAGTTGTCTTATGTCTATTACTTTTCATCATCCATAATATGATTACTCTGTTAATTAATTGTTTATTAATAATACCTTGATTAAATAAAGGCAACCATATCAAGCTGATTAGTGAAGGTCATGGCCATTGAACGAAGAGGTTCCCATTAGGGATGTTGTACAAGATCTACTTCACACATCAAACTGTCCTACTGTCCGTTTACTCTCCTGCAAAGAAACGAACAATGCAAATATTTCACAAGTTTCCAATGGCACAGTTAAAAATCAATTATCAATTACTTACATAAGCCGACTTGTTGCTAATGTTCCTTATTTTATGCATTATAACTCCTTTAATACACCAAAACATATTTTGGATGGGTGTTTGCGATGGTAAAATTTTTGACAAAATGGCGGTGTCTTTCATGCGACATATTATTTACTTAGGTGCATAAGGGGTACAATGAAGAGTAGCTTAAAGGTCGGGTTGAGTTTTAAAGTTTGAATTTATATCAAGTTTTCAAAATTTGAAAATGCAGAAAGATACAGTAGTTCATTTTATTAGCTCAACTGGCTTTAACCAGCTGAGCTAATGGCATGGGGAAGTGTGTTTCCGTGCCTAAACTTTGATCTTCTCCTCTGAAACCTCTGGGCCAATTGAAACCAAATTTGGTGTGAAAGGTCCCAAAGTGGAGTAGATCAAAGTATGTACAAGGCGACCCTGTACAAAATCCAAGATGTCCACCATTACTATAAATAGCAAAATCACTTAAATGGCCATTGTGCATTCAATTTTCTACCGATTTTTTTCGAATTTGAAATATAGAAAGTAGATACCCAGCTGTTTAACATATATAACATGTTTTTCCGAGAAATTTTTCATTGACCCAGATTTAGCAAATTTTGCAAAATAAGTCAAATTTTGCCAGTTGAGCATTACAGGCCTTTTTGGGCCTCTTGTTAGTTTTTTAACTCAGTTTAGGCCAACCCAAACCCAGTTGCACCAAAACCAATCTTCTTGAGGTGCACTAACCTTCGTAAATAGTCAACTATTCTGTCATCACTGCGTAACATAAAGCACTCCGCCATTTTGTAAAAAAGTTACCATTGTAAACACCCACCCAATTTGTATTTTGTCACGTAAATTGATATATAAAGCAAGGATGGAGCCGAAACAGGAATATTTAGTAACAACTCAGCTCATGTAAGTAAAAGACTCATAGATTTGTACCTGTCCTGTTGAAATCTATAAAATATTAGCCATCTTACTTTCTCCTAAAAAGCCTAAACAAACAAACAATAAATAAATATAGTTAAAATGCAATCATGTTCTGTAATAACGTTTTAAAATTACATAATAATTTATAATGAAATTTACTGTTTATATGAGCTGTTGGAAATTTTGTACTTAGTTATTATCTGTCAGGTAATTTAGGAAAATGACAATTCACAGTCTTCAATAAGAAAATAATGTCTGACTTAATATCATTGGATGAGAATATTTCCAATACCTCTTTCATTATATTCATTGTATGTGACATATGATCATTTGGTTCCTTTCTGAAATTTTCATTTAGAATAACAAACACAATGGTGGCATCCTACGATGTATATTGCATTTGAATCATGATCAAGAAACTTTTAATGACACAAACAACAACAAATGGTAAATTTAATTTATATTTGATGTACCTATCACTGTTAGAATTGCATGAAATACCAGGAGTACACACATTGTCAAAAATATTTGGGTGTTAATTTTACTCAAAAAGAAATATTATTTAAACTCAATTTAATCTTTAAACATGTTGGTTTAATAAATTATTAATGACAAGTTACACTTCTTATTAAAACTTAAAACTGAAGTGTGTCAAACAGGAAATGTGTATGCATCCACAGGTAGAACATTTATCATATATCTATTTAATCTTATTATACCAATACACTTCCATGTACCGGGAACTGTTTGTGGTATACTAGTACTAATTTTGCCATTTTTACCGTGAAATATAAAATCATAAATTTTTCAATACAAAAAAGTCAATTTTTAATAGAAAGTGAACCTTGATAACAGGTAGGAAATCAGAGCTGACTTGCTTCATGTCGTTATTTGTTGCTTTATTGGCACCTGTAGGATGAGTAATTAAGAAATGACATTCTGATCATGGTATTTCAAGGGTAATGAAAGATAGTGTGGTGCGTGAAGCCCTTCATTTTGAATTTGGCATGCGCCACACTATTTTTCATTACCCCTTGAAATACCATGAGCAGAAATGTCATTTCTTATATTTACAATTCTTTCTTTTAATAAATATTTTGTACCTTGGCGCTATTTTTTTTTCATATCTGCTCGTGTGATGTAGGGTTTTTAGCCATGCGAGATCGGTGTATCTCACCTGACCACATGGCCCCTGTGTAGGACATGACGTAATATTGTGGGAAAATTGATACACATCAAGGGTCATGACCCCAATTGTCTTTCAACGGGAATTGAAATACAATTGCTTCTGCATGTTTCATCGAAGAGAGATACAGTCATATTGTAAATATTTAGGGATTAAAAAAGCAGTAGACTTTGACATAGATGTGGATTAATGTAGCAGTATTGGATAACAGTTAATTACCTGTGGTTGGTATATCAATTACCGATAACTGTTTATCCTAGTGTGTGACATGTGACCTCAATATATCTACTTGTTATGTTGTTGTATTGTATAATTAACCAGTAATTATTTAGATTTACATCCATCAGAATGTGTATTTATTGTCCTTTTATGCAGAATTGTTTGTTTTTTTCTTTAATATGGACAACTTTATCGAAATTCTAATTAATATTGAACACTGATAACCCAATCAATTTTTTTACGAGAGTAATAATGGCGGCTCTTATTGATGTCGACTGAATCGATTGTCTTTGATTCTTTTTCTTTTGGTGTATACTTAAGAAAAGCTACTGAAGTCAAGGACATCGGCATCACGTGTCAAACCAATTCAAAGAAAATTCCACTACGGACCAATCAAAATGTTGCCGGAAATTTATGAGTACTATTTTTACACAAAAATGTATTTTTAGAGCACGGGGAATTCAAACATTTAGAAGGTTTTCGAAAAATCCTGTCTATATTAACAGAATTATGAGGGCTACCTATTTTGTGTAATCAACTGTTCTTACAGCTTTTAACCAAGAAATCTGAAACTTTACAGGATGTTTCCATATACATTGAACATATGCACCTTCTATTTTGGTTGGATTATATTATTTTCTTCAGATTTTACAGGTAGTTGAACTTAGTCATTTTTCAACAATATTCCATATGAGGGATACCCATTTTGTGTAATCAACACCTCTTACAGCTTACAAACAAGTCTGAAACTTTACAGGATGTTTCTATATACATTGAACATGTTCACCTCCTTTTTTGGCTGGATTATATAGTTACTTAATTATATATGATCCAATTTTTTAAAAACTATGCATAGATATTGAGCATCATAAGAACATGTGCACCTGCCATTATCGGTTTCATCACATGTATTTTGCTGAATTATTAACATTTCCATACACAGAATTTTTCACATTACAATTTGGCCATACATACAATTTGTCCCCAGATCAAAAGTTGGGAGCGGGGGATTAGCCTCTTTCAGAGACAGTTCTAGTTTCTATAAATAAATTCTTAAACCATATGTCATACCTTTACACTTCAATATATCTCTTTTAATTATATACTTGGTTGTCCAGAATATCAAGAAAGTTATTAAAATAAAAGCTATAGAAAGGAGCTGGTTGACCCAAAATACTGACAAAAATGAGCTTGCTGAAATGAGGTGGCTAATGGTTATCTGACCAGTAAAAGTTTAAATCAGAGCTAGAAACATTAATGCCTGGTTGCTCAGGTCGGAGTTACTCCGTTAAACCTGATTTATAAATGAATCGCAGCTCATCGGTTTGCAGAATTCACCTGTTTTAAGAAACAGCTCAACAATTACCTGTGGATCGGATAAGATACTGTTGGGATGCACAGGTATTTTGTCACGGTATGATTTCTCATAAACTACCGGTAGTTCTCAATGAAACCTGCCTATGAGCAGGTTTATCCGCTGGTATTAGTTTTAGTACAGAAATGGACTACATAGGTTATATTGACTACACTGATGCTGAGGAAGCTGTAGATGTAAGAATAAAGAGGGAGAGAGTTGTTAGAGACAGATTAAACCCAATGGCGTTTTAAAAGGTTCCGTTGTCATATATTTGGTTAATTTGATTAGTGAGCCATTACAGAGACCTGGTAAAAAGACAGTTGACATTGTGCCACTAATTCAATTATTAGTCACTGAGGTTTTATGCAACTCATAAAATTAATCGGTGATATTGTTGGCAAGCATTGGCCTTTATGAGTAGGTGGTTCCTATATACAGGTTCAAATAACATGGGTAAAGAAGAGTTAGGACCAGACATAATCGGTAGCCTTAATAAGCAGGTGCCCTTGTATAGAGGTGGCATATAAGGCAGGATTGACTGTATATTGTTAAAAGCTCCGTTAGCTTAACCAACTGGCTATTAGTGAAAAATCAAAGTACCAATATAATTTTATACCATTTTAGATTAAAAGCTTATACAATTTAACATTTAACTGGCCTTTATTGATAGTTCAAATTTTTGATAGACCATATTTTCAAAATGAATTTAAAAAGAATTGATTAGTAAACAAGAAACCAAATTTGACAAACAAACTGATTTAGCTAAAGCTTATTTGACAGTGCAAGCCCGTTAATGACCTTCTTTAACCTGCTTTAATAGTATTTTGTATGCAAGACGCATGTCACTGGATAAGAAACTTCCATGAAAGTTAAAAGTTTAAGTTGTATAAGGTTTATTGATTAATCTGGTTTAACGTCCCTATCAAGAATATTTCACTTATATCGAGACGTCTCCAATCACAGTTGAGGCGCAGACGTCATACATTTGTGTTATGCGCTGATGGGATTGTGCAGCGAGGGTTAAGCAACTGAGCTACCGCAGTGGTTAATATACCAATAGATATAAGTTATGCAACATAAAACAGTTTAATGGTCAGTTGAATAATTTTACCATTGTTCAACTTATTCTCTTTTATATACTCTTGTTTTCTTCAATTAGAAGTTCCTAAAGGAGCATAAACACAACACCCTTTTCATTTGGCATCTTTATTAAAACGATATAATGCTTGAGTAAGTTCTCAAACTCGTCTGAGCTATTACTCATATAAGTCTCGATCATAATTTATGTGTGCAACTGGATTTGAGTTTACTCCGACTTAAATCTGGTTTATTTGATCGGCGATTTACCTGTTAAGTTATGCTTCGATAACTCTGACCTGAGCAACCGGGCATAAGACTTGATAAAATTTAGATGCACTGGCCCCGGTTTCACAATCATTCCTTAGCTAAGATTTTCCTTAACTTCAATTTGCAAAATTTCAAATCGATATATTTTGTTAATTTTCAAGATTATGAGGAATTTAAGGTGTCATTTTTAAGATCATTTCTAGATAAAAACATTTGCATTTAGTTTTGGCAAAAATATTTACAGTAGTTCCAAAAAGAGATTACAAAAAATTTATTAGATTAAGTTAAGGAAAATCTTAGCTAAGGAATGATTGTGAAACTGGGCCAGTTTAATTTGTTTGTAAAAACCTGAATAGCTAGATTTTTTATAGGGATAATGACGACAAAATTGCAATGCCAACCCTTATTTTGGTGGGTAGAGGCCAAAAATGGGGTATTTTGGACCTATTGAGTTATAGTCCAAAACTAACCCTGATTTAGAATTTCTAAGACTGTAATATGATATAGTACTGATTTGATCCATGTAAAACTGGTATAAATTTATAATTTAGGGACCTTACAGATGGCATATCACTAAGATACTTAGGCTTTTTTAAGACACTGACCCCTGTCAGATTGAGGCCCCTATTTTTAAAACTGAGGGGCTAGCAAAATATTTTTTTTTATATTTCATTAATTAAAAAAGCCTCTTGTTAATGGAAACATAATTGTTATGAAAAAAATTCAAATTATTAATGGTTTTTTCATAAAATGAAATTCTCAATATATGTGGTACATGTATACTGTATGTATTATTAAATTGTTCTGAAACTATACACAGATAAGAACATATCAAATCAATTTTTTCCACCAACTGTGGGATGGGGTAGGGACAGAGTTGTTAGTCTCTGTTAGAGACAATTCTAGTTTTTTGTTTGTTGTTTTAGCTAAACAAGAAGATGATTAATGGTTTGTCAGATTGTGTATGTCTTCTATCAGATGATTTTTTCACGAGTCAACAAGGGAAGTAATTATTAAGACACACGTATCCTTCTACAACAGTCCTAGCTTAGTATCGTGGTATCACAGTAATAGGGTACTACACTGAAACCTGTGAATACCAGGCGACCTCAAGGATAAATAAGTCATTTACACAGGTTTTGTTTATCCAGGGATTTTCCATGAGTTATCTGCCTATTTGCTTTATATTTTCATTAAGCCTTGTGTATTTCCAATATCTTCCAGTTTGAACTTTTGGCATTCATAGGACTATAAATGCCAAACGACTCCATCACTGCTTTTTGAATATAATTATTGGCAAAACACATTCCAGGGGAAACTATAACTTGGTAAACACAAATAGCAGCCCCATGTTCCCAGGTGCTTTATTTCTTTGGATATCAAAATGCCTTATTGTTTATGATCAAGTTGTTGTTCAACTTCACAAAGTCTATCGAAGTTTCTGTGTGTAATCAAAAATTTTTTCTCACTGAATTAGTCAGTTAATCTGATGTTTGTTGCAATTTTTTCGAGTGCATCAGACATGCCTTTGCGTCCCCTAATCTTGTACAAACAACTCCTTCTGCAGTATATTACAGATTGATTTAAATGACTAATCTTTTTTGTACAAACAACTCCTTCTGCAGTACATTACATATTGATTTAAATGACTAATCTTGTGTACAAACAACTCCTTCTGCAGTAAGACAGATTAAATATTACAGATTTGATTTAAATGACTAATCTGGTACAAGCAACTCCTTCTGCAGTATATTACAGATTGATTTAATGACTAATCTTGTACAAGCAACTCCTTCTGCAGTATATTACAAATTAATATTACAAATTGATTTAAATGACTAATCTTGTACAAACAACTCCTTCTGCAGTATATAACAGATTGATTTAAATGACTAATCTTATACAAACAACTCCTTCTGCAGTATATTACAGATTGATTTAAATGACTAATCTTGTACAAACAACTCCTTCTGCAGTATATTACAGATGGATTTAAATGACTAATCTTGTACAAACAACTTCTGCAGTATATTACAGATTGATTTAAATGACTAATCTGGTACAACCAACTCCTTCTGCAGTATATTACAGATTGATTTAAATGACTAATCTTATACAAACAACTCCTTCTGCAGTATATTACAGATTGATTTTAAATGACTAATCTTGTACAACAACCCCTTCTGCAGTATATTACAGATTGATTTTAAATGACTAATCTTGTACAAAACAACTCCTTCTGCAGTATATTACAGATTGATTTAAATGACTAATCTGGTACAAGCAACTCCTTCTGCAGTATATTACAGATTGATTTAAATGACTATCTTGTACAAGCAACTCCTTCTGCAGTATATTACAAATTAATATTACAAATTGATTTAATACTAATCTTGTACAAACAACTCCTTCTGCAGTATATAACAGATTGATTTAAATGACTAATCTTATACAAACAACTCCTTCTGCAGTGTATTACAGATTGATTTAAATGACTAATCTGGTACAAGCAACTCCTTCTGCAGTACATTACAGATTGATTTAAATGACTAATCTTGTACAAACAACTCCTTCTGCAGTACATTACAGATTGATTTAAATGACTAATCTTGTACAAACAACTCCTTCTGCAGTATATTACAGATTGATTTAAATGACTAATCTTATACAAACAACTCCTTCTGCAGTATATTACATATTGATTTAAATGACTTATAATGTACAAACAACTCCTTCTGCAGTATATTACAGATTGATTTAAATGACTAATCATGTACAAACAACTTCTGCAGTATATTACAGATTGATTTAAATGACTAATCTTATACAAACAACTCCTTCTGCAGTATATTACAGATTGATTTAAATGACTAATCTTGTACAAACAACTCCTTCTGCAGTATATTACAGATTGATTTAAATGACTAATCTTATACAACAACTCCTTCTGCAGTGTATTACAGATTGATTTAAATGACTAATCTTATACAAACACTCCTTCTGCAGTGTATTACAGATTGATTTAAATGACTTATAATGTACAAACAACTCCTTCTGCAGTATATTACAGAT
Source organism: Anadara kagoshimensis (assembly GCA_021292105.1). Classification (NCBI taxonomy): domain Eukaryota; kingdom Metazoa; phylum Mollusca; class Bivalvia; order Arcoida; family Arcidae; genus Anadara; species Anadara kagoshimensis. The sequence continues at coordinate 29,821,067 of CM037859.1, forward strand.
TGATTTAAATGACTAATCTTATACAAACAACTCCTTCTGCAGTGTATTACAGATTGATTTAAATGACTTATAATGTACAAACAACTCCTTCTGCAGTATATTACAGATTGATTTAAATGACTAATCTTATACAAACAACTCCTTCTGCAGTGTATTACAGATTGATTTAAATGACTAATCTGGTACAAGCAACTCCTTCTGCAGTATATTACAGATTGATTTAAATGACTAATCTTATACAAACAACTCCTTCTGCAGTGTATTACAGATTGATTTAAATGACTAATCTTGTACAAGCAACTCCTTCTGCAGTATATTACAGATTGATTTAAATGACTAATCTTGTACAAACAACTCCTTCTGCAGTATATTACAGATTGATTTAAATGACTAATCTTATACAAACAACTCCTTCTGCATGTATACAGATTGATTTAAATGACTAATCTTATACAAACAACTCCTTCTGCAGTATATTACAGATTGATTTAAATGACTAATCTTATACAAACAACTCCTTCTGCAGTGTATTACAGATTGATTTAAATGACTAATCTTGTACAAACAACTCCTTCTGCAGTATATTACAGATTGATTTAAATGACTAATCTTATACAAAAACTCCTTCTGCATGTATTACAGATTGATTTAAATGACTAATCTTATACAAACAACTCCTTCTGCAGTATATTACAGATTGATTTAAATGACTAATCTTATACAAAAACTCCTTCTGCAGTGTATTACAGATTGATTTAAATGACTAATCTGGTACAAACAACTCCTTCTGCAGTATATTACAGATTGATTTAAATGACTAATCTTATACAAACAACTCCTTCTGCAGTGTATTACAGATTGATTTAAATGACTAATCTGGTACAAGCAACTCCTTCTGCAGTATATTACAGATTGATTTAAATGACTAATCTTATACAAACAACTCCTTCTGCAGTGTATACAGATTGATTTAAATGACTAATCTGGTACAAGCAACTCCTTCTGCAGTATATTACAGATTGATTTAAATGACTAATCTATACAAACAACTCCTTCTGCAGTGTATTACAGATTGATTTAAATGACTAATCTTGTACAAGCAACTCCTTCTGCAGTATATTACAGATTGATTTAAATGACTAATCTTATACAAACAACTCCTTCTGCAGTATATTACAGATTGATTTAAATGACTAATCTTGTACAAACCTCCTTTCTGCAGTATATTACAGATTGATTTAAATGACTAATCTTATACAAACAACTCCTTCTGCAGTATATTACAGATTGATTTAAATGACTAATCATGTACAAACAACTCCTTCTGCAGTATATTACAGATTGATTTAAATGACTAATCTTATACAAACAACTCCTTCTGCAGTATATTACAGATTGATTTAAATGACTAATCTTATACAAACAACTCCTTCTGCAGTACATTACAGATTGAGTTAAATGACTAATCTTGTACAAACAACCCCTTCTGCAGTACATTACAGATTGATTTAAATGACTAATCTTGTACAAACAACCCCTTCTGCAGTACATTACAGATTGATTTAAATGACTAATCTATACAAACAACTCCTTCTGCAGTGTATTACAGATTGATTTAAATGACTTATCTTTACAAAACAACTCCTTCTGCAGTATATTACAGATTGATTTAAATGATAATCTTATACAAACAACTCCTTCTGCAGTATATTTACAGATTGATTTAAATGACTTATCTTGTACAAGCAACTCCTTCTGCAGTGTATTACAGATTGATTTAAATGACTTATCTTGTACAAGCAACTCCTTCTGCAGTGTATTACAGATTGATTTAAATGACTAATCTTGTACAAGCAACTCCTTCTGCAGTGTATTACAGATTGATTTAAATGACTAATCTGGTACAAGCAACTCCTTCTGCAGTGTATTACAGATTGATTTAAATGACTTATCTTGTACAAGCAACTCCTTCTGCAGTGTATTACACATTGATTTAAATGACTAATCTTGTACAAACAACTCCTTCTGTAGTGTATTACAGATTGATTTAAATGACTTATCTTGTACAAGCAACTCCTTCTGCAGTGTATTACAGATTGATTTAAATGACTAATCTTGTACAAGCAACTCCTTCTGCAGTGTATTACAGATTGATTTAAATGACTAATCTGGTACAAGCAACTCCTTCTGCAGTGTATTACAGATTGATTTAAATGACTTATCTTGTACAAGCAACTCCTTCTGCAGTGTATTACACATTGATTTAAATGACTAATCTTGTACAAACAACTCCTTCTGCAGTATATAACAGATTGATTTAAATGACTAATCTTATACAAACAACTCCTTCTGCAGTGTATTACAGATTGATTTAAATGACTTATCTTGTACAAGCAACTCCTTCTGCAGTGTATTACAGATTGATTTAAATGACTAATCTGGTACAACCAACCCCTTCTGCAGTATATTACAGATTGATTTAAATGACTAATCTTGTACAAACAACTCCTTCTGCAGTATATTACAGATGGATTTAAATGATTAATCTTGTACAAACAACTCCTTCTGCAGTATATAACAGATTGATTTAAATGACTAATCTTATACAAACAACTCCTTCTGCAGTGTATTACAGATTGATTTAAATGACTAATCTTATACAAACAACTCCTTCTGCAATATATTACAGATTGATTTAAATGACTAATCTTATACAAACAACTCCTTCTGCAGTGTATTACAGATTGATTTAAATGACTAATCTTATACAAACAACTCCTTCTGCAGTGTATTACAGATTGATTTAAATGACTAATCTTGTACAAACAACTTCTGCAGTGTATTACAGATTGATTTAAATGACTAATCTTGTACAAACAACTCCTTCTGCAGTATATTACAGATTGATTTAAATGACTAATCTTGTACAAACAACTCCTTCTGCAGTATATTACAGATTGATTTAAATGACTAATCTTGTACAAACAACTCCTTCTGCAGTATATTACAGATTGATTTAAATGACTTATCTTGTACAAGCAACTCCTTCTGCAGTGTATTACAGATTGATTTAAATGACTAATCTGGTACAAGCAACTCCTTCTGCAGTGTATTACAGATTGATTTAAATGACTAATCTGGTACAAGCAACTCCTTCTGCAGTGTATTACAGATTGATTTAAATGACTAATCTGGTACAAGCAACTCCTTCTGCATTATATTACAGATAAATATTACAAATAGATTTAAATGACTAATCTTGTACAAGCAACTCCTTCTGCAGTGTATTACAGATTGATTTAAATAACTAATCTGGTACAAACAACTCCTTCTGCAGTATATTAAAGATGGATTTAAATGACTAATCTGGTACAACCAACTCCTTCTGCAGTATATTACAGATTAATATTACAGATTGATTTAAATGACTAATCTTGTACAAGCAACTCCTTCTGCAGTGTATTAACAGATTGATTTAAATAACTAATCTGGTACAAACAACTCCTTCTGCAGTATATTAAAGATGGATTTAAATGACTAATCTGGTACAACCAACTCCTTCTGCAATATATTACAGATTGATTTAAATGACTAATCTTGTACAAACAACTCCTTCTGCAGTATATTACAGATGGATTTAAATGATTAATCTTGTACAAACAACTCCTTCTGCAGTGTATTACAGATTGATTTAAATGACTAATCTTGTACAAACAACTCCTTCTGCAGTATATTACAGATTGATTTAAATGACTAATCTTGTACAAACAACTCCTTCTGCAGTATATTACACATTGATTTAAATGACTAATCTTGTACAAACAACTCCTTCTGCAGTACATTGCAGATTGATTTAAATGACTAATCTTGTACAAACAACTCCTTCTGCAGTATATTACAAATTTGATTTAAATGACTTATCATGTACAAACAACTCCTTCTGCAGTATATTACAGATTGATTTAAATGACTGATCTTGTACAAGCAACTCCTTCTGCAGTATATTACAAATTAATATTACAGACTGATTTAAATGACTGATCTTGTACAAGCAACTCCTTCTGCAGTATATTACAGATTGATTTAAATGAGCAACTTCTTCTGCAGTATATTACAGATTGATTTAAATGAGCAACTCCTTCTGCAGTACATTACAGATTGATTTAAATGACTAATCTGGTACAAGCAACTCCTTCTGCAGTGTATTACAGATTGATTTAAATGACTAATCTGGTACAACCAACTCCTTCTGCAATATATTACAGATTGATTTAAATGACTAATCTGGTACAACCAACTCCTTCTGTAGTGTATTACAGATTGATTTAAATGACTAATCTGGTACAACCAACTCCTTCTGCAGTGTATTACAGATTGATTTAAATGACTAATCTGGTACAACCAACTCCTTCTGCAGTATATTACAGATGGATTTAAATGACTAATCTGGTACAAGCAACTCCTTCTGCAGTATATTACAGATGGATTTAAATGACTAATCTGGTACAACCAACTCCTTCTGCAATATATTACAGATTGATTTAAATGACTAATCTTGTACAAACAACTCCTTCTGCAGTATATTACAGATTGATTTAAATGACTAATCTTGTACAAACAACTCCTTCTGCAGTATATTACACATTGATTTAAATGACTAATCTTGTACAAACAACTCCTTTTGCAGTATATTACAGATTGATTTAAATGACTAATCTTGTACAAACAACTCCTTCTGCAGTGTATTACAGATTGATTTAAATGACTAATCTTGTACAAACAACTCCTTCTGCAGTATATTAAAGATGGATTTAAATGACTAATTGTACAAACAACTCCTTCTGCAGTATATTACACATTGATTTAAATGACTAATCTTGTACAAAAAAACTCCTTCTGCAGTACATTACAGATTGATTTAAATGACTAATCTTGTACAAACAACTCCTTCTGCAGTATATTACAGATTGATTTAAATGACTAATCTTGTACAAACAACTCCTTCTGCAGTACATTACAGATTGATTTAAATGACTAATCTTGTACAAACAACTCCTTCTGCAGTACATTACAGATTGATTTAAATGACTAATCTTGTACAAACAACTCCTTCTGCAGTATATTACAAATTTGATTTAAATGACTTATCATGTACAAACAACTCCTTCTGCAATATATTACAGATTGATTTAAATGACTGATCTTGTACAAGCAACTCCTTCTGCAGTATATTACAAATTAATATTACAGACTGATTTAAATGACTGATCTTGTACAAGCAACTCCTTCTGCAATATATTACAGATTGATTTAAATGACTAATCTGGTACAACCAACTCCTTCTGCAATATATTACAGATTGATTTAAATGACTAATCTGGTACAACCAACTCCTTCTGTAGTGTATTAAAGATTGATTTAAATGACTAATCTGGTACAACCAACTCCTTCTGCAGTGTATTACAGATTGATTTAAATGACTAATCTGGTACAACCAACTCCTTCTGCAGTATATTACAGATGGATTTAAATGACTAATCTGGTACAAGCAACTCCTTCTGCAGTATATTACAGATGGATTTAAATGACTAATGGTACAACCAACTCCTTCTGCAATATATTACAGATTGATTTAAATGACTAATCTTGTACAAACAACTCCTTCTGCAGTATATTACAGATGATTTAAATGACTAATCTTGTACAAACAACTCCTTCTGCAGTATATTACAGATTGATTTAAATGACTAATCTTGTACAAACAACTCCTTCTGCAGTATATTACAGATTGATTTAAATGACTAATCTTGTACAAACAACTCCTTCTGCAGTGTATTACAGATTGATTTAAATGACTAATCTTGTACAAACAACTCCTTCTGCAGTATATTAAAGATGGATTTAAATGACTAATCTTGTACAAACAACTCCTTCTGCAGTATATTACACATTGATTTAAATGACTAATCTTGTACAAACAACTCCTTCTGCAGTACATTACAGATTGATTTAAATGACTAATCTTGTACAAACAACTCCTTCTGCAGTATATTACAGATTGATTTAAATGACTAATCTGGTACAAACAACTTCTGCAGTACATTACAGATTGATTTAAATGACTAATCTTGTACAAACAACTCCTTCTGCAGTACATTACAGATTGATTTAAATGACTAATCTTGTACAAACAACTCCTTCTGCAGTATATTAGAAATTTGATTTAAATGACTTATCATGTACAAACAACTCCTTCTGCAATATATTACAGATTGATTTAAATGACTGATCTTGTACAAGCAACTCCTTCTGCAGTATATTACAAATTAATATTACAGACTGATTTAAATGACTGATCTTGTACAAGCAACTCCTTCTGCAATATATTACAGATTGATTTAAATGACTAATCTGGTACAACCAACTCCTTCTGCAATATATTACAGATTGATTTAAATGACTAATCTGGTACAACCAACTCCTTCTGTAGTGTATTAAAGATTGATTAAATGACTAATCTGGTACAACCAACTCCTTCTGCAGTGTATTACAGATTGATTTAAATGACTAATCTGGTACAACCAACCCTTCTGCAGTATATTACAGATGGATTTAAATGACTAATCTGGTACAAGCAACTCCTTCTGCAGTATATTACAGATGGATTTAAATGACTAATCTGGTACAACCAACTCCTTCTGCAATATATTACAGATTGATTAAATGACTAATCTTGTACAAACATCTCTTTCTGCAGTATATTACAGATTGATTTAAATGACTAATCTTGTACAAACAACTCTTTCTGCAATATATTACAGATTAATATACAGATTGATTTAAATGACTAATCTGGTACAAGAAACTCCTTCTGCAGTGTATTACAGATTGATTTAAATGACTAATCTGGTACAAGCAACTCCTTCTGCAGTGTATTACAGATTAATATTACAGATTGATTTAAATGACTAATCTGGTACAAGCAACTCCTTCTGCAGTATATTACAGATGGATTTAAATGACTAATCTGGACAACCAACTCCTTCTGCAATATATTACAGATTGATTTAAATGACTAATCTTGTACAAACAATCCTTCTGCAGTAATTACAGATTGATTTAAATGACTAATCTTGTTCAAACAACTCTTTCTGCAATATATTACAGATTAATATTACAGATTGATTTAAATGACTAATCTGGTACAAGAAACTCCTTCTGCAGTGTAGTACAGATTGATTTAAATGACTAATCTGGTACAGCAACTCCTTCTGCAATATATTACAGATTGATTTAAATGACTAATCTGGTACAAACCAACTCCTTCTGTAGTGTATTAAAGATTGATTTAAATGATAATCTGGTACACCAACTCCTTCTGCAGTGTATTACAGATTGATTTAAATGACTAATCTGGTACAACCAACCCTTCTGCAGTATATTACAGATGGATTTAAATGACTAATCTGGTACAAGCAACTCCTTCTGCAGTATATTACAGATGGATTTAAATGACTAATCTGGTACAACCAACTCCTTCTGCAAATATTACAGATTGATTTAAATGACTAATCTTGTACAAACATCTCTTTCTGCAGTATATTACAGATTGATTTAAATGACTAATCTTGTACAACAACTCTTCTCTGCAATATATTACAGATTAATATTACAGATTGATTTAAATGACTAATCTGGTACAAGAAACTCCTTCTGCAGTGTATTACAGATTGATTTAAATGACTAATCTGGTACAGCAACTCCTTCTGCAGTGTATTACAGATTAATATTACAGATTGATTTAAATGACTAATCTGGTACAAGCAACTCCTTCTGCAGTATATTACAGATGGATTTAAATGACTAATCTTGTACAAACAACTCCTTCTGCAGTATATTCAGATTGATTTAAATGACTAATTTGTACAAACAACTCCTTCTGCAGTACATTACAGATTGATTTAAATGACTAATCTTGTACAAACAACTCCTTCTGCAGTACATTACAGATTGATTAAATGACTAATCTTGTACAAACAACTCCTTCTGCAGTATATTACAAATTTGATTTAAATGACTTATCATGTACAAAACAACTCCTTCTGCAATATATTACAGATTGATTTAAATGACTGATCTTGTACAAGCAACTCCTTCTGCAGTATATTACAAATTAATATTACAGACTGATTTAAATGACTGATCTTGTACAAGCAACTCCTTCTGCAATATTACAGATTGATTTAAATGACTAATCTGGTACAACCAACTCCTTCTGCAATATATTACAGATTGATTTAAATGATAATCTGGTACAACCAACTCCTTCTGTAGTGTATTAAAGATTGATTTAAATGACTAATCGGTACAACCAACTCCTTCTGCAGTGTATTACAGATTGATTTAAATGACTAATCTGGTACAACCAACTCCTTCTGCAGTATATTACAGATGGATTTAAATGACTAATCTGGTACAAGCAACTCCTCTGCAGTATATGAGATGGATTTAAATGACTAATCTGGTACAACCAACTCCTTCTGCAATATATTACAGATTGATTTAAATGACTAATCTTGTACAAACAACTCCTTCTGCAGTATATTACAGATTGATTTAAATGACTAATCTTGTACAAACAACTCCTTCTGCAGTATATTACAGATTGATTTAAATGACTAATCTTGTACAAACAACTCCTTCTGCAGTATATTACAGATTGATTTAAATGACTAATCTTGTACAAACAACTCCTTCTGCAGTGTATTACAGATTGATTTAAGACTAATCTTGTACAAACAACTCCTTCTGCAGTATATTAAAGATGGATTTAAATGACTAATCTTGTACAAACAACTCCTTCTGCAGTATATTACACATTGATTTAAATGACTAATCTTGTACAAAAAACTTCTGCAGTACATTACAGAGTGATTTAAATGACTAATCTTGTACAAACAACTCCTTCTGCAGTATATTACAGATTGATTTAAATGACTAATCTGGTACAAACAACTTCTGCAGTACATTACAGATTGATTTAAATGACTAATCTTGTACAAACAACTCCTTCTGCAGTACATTACAGATTGATTTAAATGACTAATCTTGTACAACAACTCCTTCTGCAGTATATTAGAAATTTGATTTAAATGACTTATCATGTACAAACAACTCCTTCTGCAATATATTACAGATTGATTTAAATGACTGATCTTGTACAAGCAACTCCTTCTGCAGTATATTACAAATTAATATTACAGACTGATTTAAATGACTGATCTTGTACAAGCACTCCTTCTGCAATATATTACAGATTGATTTAAATGACTAATCTGGTACAACCAACTCCTTCTGCAATATATTACAGATTGATTTAAATGACTAATCTGGTACAACCAACTCCTTCTGTAGTGTATTAAAGATTGATTTAAATGACTATCTGGTACAACCACTCCTTCTGCAGTGTATTACAGATTGATTTAAATGACTAATCTGGTACAACCACCCCTTCTGCAGTATATTACAGATGGATTTAAATGACTAATCTGGTACAAGCAACTCCTTCTGCAGTATATTACAGATGGATTTAAATGACTAATCTGGTACAACCAACTCCTTCTGCAATATATTACAGTGATTTAAATGACTAATCTTGTACAAACATCTCTTTCTGCAGTATATTACAGATTGATTTAAATGACTAATCTTGTACAAACAACTCTTTCTGCAATATATTACAGATTAATATTACAGATTGTTTAAATGACTAATCTGGTACAAGAAACTCCTTCTGCAGTGTATTACAGATTGATTTAAATGACTAATCTGGTACAAGCAACTCCTTCTGCAGTGTATTACAGATTAATATTACAGATTGATTTAAATGACTAATCTGGTACAAGCAACTCCTTCTGCAGTATATTACAGATGGATTTAAATGACTAATCTGGTACAACCAACTCCTTCTGCAATATATTACAGATTGATTTAAATGACTAATCTTGTACAAACAACTCCTTCTGCAGTATATTACAGATTGATTTAAATGACTAATCTTGTTCAAACAACTCTTTCTGCAATATATTACAGATTAATATTACAGATTGATTTAAATGACTAATCTGGTACAAGAAACTCCTTCTGCAGTGTATTACAGATTGATTTAAATGACTAATCTGGTACAAGCAACTCCTTCTGCAATATATTACAGATTGATTTAAATGACTAATCTGGTACAACCAACTCCTTCTGTAGTGTATTAAAGATTGATTTAAATGACTAATCTGGTACAACCAACTCCTTCTGCAGTGTATTACAGATTGATTTAAATGACTAATCTGGTACAACCAACCCCTTCTGCAGTATATTACAGATGGATTTAAATGACTAATCTGGTACAAGCAACTCCTTCTGCAGTATATTACAGATGGATTTAAATGACTAATCTGGTACAACCAACTCCTTCTGCAATATATTACAGATTGATTTAAATGACTAATCTTGTACAAACATCTCTTTCTGCAGTATATTACAGATTGATTTAAATGACTAATCTTGTACAAACAACTCTTTCTGCAATATATTACAGATTAATATTACAGATTGATTTAAATGACTAATCTGGTACAAGAAACTCCTTCTGCAGTGTATTACAGATTGATTTAAATGACTAATCTGGTACAAGCAACTCCTTCTGCAGTGTATTACAGATTAATATTACAGATTGATTTAAATGACTAATCTGGTACAAGCAACTCCTTCTGCAGTATATTACAGATGGATTTAAATGACTAATCTGGTACAACCAACTCCTTCTGCAATATATTACAGATTGATTTAAATGACTAATCTTGTACAAACAACTCTTCTGCAGTATATTACAGATTGATTTAAATGACTAATCTTGTTCAAACAACTCTTTCTGCAATATATTACAGATTAATATTACAGATTGATTTAAATGACTAATCTGGTACAAGAAACTCCTTCTGCAGTGTATTACAGATTGATTTAAATGACTAATCTGGTACAAGCAACTCCTTCTGCAATATATTACATTAATATTACAGATTGATTTAAATGACTAATCTGGTACAAGCAACTCCTTCTGCAGTGTATTACAGATGATTTAAATGACTAATCTTGTACAAACAACTCTTTCTGCAATATATTACAGATTAATATTACAGATGGATTTAAATGACTAATCTGGTACAAGCAACTCCTTCTGCAGTATATTACAGATTGATTTAAATGACTAATCTGGTTCAACCAACTCCTTCTGCATTGTATTACAGATTGATTTAAATGACTAATCTGGTACAACCAACTCCTTCTGCAGTATATTACAGATGGATTTAAATGGACTAATCTGGTACAAGCAACTCCTTCTGCAGTACATTACAGATGGATTTAAATGACTAATGTGGTACACCAACTCCTTCTGCAGGATATGACAGATGGATTTAAATGACTAATCTTGTACAAACAACCCCTTCTGCAGTACATGACAGATTGATTTAAATGACTAATCTTGTACAAACAACTCTTCTGCAGTATATTACAGATTGATTTAAATGACTAATCTTGTACAAACAACTCCTTCTGCAGTATATTACAGATTGATTTAAATGACTAATCTTGTACAAACAACTCCTTCTGCAGTATATTACAGATTGATTTAAATGATAATCTGGTACAAGCAACTCCTTCTGCAGTACATTACAGATGGATTTAAATGACTAATCTTGTACAAACAACTCCTTCTGCAGTATATTACAGATTGATTTAAATGACTAATCTTGTACAAACAACTCCTTCTGCAGTGTATTACAGATTGATTTAAATGACTAATCTTGTACAAACAACTCCTTCTGCAGTATATTAAAGATGGATTTAAATGACTAATCTTGTACAAACAACTCCTTCTGCAGTATATTACACATTGATTTAAATGACTAATCTTGTACAAACAACTCCTTCTGCAGTACATTACAGATTGATTTAAATGACTAATCTTGTACAAACAACTCCTTCTGCAGTATATTACAGATTGATTTAAATGACTAATCTGGCAAACAACTTCTGCAGTACATTACAGATTGATTTAAATGACTAATCTTGTACAAACAACTCCTTCTGTAGCATTACAGATTGATTTAAATGACTAATCTTGTACAAACAACTCCTTCTGCAGTATATTAGAAATTTGATTTAAATGACTTATCATGTACAAACAACTCCTTCTGCAATATATTACAGATTGATTTAAATGACTGATCTTGTACAAGCAACTCCTTCTGCAGTATATTACAAATTAATATTACAGACTGATTTAAATGACTGATCTTGTACAAGCAACTCCTTCTGCAATATATTACAGATTGATTTAAATGACTAATCTGGTACAACCAACTCCTTCTGCAATATATTACAGATTGATTTAAATGACTAATCTGGTACAACCAACTCCTTCTGTAGTGTATTAAAGATTGATTTAAATGACTAATCTGGTACAACCAACTCCTTCTGCAGTGTATTACAGATTGATTTAAATGACTAATCTGGTACAACCAACCCCTTCTGCAGTATATTACAGATGGATTTAAATGACTAATCTGGTACAAGCAACTCCTTCTGCAGTATATTACAGATGGATTTAAATGACTAATCTGGTACAACCAACTCCTTCTGCAATATATTACAGATTGATTTAAATGACTATCTTGTACAAACATCTCTTTCTGCAGTATATTACAGATTGATTTAAATGACTAATCTTGTACAAACAACTCTTCTGCAATATATTACAGATTAATATTACAGATTGATTAAATGACTAATCTGGTACAAGAAACTCCTTCTGCAGTGTATTACAGATTGATTTAAATGACTAATCTGGTACAAGCAACTCCTTCTGCAGTGTATTACAGATTAATATTACAGATTGATTTAAATGACTAATCTGGTACAAGCAACTCCTTCTGCAGTATATTACAGATGGATTTAAAAATGACTAATCTGGTACAACAACTCCTTCTGCAATATATTACAGATTGATTTAAATGACTAATCTTGTACAAACAACTCCTTTGCAGTATATTACAGATTGATTAAATGACTAATCTTGTTCAAACAACTCTTTCTGCAATATATTACAGATTAATATTACAGATTGATTTAAATGACTAATCTGGTACAAGAACTCCTTCTGCAGTGTATTACAGTGATTTAAATGACTAATCTGGTACAAGCAACTCCTTCTGCAATATATTACAGATTGATTGTAAATGACTAATCTGGTACAACCAACTCCTTTCTGTAGTGTATTAAAGATTGATTTAAATGACTAATCTGGTACAACCAACTCCTTCTGCAGTGTATTACAGATTGATTTAAATGACTAATCTGGTACAACCAACCCCTTCTGCAGTATATTACAGATGGATTTAAATGACTAATCTGGTACAAGCAACTCCTTCTGCAGTATATTACAGATGGATTTAAATGACTAATCTGGTACAACCAACTCCTTCTGCAATATATTACAGATTGATTTAAATGACTAATCTTGTACAAACATCTCTTTCTGCAGTATATTACAGATTGATTTAAATGACTAATCTTGTACAAACAACTCTTTCTGCAATATATTACAGATTAATATTACAGATTGATTTAAATGACTAATCTGGTACAAGAAACTCCTTCTGCAGTGTATTACAGATTGATTTAAATGACTAATCTGGTACAAGCAACTCCTTCTGCAGTGTATTACAGATTAATATTACAGATTGATTTAAATGACTAATCTGGTACAAGCAACTCCTTCTGCAGTATATTACAGATGGATTTAAATGACTAATCTGGTACAACCAACTCCTTCTGCAATATATTACAGATTGATTTAAATGACTAATCTTGTACAAACAACTCCTTCTGCAGTATATTACAGATTGATTTAAATGACTAATCTTGTTCAAACAACTCTTTCTGCAATATATTACAGATTAATATTACAGATTGATTTAAATGACTAATCTGGTACAAGAAACTCCTTCTGCAGTGTATTACAGATTGATTTAAATGACTAATCTGGTACAAGCAACTCCTTCTGCAATATATTACAGATTAATATTACAGATTGATTTAAATGACTAATCTGGTACAAGCAACTCCTTCTGCAGTGTATTACAGATTGATTTAAATGACTAATCTTGTACAAACAACTCTTTCTGCAATATATTACAGATTAATATTACAGATGGATTTAAATGACTAATCTGGTACAAGCAACTCCTTCTGCAGTATATTACAGATTGATTTAAATGACTAATCTGGTTCAACCAACTCCTTCTGCATTGTATTACAGATTGATTTAAATGACTAATCTGGTACAACCAACTCCTTCTGCAGTATATTACAGATGGATTTAAATGGACTAATCTGGTACAAGCAACTCCTTCTGCAGTACATTACAGATGGATTTAAATGACTAATGTGGTACAACCAACTCCTTCTGCAGGATATGACAGATGGATTTAAATGACTAATCTTGTACAAACAACCCCTTCTGCAGTACATGACAGATTGATTTAAATGACTAATCTTGTACAAACAACTCTTCTGCAGTATATTACAGATTGATTTAAATGACTAATCTTGTACAAACAACTCCTTCTGCAGTATATTACAGATTGATTTAAATGACTAATCTTGTACAAACAACTCCTTCTGCAGTATATTACAGATTGATTTAAATGACTAATCTGGTACAAGCAACTCCTTCTGCAGTACATTACAGATGGATTTAAATGACTAATCTTGTACAAAAACTCCTTCTGCAGTATATTACAGATTGATTTAAATGACTAATCTTGTACAAACAACTCCTGCAGTATATTACAGATTGATTTAAATGACTAATCTTGTACAAACAACTCCTTCTGCAGTATATTACAGATTGATTTAAATGACTAATCTTGTACAAACAACTCCTTCTGCAGTATATTACAGATTGATTTAAATGACTAATCTTGTACAAACAACTCCTTCTGCAGTACATTACATATTGATTTGAATGACTAATCTTGTACAAACAACTCCTTCTGCAGTATATTACAGATTGATTTAAATGACTAATCTTGTACAACCAACTCCTTCTGCAGTATATTACAGATGGATTTAAATGACTAATCTTGTACAACCAACTCCTTCTGCAGTATATTACAGATGGATTTAAATGACTAATCTGGTACAAACAACTCCTTCTGCAGTATATTACAGATTGATTTAAATGACTTATCATGTACAAACAACTCCTTCTGCAGTACATTACATATTGATTTAAATGACTAATCTTGTACAAACAACTCCTTCTGCAGTACATTACATATTGATTTAAATGACTAATCTTGTACAAACAACTCCTTCTGCAGTACATTACATATTGATTTAAATGACTAATCTTGTACAAACAACTCCTTCTGCAGTACATTACAAATTTGATTTAAATGACTTATCATGTACAAACAACTCCTTCTGCAGTATATTACAGATTGATTTAAATGACTAATCTGGTACAAACAACTCCTTCTGCAGGATATTACAGATTGATTTAAATGACTTATCATGTACAAGCAACTCCTTCTGCATTATATTACAGATTGATTTAAATGACTAATCTTGTACAAACAACTCCTTCTGCAGTATATTACAGAATGCCCTCAGACAGTACAGCCATAATTTTACCGTCCTGCTTTGATCTGTCCTCTGAGTGTACAGCCACAGCTTTGCCATCCTGCTTTGACCTGACATCAGACAGTTCAGCCACAGATATACCATTCTGCTTTTGCTTGCCCTCAGACAGTACAGCCACAGTTTTACAGCCCTGCTTTGACCTGCCCTCAGACAGTACAGCCACAGTTTTACAGCCCTGCTTTGACATGTCCTCAGACAGTGCAGCCACTGCTTTACCACCCTGCTTTGATCTGCCCTCAAACAGTACAGCCACAGCTATACTGTCCTGCTTTACTTGCCCTCAGACAATACAACGACAGTTTTACAGCCCTGCTTTGACCTGTCCTCAGACAGTACAGCCAGTTTTACAGCCCTGCTTTGACCTGTCCTCAGACAGTACAGCCAGTTTTACAGCCCTGTTTTGACCTGTCCTCAGACAGTACAGCCAGTTTTACAGCCCTGCTTTGACCTGTCCTCAGACAGTACAGCCAGTTTACAGCCCTGTTTTGACCTGTCCTCAGACAGTACAGCCAGTTTTACAGCCCTGTTTTCGACCTGTCCTCAGACAGTACAGCCAGTTTTACAGCCCTGTTTTGACCTGTCCTCAGACAGTACAGCCAGTTTTACAGCCCTGTTTTGACCTGTCCTCAGACAGTACAGCCAGTTTTACAGCCCTGTTTTGACCTGTCTTCAGACAATACAGCCACTGTCCTGCTTTGACCTGTCCCCAGACAGTACAGCCACTGCTTCACTGTCCTGCTTTTGCTCACCCTCAGACAGTACAGACACTGCTATACTGTCCTGCTTTACTTGACCTCAGACAATACAACCATAGTTTTACAGTCCTGTTTTGACCTGTCTTCAGACAGTACAGCCACTGTCCTGCTTTGACCTGCCCTCAGACAGTACAGCCAGTTTTACAGCCCTGTTTTGACTGTCTTCAGACAGTACAGCCACTGTCCTGCTTTGACCTGTCCTCAGACAGTACAGCCAGTTTTACAGCCCTGTTTTGACCTGTCTTCAGACAGTACAGCCACTGTCCTGCTTTGACCTGTCCTCAGACAGTACAGCCACTGCTTCACTGTCCTGCTTTTGCTCGCCCTCAGACAGTACAGCTACTGCTATACTGTCCTGCTGTGCTTGCCCTCAGACAATACAGCTTCAGTTTTACCATCCTGCTTTGACCTGCCCTCAGACAGTACAGTCACTGCTTTACTGTCCTGCTGTGCTGGCTCTCAGACAGTGCAGCCACAGTTTTACCATCCTGCTTTGACCTGCCCTCAGACAGTACAGCCACTGCTTTACTGTCCTGCTGTGCTGGCCCTCAGACAATACAGCTTCAGTTTTACCATCCTGCTTTGACCTGCCCTCAGACAGTACAGCCACTGCTTTACTGTCCTGCTGTGCTGGCCCTCAGACAGTGTAGCCACAGTTTTACCATCCTGCTTTGACCTGCCCTCAGACAGTACAGCCACTGCTTTACTGTCCTGCTGTGCTGGCCCTCAGACAATACAGCCACAGTTTTACCATCCTGCTTTGACCTGCCCTCGGATAGTACAGCCAAAGTTTTACACTTTAGCACTGTAACTAGCAATAATTTATCAGGTGAGTATTTCAAGTGCATTGGATCATGAAACAAATAAATTATGAAATTTAGACAATCAATATCTTCATTATCTTTCAAGAGGGTAACTATTGTTGACCTTAACTTTGTCTCAGAGGCTCCAGCATATTTGATAGATTTGATGCATGACAAAAATTCTGAAATCAGGAAAGTTTGTGACAACACACTGGATATCATTGCTGTAAGTATCATTCTTTACTATACAATTATTAGTAATTGATGTAAGCTTTTTAGCTCACCTGAGCTATTGCCATCTATCTTCGTCTGTCGTGCATCGTCCGTCGTGTGTAAACTTTTCACATTTTAATCAAATACTCCAAAAATACAAAGCTAAATTGGATGATATTTGGCAGTAATGATGTCTTGGTGAGGGGCTTTTAGATTTGCACAAATGAAAAGATTATGTCCCCTTGGGGCCCCATAACGGGGAAAATTGTGAAAATCTTTAAAAATCATCTCCTCTGAATTTACAGGAGATATAGCTTAGATACTTCATGTAAAACATACTTAGGGCACCTAGTTTCAGATTTGCAAAAATCGTAACTGTAGAGGCCAAAATGGGGAAATGGCAAGGTACATAAGGGGGAAATTGCTAAAATTAATGTATTTGTCAATATATCTTGAAAACTATAAACTTTTTGTATAGGCATGTTTATTGGAATATTATAGGCATTGGCCTAACGATCATTTTGATATATGAATAAAGGTCCAAAGGTCAAGGTTATAGATGCAAACGAATACTTTAATGGTTCATTATCTCAAAAACTAAACTTTTTGTATAGGCATGCATAATGGAATATTGTAGGCATATCCACAACGATAATTTTGATGTATAAATGAAGGTCATAAGTTCAACTTTTTGTATAAACATGTATATTGGAATATGGTAGGCATTGGCCTAACAATCATTTTGATATATGGATGAAGGTCATAGGTCCAAAGGTCAAGGTCACAGATGCAAATGAAAACTGAAATGATTAATTATCTCAAAAACAATAAACTTTTTGCATAGGCATATATATTGAAATATTGTAGGTATTGGCCTAGTGATCATTTTGATATCTAGATTAGGTCATAGGTTCAAAGGTCAAGGTCACAGGTATTAACAAATACTTAAATTATTAATTATCTCAAAAACTATAAACTTTTGTATAGGCATGTATATTAGAATATTGTAGGTATTTGCCTATGAACATTTTGATATATAGACAAGTTCTTAGGACAAGTTATAAATAATTTGCAAAAATCCTTGCATATAATTGGCCCTTACTGCTGAAAATTTGAACATTCAGATTCATTCTCTTTTATTAATGTCATTGACCATTGAACCTCTGCATGAGATATGTACTCAGCCTCAGGTTAGCATTAAGGCCCATGGGCCTCTTGTTTATCATATACATTCAATTAATATGTGTGTTTTTACATATGTGATATTGCCATTGGCCACTGAACCATATCAGCCCTAGGGCTAAAAAGCCATATCAGCCATATCAGCCTGGCACCCAGGCTGATTTCCCATATCAGGATCTTTTTTAACTTCTTAGGCAAGCCATTACTCAATAACCTATAAATCAGAGATGCACAAAATGTATAGCTTGAGACAGATTTGTCGAGCTTTTACACTACCAGTCATGGAATTGTAGGCACTAACATTAATGAATTGTTTTTGGTGTTGTCACGATACACTTTTCAGATGAGACTGCCTGTGAACTATCTGTTCCCTTCAAATGAGGCCTGTGTGCGTCTGTGTGGCGTCGGTAAAGTTAAATCTTCTCCTCTGAAACTACTAGGCCAATTGAAACCAAAGGACTACATATGATAAGGGGGTCAAAATGGCCCACTACATAGATTCTTTATTTTTAGCATATTATTACATCAAGGTCTACTCTAAATGAAAATGGTATTATTTTACCTGTCAAACTGACCTTGACCTCTAACCTAGGGGTCAAAGGTCAACATATTTCTAGTCTATATACCATTACCAAGCTTGAAAATACACATGGTATTTGAAAGGTATGATCTTAGTGGCATTTGTTTGATTGTAAACCAAAGCAAAATTAATTGTATTATTAGTCACTTGTGTTTTTTGGCACATTTTGGCTTTTTTAAGAAATTGTAGTATACTAATTTGCATAAAATGATTTTTGTTACATGTTTTCTCAATGTAAAAGTCATTGACAGTCATTGAACAGCAAAATATGATGTGAGATCACATCAAGAGGGAGCAAAATAAAGTCACAATTCAAAATGAAAACATGATTTTACTTATTTCTGTCTTTAAATTTGTGTACTGACAAAATAATTGTGCACTTTTAAGACTGAAATTGACAGCCTGTCAATTTTTAATTTTGACACTTCCTTTGCAGGTGTTAATTTATTGATTTTTTATAGAATTGCGAAAATCAAACAATACAACATTCTTCCCTTCCCCATCTTTATTTCATCCTGACTTACATTTTACAAGTATTAAAAACAATCCAAAACATCAGTATTTTCCCCACTTTCAAAAAGCCTACTAAAGTGTATAGATGTTGTGTTTGTTAAAAAATATGTCTAAAATCTCAAACAAGGAATTTAATACAGATAACAAAGCATTCTGCAGGATTTTTAGCAAAAAATTGACAAACAATTTACTAGGAATGACTTTATCTGTAACCGATGCAGAAATCAATTTTATCACATACCCAATGAATCTTACTATAGCGATACATTACATTTTCTTGCCATGTGATGCAAAGGTCTGTATCGCACATGTGCAATACAATATTCCTTATCACCATAGTAGCCGAAACTACTTTTAGGGGAATTCCCTTTTCCGACAACAATAATATGACGTCATTCTTGGTTATAATTAGAAACCGATCATTGACAGATTAAAATAAAGAAAGCTTTTCATTTAGCTTGGTAGGGTATGTGATAAATGCAAAACCACACATGTGTGGCTTTCTGACGTAGCTGATTGCACTTGTTTATTGTGTGGACGCAAACACTACACTCGTGCACAGAGTGCACTTGTGTAATGTATCCGTCCGCACAATAAACTTGTAAGTATTGATGCAACAATCATTTTGATGCATAGAAAAGGTCACAGGAGCAAAACAATACCAAAATGGTTAATTATCTCAAAAACTATAAACTTTTTGTATAGGCATGTATATAAGAACATTGTTGGTATTGATGCAAGGATCATTTTGATATATAGATTAAGGTCATGGGTTCAAAGGTGAAGGTCACAGATGCGAAAGAATACTGAAAGGGTTCATTATCTTGAAAACTATTATCTTTTTGTATAAGCATGTATATGAGAATGTTGTAGGTATTAATGCGAAGATCATTTTGATGCATTCCTTCCCAGACCGGTTGTCCGGTTTCGTTTTAGATAGTAAAATCACCGAAATCTTGATCATTCAAGTGTTTTACAGATAGCGAGGCAAGTAAAATTTGATATCGTGTTTTATATTAAATGTCGCTGGTTTTAATGAACAGGGCCGTAACTAGGATTGATTTTTGGGTGAGGCAAGCCGGAAGCGCCATTGGCACGTCGAGCTAGGGGGTCAGAATTTTGATATTTTTGACACAAAATCCTGCCATTTCCTTCAATTTAACTGCAAAATTGGCCCTTATATATTTAGTGACTTACTGGATAAACAATCCCCAAGGAAACCGGAAATAGTAATCTTTCAGAAATTATTATGGTTCATATTGAATAATTCTGTAAAACAGACAGACAGACAGTCAGATGCAGCAAAAACTATATAACCTGTTCTTTATGCTGTATATTCTAATTTACTACATAAAATTAAAAATTAACATTTAATCCAATGTTAAATCTGAATTTATTACATGTCATAATAGACATAAATATCAGACTCAAGTCTAATTTTTGAAATGCAAGTGGGATCTTGCGAGTTCCTGTACTGTCCCATTTCTTAAGAATTATCTTTAGAGAAACATTTCCAATGCCATCATCACGATGGATGTGTAACATGGCAAGATTGCAGAACCGATCTCCTGTCATAGTAGCTCTTCCAGAACAGATTTACAAATTAACAAACTCATAGGTTTTTATCAGTAATTTATTTGGACATTGAGGAGTAATGTAAAAGGGAACTTTGTTATACCTGATTATGTTTGTGAACATTGAGGGTCATGTAGAAGGGAACTTTGTTATACCTGATTATGTTTGTGGACATTGAGGGTCATGTAGAAGGGAACTTTGTTATACCTGATTATGTTTGTGGACATTGAGGGTCATGTAGAAGGGAACTTTGTTATACCTGATTATGTTTGTGGACATTGAGGTGTCATGTAGGAGGGAACTTTGTTATACCTGATTAAGTTTGTGAACATTGAGGAGTCATGTAGGAGGGAACTTTGTTATACCTGATTATGTTTGTGGACATTGAGGTGTCATGTAGGAGGGAACTTTGTTATACCTGATTGAGTTTGTGAACATTGAGGAGTCATGTAAAAAGGAACTTTGTTATACCTGATTATGTTTGTGAACATTGAGGAGTCATGTAAAAAGGAACTTTGTTATACCTGATTATGTTTGTGGACATTGAGGTGTCATGTAGGAGGGAACTTTGTTATACCTGATTAAGTTTGTGAACATTGAGGAGTCATGTAGGAGGGAACTTTGTTATACCTGATTATGTTTGTGGACATTGAGGAGTCATGTAAAAAGGAACTTTGTTATACCTGATTGAGTTTGTTTGTGAACATTGAGGAGTCATGTAGGAGGGAACTTTGTTATACCTGATTGAGTTTGTTTGTGAACATTGAGGAGTCATGTAGGAGGGAACTTTGTTATACCTGATTGAGTTTGTTTGTGAACATTGAGGAGTCATGAAGTGCACCTTCAGCTAGAAACACTTGCTCCTTTGTTTCAAATATGCCTAAAAACCCAACTTCTGATAAGTTTTAAGTATTTTTTCTCTCCCTTGAATTTCAAGATGAGTTTCAACAGTCATGTAGTCAAAAGTTCAAGGTCTCTGATGCATAAAAACCAAATTGATGGTTAAATATATGGAAACTATATAAAAATGTATTGGCATATAACTTAGAATATTGTAGGTAAAAAAATGTATTGAAACACCCCATCATCAGGGCTGTATACTGTCTTTCCAAATAAGTCAGATGCATATATAGTTGAAATGCATTCTTTGCACTCATGTGACCATTATGGCCCTCTTGTTACATTTTGGGTTTCCCTATTTACATGTTTTAAGCATTTTAAAGTTTGGACTTGTTATGTTGGAGCACTGGGCCTGTATTTAAGTTATAAGTTATAATAAGTTATTTTTTATTTTAGGAATTTGACGAGGACTGGGCTAAGAAAATACAGTTAGAGAAGTTTAGATGGCATAATTCACAGTGGTTAGAAATGGTTGAAACCCGTCAGATAGAGGACATGGGTGACCCTTACATGTACCCCCAAGAAGATGGTTATGATCCAGGTTATTTACAAGATGCAGACATTCTGGATAGACCAGATCTTTTCTATGGAGGTATATATATACTCAATGTTGATCTGTATATTATTTTATGCCCCTGCCTTGGCATTATAGCGTTACCCACGTCCATATGTACATACATACATCCCATAATCATAATAATAAACATAGCAATATCACATTGCATGGTGCTGACTTCTTTATATAAATCTACCAGCACATACAATTAACACAACATAGCAACATCACATTGGTGTTGACGTCTTTATATAAATCTACCAGCACATACAATTACCACAACATAGCAACATCACATTGGTGTTGACGTCTTTATATAAATCTACCAGCACATACAATTAACACAACATAGCAACATCACATTGGTGTTGACGTCTTTATATAAATCTACCAGCACATACAATTACCACAACATAGCAACATCACATTGGTGCTGACTTCTTTATATAAATCTACCAGCACATACAATTAACACAACATAGCAACAACACATTAGTGTTGACTTCTTTATATAAATCTACCAGCACATACAATTAACACAACATAGCAACAACACATTAGTGTTGACTTCTTTATATAAATCTACCAGCACATACAATTAACACAACATAGCAACATCACATTGGTGCTGACTTCTTTATATAAATCTACCAGCACATACAATTAACACAACATAGCAACATCACATTGGTGTTGACGTCTTTATATAAATCTACCAGCACATACAATTAACACAACATAGCAACAACACATTAGTGTTGACGTCTTTATATAAATCTACCAGCACATACAATTAACACAACATAGCAACAACACATTAGTGTTGACTTCTTTATATAAATCTACCAGCACATACAATTAACACAACATAGCAACATCACATTGGCACTGACTTCTTTATATAAATCTACCAGCACATACAATTAACACAACATAGCAACAACACATTAGTGTTGACTTCTTTATATAAATCTACCAGCACATACAATTAACACAACATAGCAACAACACATTAGTGTTGACTTCTTTATATAAATCTACCAGCACATACAATTAACACAACATAGCAACAACACATTAGTGTTGACTTCTTTATATAAATCTACCAGCACATACAATTAACACAACAATAGCAACATCACATTGGTGCTGACTTCTTTATATAAATCTACCAGCACATACAATTAACACAACAATAGCAACATCACATTGGTGTTGACGTCTTTTTATAAATCTACCAGCACATACAATTAACACAACATAGCAACAACACATTAGTGTTGACTTCTTTATATAAATCTACCAGCACATACAATTAACACAACATAGCAACATCACATTGGCGCTGACTTCTTTATATAAATCTACCAGCACATACAATTAACACAACATGGCAACATCACATTGGTGTTGACGTCTTTATATAAATCTACCAGCACATACAATTAACACAACATAGCAACATCATATTGCATGGCGCTGACTTCTTTATATCAATCTACCAGCACATACAATTAACACAACATAGCAACATCACATTGGTGTTGGCTTCTTTATATAAATCTACCAGCACATACAATTAACACAACATAGCAACATCACATTGGTGTTGACGTCTTTATATAAATCTACCAGCACATACAATTAACACAACATAGCAACATCACATTGGTGTTGACGTCTTTATATAAATCTACCAGCACATACAATTAACACAACAATAGCAACATCACATTGGTGTTGACGTCTTTATATAAATCTACCAGCACATACAATTAACACAACATGGCAACATCACATTGGTGTTGACGTCTTTATATAAATCTACCAGCACATACAATTAACACAACATAGCAACATCATATTGCATGGCGCTGACTTCTTTATATCAATCTACCAGCACATACAATTAACACAACATAGCAACATCACATTGGTGTTGGCAGGGTTCGCACAAAACTTGAAAAGTCATGGAATTTGACTTCTGTCTTGAAAAGTCATGGAATTAAGATTTTGCCTTGAAAAGTCATGGAATGTTGTAACATGTCAGGGAAAAGTCATGGAATTTTGAATTTTAATTAAAAAAACTTCAATTTATTCTGAAACTAAAGCAAAATAAATATTATAAAACTGTTTCTCTGACTTCATGAGATACAGTTTGGTCCAAATAAACCCCAAAGACGTGAAACGGTGAAATCC
This sequence comes from Anadara kagoshimensis, assembly GCA_021292105.1. NCBI lineage: Eukaryota > Metazoa > Mollusca > Bivalvia > Arcoida > Arcidae > Anadara > Anadara kagoshimensis. The sequence goes on from CM037859.1 coordinate 29,846,105, forward strand.
GGTTTTGTCTGTTTCGGCGCCCGACTTGTAGTTTACAATTGAATGTAAACTTCCGCCTAATGTAATTCGTATCGTAAACGCATGGTTAATCATGCCACCTGACGTAAATGTGTCCTGGAAAAAGATGAAAATGTCCTGAAAAAGTCATGGAAAAGTCATTAAATTTTTATTGGCAATGGCTGTATGAACCCTGGTTGGCTTCTTTATATAAATCTACCAGCACATACAATTAACACAACATAGCAACATCACATTGGTGTTGATTTCTTTATATAAATCTACCAGCACATACAATTACCACAACATAGCAACATCACATTGGTGTTGACGTCTTTATATAAATCTACCAGCACATACAATTAACACAACAATAGCAACATCACATTGGTGTTGACGTCTTTATATAAATCTACCAGCACATACAATTAACACAACATAGCAACAACACATTAGTGTTGACTTCTTTATATAAATCTACCAGCACATACAATTAACACAACATAGCAACATCACATTGGTGTTGACTTCTTTATATAAATCTACCAGCACATACAATTAACACAACATAGCAGCAACACATTGCATGGCGCTGACTTCTTTATATAAATCTACCAGCACATACAATTAACACAACAATAGCAACATCACATTGGTGTTGACGTCTTTATATAAATCTACCAGCACATACAATTAACACAACATAGCAACAACACATTAGTGTTGACTTCTTTATATAAATCTACCAGCACATACAATTAACGCAACATAGCAACATCACATTGGTGTTGATTTCTTTATATAAATCTACCAGCACATACAATTAACACAACATGGCAACATCACATTGGTGTTGATTTCTTTATATAAATCTACCAGCACATACAATTAACACAACATAGCAACATCATATTGCATGGTGTTGATTTCTTTATATAAATCTACCAGCACATACAATTAACACAACATGGCAACATCACATTGGTGTTGACGTCTTTATATAAATCTACCAGCACATACAATTACCACAACATAGCAACATCACATTGCATGGTGTTTACTTCTTTATATAAATCTACCAGCACATATGATTTACACAACATAGCTACATCACATTGGTGCTGACTTCTTTATATAAATCTACCAGCACATACAATTACCACAACATAGCTACATCACATTGGTGTTGATTTCTTTATATAAATCTACCAGCACATACAATTAACACAACATGGCAACATCACATTGGTGTTGATTTCTTTATATAAATCTACCAGCACATATGATTTACACAACATAGCTACATCACATTGGTGCTGACATCTTTATATAAATCTACCAGCACATACAATTTACACAACATAGCTACATCACATTGGTGTTGGCTTCTTTATATAAATCTACCAGCACATATGATTTACACAACATAGCTACATCACATTGGTGCTGACTTCTTTATATAAATCTACCAGCACATATGATTTACACAACATAGCTACATCACATTGGTGCTGACTTCTTTATATAAATCTACCAGCACATACAATTAACACAACATAGCAACATCACATTGCATGGTGTTTACTTCTTTATATAAATCTACCAGCACATATGATTTACACAACATAGCTACATCACATTGGTGCTGACTTCTTTATATAAATCTACCAGCACATACAATTAACACAACATAGCAACATCACATTGGTGTTGACGTCTTTATATAAATCTACCAGCACATACAATTAACACAACATGGCAACATCACATTGGTGTTGACGTCTTTATATAAATCTACCAGCACATACAATTAACACAACATAGCAACAACACATTGGTGCTGACTTCTTTATATAAATCTACCAGCACATATGATTTAAACAACAAACCTACATCACATTGGTGCTGACTTCTTTATATAAATCTACCACCACATACAATTTACACAACATGGCAACATCACATTGGTGTTGGCTTCTTTATATAAATCTACCAGCACATATGATTTACACAACATAGCTACATCACATTGGTGCTGACTTCTTTATATAAATCTACCAGCACATATGATTTACACAACAAAGCTACATCACATTGGTGCTGACTTCTTTATATAAATCTACCAGCACATATGATTTACACAACAAAGCTACATCACATTGGTGTTGGCTTCTTTATATAAATCTACCAGCTCATACAATTAACACAACATAGCTACATCACATTGGTGCTGACTTCTTTATATAAATCTACCAGCACATATGATTTACACAACAAAGCTACATCACATTGTTGCTGACTTCTTTATATAAATCTACCAGCACATACAATTAACACAACATAGCAACATCACATTAGTGTTACTTCTTTATAAATATACCAGCACATACAATTAACACAACATAGCAGCATCACATTGGTGCTGATTTCTTTATATAAATCTACCAGCACATACAATTACCATAACATAGCAACATCACATTGCATGGTGTTGACTTCTTTATATAAATCTACCAGCACATACAATTTACACAACAATAGCAACATCACATTGGTGTTGACTTCTTTATATAAATCTACCAGCACATACAATTTACACAATATAGCTACATCACATTGGTGCTGACTTCTTTATATAAATCTACCAGCACATACAATTACCATAACATAGCAACATCACATTGCATGTGTTTACTTCTTTATATAATCTACCAGCACATACAATTTACACAACATAGCTACATCACATTGGTGCTGACTTCTTTATATAAATCTACCAGCACATACAATTACCATAACATAGCAACATCACATTGCATGGTGTTTACTTCTTTATATAAATCTACCAGCACATATGATTTACACAACAAGCTACATCACATTGGTGCTGACTTCTTTATATAAATCTACCAGCACATACAATTACCATAACATAGCAACATCACATTGCATGGTGTTTACTTCTTTATATAAATCTACCAGCACATACAATTTACACAACAAAGCTACATCACATTGGTGCTGACTTCTTTATATAAATCTACCAGCACATACAATTAACACAACATAGCAACATCACATTGCATGGTGTTTACTTCTTTATATAATCTACCAGCACATATGATTTACACAACATAGCTACATCACATTGCATGGTGTTTACTTCTTTATATAAATCTACCAGCACATATGATTTACACAACAAAGCTACATCACATTGGTGTTGACTTCTTTATATAAATCTACCAGCACATACAATTTACACAACATAGCTACATCACATTGGTGCTGACTTCTTTATATAAATCTACCAGCACATATGATTTACACAACAATAGCAACATCACATTGGTGCTGACTTCTTTATATAAATCTACCAGCACATACAATTTACACAACATAGCTACATCACATTGGTGCTGACTTCTTTATATAAATCTACCAGCACATACAATTTACACAACATAGCAACATCACATTGCATGGTGTTTACTTCTTTATATAAATCTACCAGCACATATGATTTACACAACATAGCTACATCACATTGGTGTTGATTTCTTTATATAAATCTACCAGCACATACAATTAACAACATAGCAACATCACATTGCATGGTGTTTACTTCTTTATATAAATCTACCAGCACATATGATTTACACAACATAGCTACATCACATTGGTGCTGACTTCTTTATATAAATCTACCAGCACATACAATTACACAACATGGCAACATCACATTGGTGTGATTTCTTTATATAAATCTACCAGCACATATGATTTACACAACATAGCTACATCACATTGGCTGACATCTTTATATAAATCTACCAGCACATACAATTTACACAACATAGCTACATCACATTGGTGTTGGCTTCTTTATATAATCTACCAGCACATATGATTTACACAACATAGCTACATCACATTGGTGTTGACTTCTTTATATAAATCTACCAGCACATATGATTTACACAACATAGCTACATCACATTGGTGCTGACTTCTTTATATAAATCTACCAGCACATACAATTAACACAACATAGCAACATCACATTGCATGGTGTTTACTTCTTTATATAAATCTACCAGCACATATGATTTACACAACATAGCTACATCACATTGGTGCTGACTTCTTTATATAAATCTACCAGCACATACAATTAACACAACATAGCAACATCACATTGGTGTTGACTTCTTTATATAAATCTACCAGCACATACAATTAACACAACATAGCAACATCACATTGGTGTTGACGTCTTTATATAAATCTACCAGCACATACAATTAACACAACATAGCAACATCACATTGGTGCTGACTTCTTTATATAAATCTACCAGCACATATGATTTAAACAACAAACCTACATCACATTGGTGCTGACTTCTTTATATAAATCTACTACCACATACAATTTACACAACATGGCAATCACATTGGTGTTGGCTTCTTTATATAAATCTACCAGCACATATGATTTACACAACATAGCTACATCACATTGGTGCTGACTTCTTTATATAAATCTACCAGCACATATGATTTACACAACAAAGCTACATCACATTGGTGCTGACTTCTTTATATAAATCTACCAGCACATATGATTTACACAACAAAGCTACATCACATTGGTGTTGGCTTCTTTATATAAATCTACCAGCTCATACAATTAACACAACATAGCTACATCACATTGGTGCTGACTTCTTTATATAAATCTACCAGCACATATGATTTACACAACAAAGCTACATCACATTGTTGCTGACTTCTTTATATAAATCTACCAGCACATACAATTAACACAACATAGCAACATCACATTAGTGTTGACTTCTTTATATAAATATACCAGCACATACAATTAACACAACATAGCAGCATCACATTGGTGCTGATTTCTTTATATAAATCTACCAGCACATACAATTACCATAACATAGCAACATCACATTGCATGGTGTTTACTTCTTTATATAAATCTACCAGCACATACAATTTACACAACATAGCAACATCACATTGGTGTTGACTTCTTTATATAAATCTACCAGCACATACAATTTACACAATAGCTACATCACATTGGTGCTGACTTCTTTATATAAATCTACCAGCACATACAATTACCATAACATAGCAACATCACATTGCATGGTGTTTACTTCTTTATATAAATCTACCAGCACATACAATTTACACAACATAGCTACATCACATTGGTGCTGACTTCTTTATATAAATCTACCAGCACATACAATTACCATAACATAGCAACATCACATTGCATGGTGTTTACTTCTTTATATAAATCTACCAGCACTATGATTTACACAACAAAGCTACATCACATTGGTGCTGACTTCTTTATATAAATCTACCAGCACATACAATTACCATACATAGCAACATCACATTGCATGGTGTTTACTTCTTTATATAAATCTACCAGCACATACAATTTACACAACATAGCTACATCACATTGGTGCTGACTTCTTTATATAAATCTACCAGCACATACAATTAACACAACATAGCAACATCACATTGCATGGTGTTTACTTCTTTATATAAATCTACCAGCACATACAATTAACACAACATAGCAACATCACATTGCATGGTGTTTACTTCTTTATATAAATCTACCAGCACATACAATTAACACAACATAGCTACATCACATTGGTGTTGACTTCTTTATATAAATCTACCAGCACATACAATTTACACAACATAGCTACATCACATTGGTGCTGACTTCTTTATATAAATCTACCAGCACATATGATTTACACAACATAGCTACATCACATTGGTGTTGATTTCTTTATATAAATCTACCAGCACATACAATTAACACAACATAGCAACATCACATTGCATGGTGTTTACTTCTTTATATAAATCTACCAGCACATATGATTTACACAACATAGCTACATCACATTGGTGCTGACTTCTTTATATAAATCTACCAGCACATACAATTAACACAACATGGCAACATCACATTGGTGTTGATTCTTTATATAAATCTACCAGCACATATGATTTACACAACATAGCTACATCACATTGGTGCTGACATCTTTATATAAATCTACCAGCACATACAATTTACACAACATAGCTACATCACATTGGTGTTGGCTTCTTTATATAAATCTACCAGCACATATGATTTACACAACATAGCTACATCACATTGGTGCTGACTTCTTTATATAAATCTACCAGCACATATGATTTACACAACATAGCTACATCACATTGGTGCTGACTTCTTTATATAAATCTACCAGCACATACAATTACACAACATAGCAACATCACATTGCATGGTGTTTACTTCTTTATATAAATCTACCAGCACATATGATTTACACAACATAGCTACATCACATTGGTGCTGACTTCTTTATATAAATCTACCAGCACATACAATTAACACAACATAGCAACATCACATTGGTGTTGACGTCTTTATATAAATCTACCAGCACATACAATTAAACAACATGGCAACATCACATTGGTGTTGACGTCTTTATATAAATCTACCAGCACATACAATTAACACAACATAGCACAACACATTGGTGCTGACTTCTTTATATAAATCTACCAGCACATATGATTTAACAACAAACCTACATCACATTGGTGCTGACTTCTTTATATAAATCTACTACCATACAATTTACACAACATGGCAACATCACATTGGTGTTGGCTTCTTTATATAAATCTACCAGCACATATGATTTACACAACATAGCTACATCACATTGGTGCTGACTTCTTTATATAAATCTACCAGCACATATGATTTACACAACAAAGCTACATCACATTGGTGCTGACTTCTTTATATAAATCTACCAGCACATATGATTTACACAACAAAGCTACATCACATTGGTGTTGGCTTCTTTATATAAATCTACCAGCTCATACAATTAACACAACATAGCTACATCACATTGGTGCTGACTTCTTTATATAAATCTACCAGCACATATGATTTACACAACAAAGCTACATCACATTGTGCTGACTTCTTTATATAAATCTACCAGCACATACATTAACACAACATAGCAACATCACATTAGTGTTGACTTCTTTATATAAATACCAGCACATACAATTAACACAACATAGCAGCATCACATTGGTGCTGATTCTTTATATAAATCTACCAGCACATACAATTACCATAAATAGCAACATCACATTGCATGGTGTTTACTTCTTTATATAAATCTACCAGCACATACAATTTACACAACATAGCAACATCACATTGGTGTTGACTTCTTTATATAAATCTACCAGCACATACAATTTACACAATATAGCTACATCACATTGGTGCTGACTTCTTTATATAAATCTACCAGCACATACAATTACCATAACATAGCAACATCACATTGCATGGTGTTTACTTCTTTATATAAATCTACCAGCACATACAATTTACACAACATAGCTACATCACATTGGTGCTGACTTCTTTATATAAATCTACCAGCACATACAATTACCATAACATAGCAACATCACATTGCATGGTGTTTACTTCTTTATATAAATCTACCAGCACATATGATTTACACAACAAAGCTACATCACATTGGTGCTGACTTCTTTATATAAATCTACCAGCACATACAATTACCATAACATAGCAACATCACATTGCATGGTGTTTACTTCTTTATATAAATCTACCAGCACATACAATTTACACAACAAAGCTACATCACATTGGTGCTGACTTCTTTATATAAATCTACCAGCACATACAATTAACACAACATAGCAACATCACATTGCATGGTGTTTACTTCTTTATATAAATCTACCAGCACATATGATTTACACAACATAGCTACATCACATTGCATGGTGTTTACTTCTTTATATAAATCTACCAGCACATATGATTTACACAACAAAGCTACATCACATTGGTGTTGACTTCTTTATATAAATCTACCAGCACATACAATTTACACATTTAGCTACATCACATTGGTGCTGACTTCTTTATATAAATCTACCAGCACATATGATTTACACAACAATAGCAACATCACATTGGTGCTGACTTCTTTATATAAATCTACCAGCACATACAATTTACACAACATAGCTACATCACATTGGTGCTGACTTCTTTATATAAATCTACCAGCACATACAATTTACACAACATAGCAACATCACATTGCATGGTGTTTACTTCTTTATATAAATCTACCAGCACATATGATTTACACAACATAGCTACATCACATTGGTGTTGATTCTTTATATAAATCTACCAGCACATACAATTAACACAACATAGCAACATCACATTGCATGGTGTTTACTTCTTTATATAAATCTACCAGCACATATGATTTACACAACATAGCTACATCACATTGGTGCTGACTTCTTTATATAAATCTACCAGCACATACAATTTACACAACATAGCAACATCACATTGTGTTAACTTCTTTATATAAATCTACCAGCACATACAATTTACACAACATAGCTACATCACATTGGTGCTGATTCTTTATATAAATCTACCAGCACATACAATTACCACAACATAGCAACATCACATTGCATGGTGTTTACTTCTTTATATAAATCTACCAGCACATATGATTTACACAACATAGCAACATCACATTGGTGTTGACTTCTTTATATAAATCTACCAGCACATACAATTAACACAACATAGCAACATCACATTGGTGCTGACTTCTTTATATAAATCTACCAGCACATACAATTAACACAACATAGCAACATCACATTGCATGGTGTTTACTTCTTTATATAAATCTACCAGCACATATGATTTACACAACATAGCAACATCACATTGGTGTTGACTTCTTTATATAAATCTACCAGCACATACAATTAACACAACATAGCTACATCACATTGGTGCTGACTTCTTATATAAATCTACCAGCACATATGATTTACACAACAATAGCTACATCACATTGGTGCTGACTTCTTTATATAAATCTACCAGCACATATGATTTACACAGCAAAGCTACATCACATTGGTGTTGCTTCTTTATATAAATCTACCAGCACATACATTTACACAACAAGCTACATCACATTGGTGCTGACTTCTTTATATAAATCTACCAGCACATACAATTTACACAACATAGCTACATCACATTGGTGCTGACTTCTTTATATAAATCTACCAGCACATATGATTTACACAACAAAGCTACATCACATTGGTGCTGACTTCTTTATATAAATCTACCAGCACATATGATTTACACAACATAGCTACATCACATTGGTGCTGACTTCTTTATATAAATCTACCAGCACATACAATTAACACAACATAGCAACAACACATTGGTGCTGACTTCTTTATATAAATCTACCAGCACATATGATTTACACAACATAGCAACATCACATTGCATGGTGTTTACTTCTTTATATAAATCTACCAGCACATATGATTTACACAACATAGCAACATCACATTGCAGTGTGTTTACTTCTTTATATAAATCTACCAGCACATATGATTTACACAACAAAGCTACAACACATTGGTGCTGACTTCTTTATATAAATCTACCAGCACATATGATTTACACAACATAGCAACATCACATTGCATGGTGCTGACTTCTTTATATAAATCTACCAGCACATACAATTAACACAACATAGCAACATCACATTGGTGTTGATGTCTTTATATAAATCTACCAGCACATACAATTAACACAACATAGCAACAACACATTGGTGTTGACTTCTTTATATAAATCTACCAGCACATATGATTTACACAACAAAGCTACATCACATTGGTGTTGGCTTCTTTATATAAATCTACCAGCTCATACAATTAACACAACATAGCTACATCACATTGGTGCTGACTTCTTTATATAAATCTACCAGCACATATGATTTACACAACAAAGCTACATCACATTGTTGCTGACTTCTTTATATAAATCTACCAGCACATACAATTAACACAACATAGCAACATCACATTAGTGTTGACTTCTTTATATAAATATACCAGCACATACAATTACACAACATAGCAATCACATTGGTGTTGATTTCTTTATATAAATCTACCAGCACATACAATTACCATAACATAGCAACATCACATTGCATGGTGTTTACTTCTTTATATAAATCTACCAGCACATACAATTTACACAACAATAGCAACATCACATTGGTGTTGACTTCTTTATATAAATCTACCAGCACATACAATTTACACAATAGCTACATCACATTGGTGCTGACTTCTTTATATAAATCTACCAGCACATACAATTACCATAACATAGCAACATCACATTGCATGGTGTTTACTTCTTTATATAAATCTACCAGCACATACAATTTACACAACATAGCTACATCACATTGGTGCTGACTTCTTTATATAAATCTACCAGCACATACAATTACCATAACATAGCAACATCACATTGCATGGTGTTTACTTCTTTATATAAATCTACCAGCACATATGATTACACAACAAAGCTACATCACATTGGTGCTGACTTCTTTATATAAATCTACCAGCACATACAATTACCATAACATAGCAACATCACATTGCATGGTGTTTACTTCTTTATATAAATCTACCAGCACATATTTACACAACAAAGCTACATCACATTGGTGCTGACTTCTTTATATAAATCTACCAGCACATACAATTAACACAACATAGCAACATCACATTGCATGGGTTTACTTCTTTATATAAATCTACCAGCACATACAATTAACACAACATGGCAACATCACATTGGTGTTGACTTCTTTATATAAATCTACCAGCACATACAATTAACACAACATAGCAGCAACACATTGGTGTTGGCTTCTTTATATAAATCTACCAGCACATACAATTACCACAACATAGCAACATCACATTGGTGTTGGCTTCTTTATATAAATCTACCAGCACATATGATTTACACAACATAGCAACATCACATTGGTGCTGACTTCTTTATATAAATCTACCAGCACATACAATTAACACAACATAGCTACATCACATTGGTGCTGACTTCTTTATATAAATCTACCAGCACATACAATTTACACAACATAGCAACATCACATTGCATGGTGTTTACTTCTTTATATAAATCTACCAGCACATATGATTTACACAACATAGCTACATCACATTGGTGTTGATTTCTTTATATAAATCTACCAGCACATACAATTAACACAACATAGCAACATCACATTGCATGGTGTTTACTTCTTTATATAAATCTACCAGCACATATGATTTACACAACATAGCTACATCACATTGGTGCTGACTTCTTTATATAAATCTACCAGCACATACAATTTACACAACATAGCAACATCACATTAGTGTTAACTTCTTTATATAAATCTACCAGCACATACAATTTACACAACATAGCTACATCACATTGGTGCTGACTTCTTTATATAAATCTACCAGCACATACAATTTACACAACATAGCAACATCACATTGCATGGTGTTTACTTCTTTATATAAATCTACCAGCACATATGATTTACACAACATAGCTACATCACATTGGTGTTGATTTCTTTATATAAATCTACCAGCACATACAATTTACACAACATAGCAACATCACATTGGTGCTGACTTCTTTATATAAATCTACCAGCACATACAATTAACACAACATAGCAACATCACATTGCATGGTGTTTACTTCTTTATATAAATCTACCAGCACATATGATTTACACAACAATAGCAACATCACATTGGTGCTGACTTCTTTATATAAATCTACCAGCACATACAATTTACACAACATAGCTACATCACATTGGTGCTGACTTCTTTATATAAATCTACCAGCACATATGATTTACACAACAATAGCTACATCACATTGGTGCTGACTTCTTTATATAAATCTACCAGCACATATGATTTACACAGCAAAGCTACATCACATTGGTGTTGGCTTCTTTATATAAATCTACCAGCACATACAATTTACACAACATAGCTACATCACATTGGTGCTGACTTCTTTATATAAATCTACCAGCACATACAATTTACACAACATAGCTACATCACATTGGTGCTGACTTCTTTATATAAATCTACCAGCACATATGATTTACACAACAAGCTACATCACATTGGTGCTGACTTCTTTATATAAATCTACCAGCACATATGATTTACACAACATAGCTACATCACATTGGTGCTGACTTCTTTATATAAATCTACCAGCACATACAATTACACAACATAGCAACACACATTGGTGCTGACTTCTTTATATAAATCTACCAGCACATTTACACAACATAGCAACATCACATTGCATGGTGTTACTTCTTTATATAAATCTACCAGCACATATTAACACAACAAGCTACAACACATTGGTGCTGACTTCTTTATATAAATCTACCAGCACATATGATTACACAACATAGCAACATCACATTGGTGCTGATTCTTTATATAAATCTACCAGCACATACAATTAACACAACATAGCAACATCACATTGGTGCTGATGTCTTTATATAAATCTACCAGCACATACAATTAACACAACATAGCAACAACACATGGTGTTGACTTCTTTATATAAATCTACCAGCACATACAATTACACAACATAGCAACATCACATTGGTGTTGACTTCTTTATATAAATCTACCAGCACATACAATTACACAACATAGCAACATCACATTGGTGTTGACTTCTTTATATAAATCTACCAGCACATACAATTACACAACATAGCAACATCACATTGCTTGGTGCTGACTACTTTATATGAATATTGTTTTAATTAAAACCAAACCAGCTTTGATACAAAACAAAAAGCAAGAAACTACTATTTAAATAGAAATAGTTACATTTATCAATATTCACAATCTTTGTGGTAGCTTATTAATTGTGAAGATAAATCCACTGAATAAAATTGATTATCCATTTGTCCTTGCTTGCATCATCATGGACTACAAAATTTTATATGATAGTGTCCTAGATACCGTAACCATTAAAATTCACACCAGTAAATGTAAGTGTACCTTTACTTTATTAGGTTGTTAATTGTTTAAATATCATGACATAGTATGATTTCACCAACATTTACATAAATTAAGTATATTTTTTTTATTAATTCTTTCAAAGGAAACAAAGGTAAGACTTGTGTCTATATCCATTATTATGATTACACTCAGCTGCTGCAGCATCAGTCTGAATGTAGCACTGTACTGGTAACTTTAGTTAAACAGTTCTCAAAATACTGTCTCACCAATCAAACACATCAGTTTATCCAGATATTAAGTAATTATTTGCCGGGCTGCACAGAGTGCAAATCCGGTTTATAGTATGGTGAATGGCGGGTGGGCAGGGAAAATAGGGTACCAACTTTGTGAACTCAACTCCATCTACAGTTTTCAACCAAAAACCTTGAAACTTCACAGAATGTTTCTATATATATTGAAGATGTGCACCTGACTTTATGGAAATATTTCAAGATTTTTTCCCCATTTTTCCAGACTTTGAAACTTAGTCACTTTTTAGCCAGTTTTTGAACGGGGGTACCTACTTTGTGAACTCAGCTCCTCTGAGTTTTCAACCAAAAACCTTGAAACTTCACAGAATGTTTTTATATATATTGAAGATGTGCACCTGACTTTATGGAAATATTTTATGATTTTCTTCCTATTTTTCCAGATTTTGAAACTTAGTTACTTTGTAGTGTATATATCAAAAGATTATCAAAGATGTGCACCCGAGTTAATGGCAACCCGGCCCATTGAGTTTTTGACCCATTTTTTTAATCCTTTGTAATTCAGAATTGTTTGCCCAGACTAGTGCACTATGAGTACAAACAACCAATCAAGATTAAACGAAAACCTTGTCAATAGTTTGTGCCAATAATTTATACTGTTTTTATATTCACATTACCATATTTACTGTCTGTCTGTTACCTTTTTGTTTGTCTATCAAACATCTTCAAATGCTTCAAATATTAAAGATATTTAAAACAGTTCAAAACTTTATTAGCCTATTTAAGCGATTTTCCAACTACAACAATATTTTGTTAACTTACTATTTATGTTTATACGACTACCAGTGTGTATATCTAATATGTAATTTTCTTACTCTTTTATTGATATACATGTACTATTGCTTATATTCAACATTTTATATCTAACAATTGTACCTGACTTTATAATAATATTTTCCTTTGTTTTGGCCTTTCAGTTTTGAATTTCACCATTGCTAAGGAAACAGGTTAATATAAGCCATTCTGGCTTGTTCCTGGATCCTTTTCTATATTTCTATATGATTGTATATTGAATTATATGTTGTATTTATTGTTTTTTTCAGAATAAAATATTGTTTAAAGTAAACATCTTCTACAGTTTTTAAACCTTCAGCTTTTTGTTTGTTCATCAAACATCTTCTACAGTTTTTAAACAAAGGTTTTGAAACTTTTCAGATATGTTACTTATGACAAGAGGATGCTGTGTTCATTTTAGCTAATGGCATGATGAATGTGTGCCTCGATTAACAGCAAAGACTCTGAAACTATTGGTCAAACTGAAACCAAATTTGCTATGGAAGGACCTTGATAGAGTCTAACTGTATTTTGTTCAAATCATGGTGATCAGATATCAAAGATGACTGCTGTTACTAAAATAGAAAAAAAAAACTTAAAAAAAAACCTTGTTCTCCAAAACTATTCATTGGAGGCAAAAACTGATGTTATATTTGGATTCTAGATGGTCTTAACATATAAGTTTGTACATTTCATGAAATTTGGTTGAACAAGCAAATTCAGTGAATTAGGATCCCCCGCCAGCAGGTTCTTTTTTTGGTGATTTGTGCTTATGTTTAAAGGGCCATAACTAGGAAATTGAGAAAACCAATTCTGGTTAATGATATGTGCATCTCCTATCTATGTTGATTCTTTGCACCAAGTTTTGTGAAATAGTGCTTCATAATTTTTTAGAATTAGTGCAGACAAGAATTTTGGATGGACAGAAGGACGGAAACTCAAATTTAATATCTCTTTCTTTCATCGAAAGATGGGGGATAAAATTAGATTATTCGTTTTTGTGTTAAATTATGTGAATTTTATAAAACTGATTTGAATTGCTATAGTAAAAAACTGATTTAAATATAATGACATGAGGTTTTCAGAATTTGTGTTGTCTTGAAATGACATTCAAAATGAGGTCAAATGTCAAGGTCATGGCCAAGTTTTGTACCTAAAGTTTTGCCTGTATATTTACTGTTTTGGAAGGTATTTAATGCTATTTTTAGTTAGATAATGATCAGCATGACAAATTCTAGCTATTTATCAAGTTTCATGACAAACACTTCAGGAGTTATTACCTCCTTATGGTCAAATTTTTGTATATTTTGTATAGTTTTTGAGTTTAAAAATCTTCTTTTGCTTCAATAAACAAACCTATATTAAAATATTAGCTGTTTCCCTAGTGGCCAACTCGTACCTGCCAACCTATGGAGACTCCAAAGAAAAAGATCTTAGCCTTGATGTTTTCGAGGAGGAAGAAGTCTAATGTGAAAAAGACTAGCCCAAAAACCAACTTTATTTATTTGGATTAATGGGAGTTGCATTAGAAATTTGCTGATATCTCCCTTATTTTGGCATAGCTTTTATGAAATTTTTGCATAAAGTCAGATTCAGAAGAAGCCCAAAAGAGTCATTTCTTTCAATTCTAGGACTGCTGCTTCTTCTTTGAAGAAAAAGCAATCCTGAGTGGTTTATGGCCCTCGCTACACGGCCTCGTCTCGGTCCAGATCAGATCAGAGCATTCCCAGGCTAATTACAAAATTCTAAATCCTGAAGTTCCAGTAGGCACAGAATTTCCCATTTTTTCCAGTTGGGATGGAAGTGACCTCAGATGCTTGGGTGTTAAGTGTTGTGCCAAGGGGCCTTTCAGTCCCTTTCAGAGAACAGCCACCTATGGTGAACAATACCATTTTCTAACGACCTCCATCAGTTTCAGAGAAAAGGCTTGCTCTTCAACAGGAAGTGCAGTCTATGCTTGAAAAGTGTTCTAAACACTTGGATCTTTAGTCCTCATTTCAAAATGGTGACTCCCAAACTGTGTTTTCCACAGTTCAACGGGGACAGTGGGCGGCTTCCATAGAACTGAAAGTGGCTTTCTTTCACATTCCCATTTTGAAACGGGACAGGAAGTTCCTGCGTTTCACCTTTCATCACAAGGTGTACCAGTTCTGGGTTCTCCCTTTTGGGATAACCATGCTCCCTGGTTTTTTCCAAGATCCTTCAGGTTGTGGGATCTTATCTCCACAAACTTGGAATAAATATTCCCTGGTTCTGAAGGTCATAAGGTTCAATGGGTCTCTGGACTTTTGTTGCCTATTCACACAGATTCCGCTGCTTTGCAGGGACAAGCAAATTCTCCTATTGGTGAAACGTGTTACAGGCAAGCTCAACATTTTAGCGGACACGTTACCGAGGGCTCTCAAGCCTGTGAAAACGGAATGGTCACTGACCAAGCTAGTATTTCAGTCCATTTGTCAGCTGTTTCAATCCCTTTCCGAGAACAACCACCTTTGGTGAACAGTCCCATTTTCTAGTGACCTCCGTCAGACCCAGAGAAGAGGCTTGCTCTTCAACAGAGGAGGTGCAAGCCATGCTAGAAAAAGGGGCTATTCAGGAAATTCTTGCGGACAACCAGTCAATGGGTTTTTATTGCTGGTTTTTTCTTGTTCGGAAGAAATCTGGCAAGTGGAAACCGGTAATAGATCCAATGTTTGCCTATGCATTCCCTCCATTCAACCTGGTGAGTCGGTAATACAGAAGATCAATCTTCATTCTTGTCTTCTGATATTGATAGCTCCACTTTGGCCAGGCCAACCCTGGTTTCTGGACCTCTTGAATCTTCTTGTAAATTCTTCCAGGGAACTTCCTGTGGTGCAGCCCATGTTTCTGGTTGATTTGTAATGCATTCCTTGCCCTCAGGAAAGTGTAAAGCAAGTAGTGCATGTGTATTTATAAATTAGTTTGCTATTTGTTATAAATCTAGGTGAGTTTTTACTTCTCAGTTTGTGCTTTGACTTAGGTTTGCTGATTGAGATAATCCAAGTGGTTTGGTATTTGTACTGAAGTATAAGAATGTCTTGTATAATTTCAGATGCCTATGATAGTGCCTTAATGATGGATGGTCATCTCACACCAGAGTATATAGATGAAAATGGTCTCTATGATAATCCATATGGTCCTTATGGGTAAGTCATTATTTACAATATTCAGTCTCATATGCCAGTTTCTTCTCATTAGGTCCCAGTTTCCCTTGTATATGGTTTTCCTCAGAGACTGCCAAGATAAATTTATGTGATTCTAAGAAACCCAGGAAATTTTGGGGGATAAAGTTTCAGTATCATAATTGCTCCTTTGCTTTCACCCTTGTTCTTCTTTCCTATCAACATTGTAAAGGGCCTCACTGTAACTGTACAGTGACCTACCAGTCGCTGTAATTAGATCATTCCCTCTGAAGCATAAAGGATTACTATAATGGCAAGTGTTTGCATCTATTAGTCTCTTTCTTAAAAGTATAGATTATCAGAAGCACATTAAAAAGATATTTTGTAAAGATTAGACTTTTGTGTTATTGACAGATATAGGGGAGATTTAGACATGCAACCAGATTATGAGCCTTATGCTCGTCCTGAATCTCACATGGGCTTTGTAATGGATGGTCCAATGCTTGATGAATATGGCCAGCAGATTGATGAGTATGGTCGCCCTATTGATGAATATGGACAGCCAATAAATGATGGTTATGGGATGTATACAAATGGTATGATGGAAGATGAGTATGGTTACTATGGATATGGAGGACATTAATATAAGACTTGTGTATTGTATAGACTCCTTATCAATGGTGTATATGTTAATTTACTAGTAGTGATGTTCAACTGCATTTGATATATATATACATTGTGTCTAAAGACATGATTTGATGCTTCATGTTTGTATTTTGTACAGACACATGACTATATAGACACCATCTTTGTAACACACAAATGATCTGTTACAACTTACATTGAATGATGCAGTACTCAGTCTGTAAAAAACAATACATGTATTTGTACAGTAGAACTTCAATAACTTGAACTTCGATATCTTGAATACCACGGATAATTCAAAGTCATTATTTTGTCCCAACTGGTTTTCTATATAAACTCCTATAACTCAAATACCCTTGATAACTCAAGTAATGTTAAGATTCAAGGTTAAAAATTGTATGACAACAATCTTCTAACACTTGAAATATTTTCTTGACAATGATAGAATGATCAGCAAAATCACAGGTATTATCGGCAATTAGTCTTAACGTGTAATCCGATTAGTGTGATAAGTAGTTGTGAAGACCAAAGGTTCTGTTACTGTCTTAATTAGTGTTAATTAAAGGATTAGTACTCAGTATAGTACTGTCATTGGCGATGCAGTTGAAACATTAAATCCAAGCCGAGTTTTGTGCCGCTGGCGACAATAGTGAATTTTCAACTGATTCATCCAAGGTTAATTTTAATTGGTACACTTGACTGTGTAGTTTATAATTATTACACAGATTTATCTTGTGTAGTTTATAATTATTACACAGATTTATCTTGTGTAGTTTATAATTTTTACACAGGTGAATGTTTATCTAATCAGTTGTTTGAATGCATCATGATCATACACATTTTGTGTATTAATGTATGCTTTTGTCATCATTTTATTATTATTTATGCAATATATATTACACTAAATCAGTTAATCCAAGATTTCTTCGTTGAAATGAATGAAAATCTATATTGTGACATCATCTTTCAACTTTGAAAACTCGAACACCTTGATAACTCAAAGTCATCACCAAAGGTCCATACACTTTGAGTTATCGAAGTTCTACTGTATGTTTTATTAAATGCGTATAATAGTGCATACATGTCTGATTTTTAATTGATTTCAAATAATTTAACATTCCCTTTTGTACATTTGATATACATTATATTTATTTCATTTTGTGTCATCATTTTACATGAACAGAGTTATTCAACAGTACTTTCTGTTTAGTCTGGCATTACCATAAAGAGAGACTTTTATTTTCCCTGTGTTGGTGGTGGTATTGGTCTGTCAAAATGCAAATTTATGTTTAGGCAAGATAAAAACAAATTATTTCTTTAGTGTTAAAAATTCTATTATTATGCATTTGCAGTTTTGTAAAATTTTTGAATGGTATTATAACAGGAAGGAGAAAAAATGCAGGGTCAGACTGGGGATTGAACCCTGGACCTCCTGCACTATAGGTGAGTGTTCTACCACTGTTACATTCCTCCCCTGTTATTTTTGAGTTTCCCTTTGTCCAACGGGGCAAATCTCACCCAAATTCCCTCGGATGGACTTTATATGGCTACCACATTGCCAGTCCATCACTTCCAAGGGCCACACTGGCCACCAAACTGCAACAGGAAGGGAAAAAAATACAGGGTCAGCAGACCGGGGATTGAATCCAGAACATCCCGCATTATAGGCGAGTGCTCTACCACCGAGTCACTGAGACCACTACAAAATATTTAATTTCATATGAAAAAAGCAGATTTTCAGAAATGTTGAAATGTCAAAATGTGAGTTTATGTTTTCAAAATGTTTTGTACAAAGTAATATTGAAATGAAATATTATTTTGTATTTAGTTCAAATTATTTCTTTAATTTTGCAGTATGTAGTTAAGAAAGTTTTGAGAGAGAAAAAAATTAAATTATTTAATATAGTACCCATACTCTGGACATATCAACTTAAAATTGGGTTAATATCTCAATAATTTCTATGTTAGAGATACATTATATAAAGGATGTCTTACAATGACTTTGTGGGGGGAAACTGCAAACTCGTGAGTAAATACATTGGACATTTAGTTTTCCAAATAGACAAATACATTTGAAATTTGGTATACAGCATGAGTAGTGATACTGCTACTAAAAAAAGAACAAGACCTGATACGAAGGGTTGTACATACACACTGTGTATATGATATATTTATCTAACATTTCCAACTAGATTATTTAAAATAATAACAACACTTTGTGTGAAAAATTACATTTCACCACAGAAAAACACTGAACTATGTGTTGACATATGTTCTATAGTAATGACATCATTATGTACATTTAACAAATCTGAGATTCTCCAATGACATCACAATGACTAATCCGACTAAAAATGCATGTGCACTCTACCGTCATGATTCTGAACATACATGTTAAATAAAACTTGTATTTCGTCAAATCAGATAGAAAAACTAGTATCATGCAACATTATCCAACATTGTTAAATATATGTAAGTTTTGAAATGTAATTTTGGTTCACCTGAATGTTATAACTTATTTTTGATGAATAAATTTATGAATATTTAAGATGTTAATTGAAAATTGAAATTAAGTACAACTTTCTTCAAACAGACATGTCCCATTGCACATAAGAAAATGCTTAAGTGTCAACATTTATAATTTCAATGATTTATAAGTCGTAAAGAATTTTGTGAAACAAATAAATGTTTTCTACTTCAACAAAATTTTGAAGTAGAAAACATTTATTTGTTTCACAAAATTCGTGTCCTTGAGCAAGACACTTAATTTCACATTGTTCCAGTTCACTCAGCTGAAAAAAAAATGAGTACCAGCAAAATGCTGGGGGTTAACCCTGCGATGGACCGGCGTCCCATTCAGGGGAGAGTCTTGTACTCTCAGTCGCTTAACGCCACGGAAACCGGGATAAGCTCCGGCCTGATGGGCCTAATGGCTCGGGACAGACTTTAACTTTAACTTCAACAAAATTTAGCCAGGCAAGTCATACTGTACCATAAAACTATTGTTCTACATTTGATAGTGTCCAGCATCTTAAGTATCCAGGAAGATTTTCCGTCCATATAATTTATTATCTAAGCTATTTATTATTTGTTAGTTTTATTTATTATTTATATTTACAATTCTATATTATAGTAACAGTTACCATCACCTCATGTAGACACTCACACTTAACTGAGTTTTACATCACAAATAGATTGTCAAATCAACGACACTGACAACAAGTAAAAACATCTAGTTATGAACTGAAAGCTAAATCAATGACACTGACAACAAGTAAAAACATCTAGTTATGAACTGAAAGCTATATCAATGACACTGACAACAAGTAAAAACATCTAGTTATGAACTGAAAGCTAAATCAATGACACTGACAACAAGTAAAAGCATCTAGTTATGAGCTTAAAGCTATATCAATGACACTGACAACAAGTAAAAACATCTAGTTATGAACTGAAAGCTAAATCAATGACACTGACAACAAGTAAAAACATTTAGTTATGAACTTAAAGCTATATCAATGACACTGACAACAAGTAAAAACATCTAGTTATGAACTGAAAGCAATATCAATGACACTGACAACAAGTAAAAACATTTAGTTATGAACTTAAAGCTATATCAATGACACTGACAACAAGTAAAACATCTAGTTATCAACTGAAAGCTTGAAAATTTATTTATAGCATCAGTGAATGAAGTCCAACTTAGATACGGATAAATTAAGGAAGCTATACAACCTTAACAGTGATCTAAAATATAATAGGTCATAGCTATCTCAACTTCAATTAATAGTAAAGTTTTAAACATTTTGATTGACAAGAAATTCATCAACCCAATTTTCAAGAATTATGCAAATAAGATGGAACTTTTAATCCATTCTTTGAAAATCTTTAAAACTATTGCTCAGCACACCTTAATGATGTGTTATTCCATTAATAACTATTGCTATTAATAATATACATAAATTTAGTGGCAGCTAATGTTACAGGCCCTTTCTGACCTCTTGTTACTGCAAGGTCATAGTGACCTACTATGACCTTACAAAATTTTTAGTGAAGATCTTTAAAGATCAGAAATTTCAGAAATTTTTGACTGAAAAGAATGCAGGTGCATCCAGAAAATTTAGACCCCCCCCCCCCTCTTATATAACCGTTGTAAAACAACAGTTTTGACAGTTTTAGTAATTGATGATTTGTAAACTAATATTTGTCGAAAAACTATTTTTATATACTACCTACAATGTTTTTCAAATTTCACAATTGATCAAAGGTTCAATTTTAGTTTCAGTGAACTGTGAGTGATAAAAGAAATTAAAAGATTTGGGAAAAAGTAGAAGTAATTCAGTATCGTAATTTGTATTGTTTGTTTAATAACTCATATCAACCAAACAATTGTTGAACACAACAAAATCTTCAGTTTGTTGGCTTTGGTGTTCAGTTTTCACAAGTTCACCTAGTGTTTTTAAAAAACTAATACATGACAATGATATTTTGTTTATACTTTGTTTAATATTATTTACATTGACTTTAATAAATATGTATGTATTTTATAAATGTATGTAATGCTGATATTTCAGATCAAATTATAATGAATTAGTAGAATTATTGATTACAGCAAATTGCAAATCTTGTAAACACTACCACTCATTTAGTTATGTTATGTATATTGAGATAGTATCATTGGCTACAACACATCAAAGAGAAAATAAAATTGTTTTATTGGACAATTTGGTTTGTTATTTAATCATAGTTAATTGCTGTGTTTCAACAGACAGTTTGTATTTTAGGACAGCATTGATTCATTTAGAAAAGAAAGTCACGGGGTCCTTTGAAAAAACTTTAAAACCAATGCCTTGTGGCATGGCAGTTGTGGCACGTAAAAGACCCTCCCTGCACATTGCCTTGAATGCACTGCAAAGCTGAAAATTTCTGCCACTTCCCCTATAGCTGGTGATGTCTCAATGTAAGTGAACCGGGCACAAAACCCCATTTAATCAATTAATCACTGTACAACATTGTGTTTACTAAGGATTCTAACATTTCTAGAACATCTTAGCCTTATCCACAGATATAAAGTTCTAGAACAAATGTATCCACAGACATAAAGACATAAGATATAAAGACAGTATAGCTTTCAATTTTTAAAGCATCAGCCATGCTGAATGCTTTATAGCGATCGTTGGATTTTCTCGTATTTAGCACCACATTTCGTTTGACAGCCAATCAAATCCTTCGTTTCGACTGAAATTACGGGAATTTTCATATACGGTATCCCAGGTATGTATAAAACTCTAATCTGAGTGATTAGGTCTCCCGGAAGTTACGAAGGCAATGTTTTCATCATGTACACATGTGCCGATCTGAAATGTATTCATACGCGTATAGTCCGTAATTGTTTTTGCTGCATATATATTTTAATTCTTCACTTGTTGTATGATTATTTTAAGATAAAAACCATAAAAATCATTAAGTATAAACCCCTTCGGAAAACCCAACAAAAATGACGATCTTGTCAGTTCGCGCCGACGTTCTTCTTTTTGACCTAAAGTGCTGTACATGTGGTTGTTTACAGTCGCCGCTATATTGGATTTTTTAATTTACGCTAAGACATCGATAATAAACACAAAATATGCCTCTTTAAACAGTGTTTAAGTGAAAAAAGTTTATAATTCAACACAAAATATTCACAGCTATCATTGTTGAAACAATTTTAATTTTCACGGACGATTTCGCTATGAAAAGGAAAATTTGAATATTGGGAAAATCCCGTCTAAATAAAGAATCGACATAAATTGGATAGATTTAAAAATAAATACATGATCGTTTTACGGAATAAAAACTACAAACATGGATCAAATTTGATGATAAATTATATATATATATATTAAAAATTGATTGTTAAACACATGGGTTTCGCGGTTTTGTTGAAAAACGTACGAGGTGAAACCGCATTCACCATTTCGAAAACACAAAGTCTCGTGTCGACCGAAGTCTCGTTTAAGTCTCGTGGGGGGCAAGTCCCAAAAGGTTGCTGAAGAAACTTGACTACATTGAGATGCGGTTACGCTGTGAAAATTGTGAATAAGTAGTTCTTCGTTATCGTTTTACCAACAATTATGACGAATAAAAGAAATAAAATAATACAGAAAGTGAAACAGGTTGTATTTTATCATTTATTTGTAGAAATTATTTAAATTACAGCAACAAAAAAGGAAACCGAAAGTTGACACGGCTGTTAAAAAAGATGTCTACGTTTTGTAAAATTTATCTGTAGTGATATCTCTTTCCTATGTGTCAAATGAAGTAGTATATAAATGAGTAAAAGCCGCTTATTGGTTAAGAGTAAGACGGGTATTTGTTTTTATTTTTAAAAAAATAAATAAACCACTCACTTGCCATAGTAGAAATTTTCTCATCGATAGGCCCTGAATAGCTGTCCGATTTACAGTAAGAACGGAATAAAATCGTTGAAAAAAGTCATTTTTACCATTAAACCATCAAGTTTGTTATTCATCTATTATAAAAGATCGAAATAATCCCGTGCCGATGGTGTAAAAATTATTTTTATATATAATGACTTTCCTTCTATTTTTGTTTAAAAAATTGCCTTTATTTCACCCTTTTCCCTTATAGTATCCAAAATCTTGATTATGGTTGCATTTTTCGACATTTGTTGTTTCTCAGGATATTTTTACAATTTTTTTATAAACGACTTTTTGCTTCCATTTTGCGTTAAAGATTGACAAAATTCTATGATTTTTACCGGTATTTCACAGTTAACCGGCATATAGTTACAGAATACCTGTATAGATGTTTTCCGTTTTAGAAATTAAATAATTTGAATTTTATTTCATTATAAAGTCTTTGTTTAACAAAAAAGAATAATAGTAATAAAAATTAAAAATCATTTTGAGAATATAGTTCAAACATCTATACTTGTAGCTGGTTCAACGTCACAGAATTTTATTTCATGTGCTCTTCAACGGTAAGTTTAGAATGAATGAATGAATGAACGAACGAACGAACGAATTTATTTATTTATTTATTTATTTGAATACACAGTCATTAACTACGAAGTCATGAAATTAGAAGTATTAATTCACGACAGTTTCAAAACTGGGTGTGGGTACTAGCAATTCAGAATCATAATATTTATAATAAATCAAGGTCACGCTGAGTTTAGCTTACGATAGTAAGCAAAACAGCGTAAGCTGTAGTATGTCACCGCCTAGCATTAGAAGATCAACCAGTTTGCGCTGAAATAAGTATGCATCAGGAAATAGTGCGGACTAAGTGACGCAAGATCTGTTAGGCTACATCTTAATAAACTTAGCGAGATTTGTTTACATATCAAACAGCGTGCATAAAATTCAGCTAGACCCGTTCAAATAACATTTACACAGGTGATTGACGATTGCGTCTGGCAATTGATTAATTCTACAAAAAGGGTAGTCCGCCTATTCAAACTTACAGATGGAATACGGCGATTGAGTATTTATCAACAGATTTGTACATTTAATAAAATATTTAAAAAAATATTTTTTTGTCCTTTTTTCAATCTGAACCAGAAACGTGTTTTATAGGTTTCTGTTTGAACCGATTTTCCAGCGCAGAACACAAGAATTCACCATTTCAAAAACACGACAGGGGAGATAACACCTATGAACGAAAACGAGGCTGGGGGGGGGGGGCAAGCTACATCCGTCCAGTATAGTTGCAGCGTAGAATATGACGATTGAAACGGGGAAAAATGACTTTTGTTGTACCCCAGGTTGTACAAAAGTCTTAAGTATATCACAATCTTCACAACTTATAATCCAAAAATATTTGTCAAAGAGTTTTAATTATTAAAGCATTTATTTGATGTATTTATTACAGCCGAAAATAGTTTATTTCTATCATCTGTCAAAATTACCGGACAGTCTATCAAGAAATGAATTTCATCTTCTATAGAATATCTATTACATTTAGTACATAATTTATCTCTTTCTTTCTATTTTTGAATAAAGTCCAATTTCAATTTTTAATCTGTCATGTAATTCTTAATCTGGTTATATTTTTTCTATGATTAAACTGATCTAATATGGCTAAATAATCAGTTTTGTTTTCCTTATATCTGTGTATGGCCAACGTAAAATTTAATATTTTATAATGTATTAAATCAGTTTGGCAGTCTTTTTAAGGTAAAATAAACAAAAAATTTTAAGAATGAAATTTTACTCTAAAAATCTTCATATTTAATTTGATGAACGCCCGTGACATTTGATAGAGTCTTAAAGTAAATCTGTGTTCAACGTCGCTGATTATATATATCACGTATCGCCTTCCTTATTTCAAACTCTTTTTTTTCATTTCTAGAGGTCCTCAATATATTTAACAAATTTAAACCGCACTTGTAAACATTTTTAACTTTTCATTTTGAAAATTTCATATTTTGATTTTTTTTATTATCATAATTTCATTCTGTAAATATTTCTCGAAGTCGGAACTTCTGTAATAGAAAATTACTGGAACCGAGATTCATTCAGTCATTTATTTATTTCAAAAGTGATAGTTTTAACTTGTTAGTATTACGTGTACGAAAGTGTAAATTACATATTTTTATCCACAGGTAAAGGTTGCAAATTAATGCTGATAATCTGCATACCTTATCAACAGACGAGGTAACTTATGATAACGGAAGCAAATTCCAAATTCCCCATTGAATCAGCCAATCAAATCCTCGTTTCGACTGAAATTACGGGAATTTTCATATACGGTATCCCAGGATGTATAAAACTCTAATCTGAGTGATTAGGTCTCCCGGAAAGTTACGAAGGCAATGTTTTCATCATGTACACATGTGCCGATCTGAAATGTATTCATACGCGTATAGTCCGTAATTGTTTTTGCTGCATATATATTTTAATTCTTCACTTTTGTATGATTATTTTAAGATAAAAACCATAAAAATTCATTAAGTATAAACCCCTTCGGAAAACCCCAAAAAAATGGACGATCTTGTCAGTTCGCGCCGACGTTCTTCTTTTTGACCTAAAGTGCTGTACATGTGGTTGTTTACAGTCGCCGCTATATTGGATTTTTAATTTACGCTAAGTGACATCGATAAATAAACACCAAAATATGCTCTTTAAACAGTGTTTAAGTTGAAAAAAGTTTATAATCAACACAAATATATTCACAGCTATCAGGTTGAAACCAATTTAATTTTCACGGACGATTTCGCTATGAAAAGGAAAATTTGATATTGGGAAAATCCCGTTCTAAATAAGAATCGACATAAATTGGATAGATTTACAAAATAAAATACATGATCGTTTTACGGAATAAAAAACTACAAACATGGATCACATTTGATGATAAATTTATATATATATATTAAAAATTGATTGTTAAACACATGGGTTTAGCGGTTTTGTTGAAAAACGTACGAGGTGAAACCGCTATTCACCATTTCGAAAACAAAAGTCTCGTGTCGACCGAAGTCTCGTTTAAGTCTCGTGGGGGCAAGTCCCAACAGGTTGCTGAAGAACTTGACTACATTGAGATGCGGTTACGCTGTTGAAAATTGTGAATAAGTAGTTCTTCGTTATCGTTTTCACCAACAATTATGACGAATAAAAGAAATAAAATAATACAGAAAGTGAAACAGTGTGTATTTATCATTTATTTGTAGAAATTATTTAAATTACAGCAACAAAAAAGGAAACCGAAAGTGACAGGCTGTTAAAAAAGATGTCTACGTTTGTAAATTATCTGTAGTTGATATCTCTTTCCTATGTGTCAATGAAGTAGTATATAAATGAGTAAAAACCGCTATTGGTTAAGAGTAAGACGGGTATTTGTTTTTATTTTTAAAAAATAAATAAACCACTCACTTGCCATAGTAGAAATTTTCCTCATCGATAGGCCCTGAATAGCTGTCCGATTTACAGTAAGAACGTGAATAAAATCGTTGAAAAAAAGTCATTTTTACCATTAAACCATAAGTTTGTATCATCAATTATAAAAGATCGAAATAATCCCGTGCCTATGGTGTAAAAATTATTTTTATATATAATGACTTTCCTTCTATTTTTGTTTAAAAAATTGCCTTTATTTCACCCTTTTCCCTTATAGTATCCAAAATCTTGATTATGGTTGCATTTTTCGACATTTGTTGTTTCTCAGATATTTTTACAATTTTTTTATAAACGACTTTTTGCTTCCATTTTGCGTTAAAGATTGACAAAATTCTATGATTTTTACCGGTATTTCACAGGTAACCGGCATATAGTTACAGAATACCTGTATAGATGTTTTCCGTTTTAGAAATTAAATAATTTGAATTTTATTTCATTATAAAGTCTTTGTTTAACAAAAAAGAATAATAGTAATAAAAATTAAAATCATTTTGAGAATATAGTTCAAACATCTATACTTGTAGCTGGTTCAACGTCACAGAATTTTATTTCATGTGCTCTTCAACGGTAAGTTTAGAATGAATGAATGAATGAATGAACGAACGAACGAACGAATTTATTTATTTATTTATTTATTTGAATACACAGTCATTAACTACGAAGTCATGAAATTAGAAGTATTAATTCACGACAGTTTCAAAACTGGGTGTGGGTACTAGCAATTCAGAATCATAATATTTATAATAAATCAAGGTCACGCTGAGTTTAGCTTACGATAGTAAGCAAAACAGCGTAAGCTGTAGTATGTCACCGCCTAGCATTAGAAGATCAACCAGTTTGCGCTGAAATAAGTATGCATCAGGAAATAGTGCGGACTAAGTGACGCAAGATCTGTTAGGCTACATCTTAATAAACTTAGCGAGATTTGTTTACATATCAAACAGCGTGCATAAAATTCAGCTAGACCCGTTTCAAATAACATTTACACAGGTGATTGACGATTGCGTCTGGCAATTGATTAATTCTACAAAAAGGGTAGTCCGCCTATTCAAACTTACAGATGGAATACGGCGATTGAGTATTTATCAACAGATTTGTACATTTAATAAAATATTTAAAAAAATATTTTTTGTCCTTTTTTCAATCTGAACCAGAAACGTGTTTTATAGGTTTCTGTTTGAACCGATTTTCCAGCGCAGAACACAGAATTCACCATTTCAAAAACACGACAGGGGAGATAACACCTATGAACGAAAACGAGGCTTGGGGGGGGGGGGGGCAAGCTACATCCGTCCAGTATAGTTGCAGCGTAGAATATGACGATTGAAACGGGGAAAAAATGACTTTTGTTGTACCCCAGGTTGTACAAAAGTCTTAAGTATATCACAATCTTCACAACTTATAATCCAAAAATATTTGTCAAAGAGTTTTAATTATTAAAGCATTTATTTGATGTATTTATTACAGCCGAAAATAGTTTATTCTATCATCTGCAAAATTACCGGACAGTCTATCAAGAAATGAATTTCATCTTCTATAGAAATCTATTACATTTAGTACATAATTTATCTTTTCTTTCTATTTTTGAATAAAGTCCAATTTCAATTTTTAATCTGTCATGTAATTCTTAATCTGGTTATATTTTTTCTATGATTAAACTGATCTAATATGGCTAAATAATCAGTTTTGTTTTCCTTATATCTGTGTATGGCCAACGTAAAATTTAATATTTTATAATGTATTAAAATCAGTTTGGCAGTCTTTTTAAGGTAAAATAAACAAAAATTTTAAGAATGAAATTTTACTCTAAAAATCTTCATATTTAATTTGATGAACGCCCGTGACATTTGATAGAGTCTTAAAGTAAATCTGTGTTCAACGTCGCTGATTATATATATCACGTATCGCCTTCCTTATTTCAAACTCTTTTTTTTCATTTCTAGAGGTCCTCAAATATTTAACAAATTTAAACCGCACTTGTAAACATTTTAACTTTTCATTTTGAAAATTTCATATTTTGATTTTTTTTATTATCATAATTTCATTCTGTAAATATTTCTCGAAGTCGGAACTTCTGTAATAGAAAATTACTGGAACCGAGATTCATTCAGTCATTTATTTATTTCAAAAGTGATAGTTTTAACTTGTTAGTATTACGTGTACGAAAGTGTAAATTACATATTTTTATCCACAGGTAAAGGTTGCAAATTAATGCTGATAATCTGCATACCTTATCAACAGACGAGGTAACTTATTGATAACGGAAGCAAATTCCAAATTCCCATTGAATCAGCCAATCAAATCCTTCGTTTCGACTGAAATTACGGGAATTTTCATATACGGTATCCCAGGTATGTATAAAACTCTAATCTGAGTGATTAGGTCTCCCGGAAAGTTACGAAGGCAATGTTTTCATCATGTACACATGTGCCGATCTGAAATGTATTCATACGCGTATAGTCCGTAATTGTTTTTGCTGCATATATATTTTAATTCTTCACTTTTGTATGATTATTTTAAGATAAAAACCATAAAAATTCATTAAGTATAAACCCCTTCGGAAAACCCAACAAAATGACGATCTTGTCAGTTCGCGCCGACGTTCTTCTTTTTGACCTAAAGTGCTGTACATGTGGTTGTTTACAGTCGCCGCTATATTGGATTTTTTAATTTACGCTAAGTGACATCGATAAATAAACACAAAATATGCTCTTTAAACAGTGTTTAAGTTGAAAAAGTTTATAATCAACACAAATATATTCACAGCTATCAGTGTTGAAACCAATTTTAATTTTCACGGACGATTTCGCTATGAAAAGGAAATTTGAATATTGGGAAAATCCCGTTCTAAATAAAGAATCGACATAAATTGGATAGATTTAAAAATAAATACATGATCGTTTTACGGAATAAAAACTACAAACATGGATCACATTTGATGATAAATTATATATATATATTAAAAATTGATTGTTAAACACATGGGTTTAGCGGTTTTGTTGAAAAAACGTACGAGGTGAAACCGCTATTCACCATTTCGAAAACACAAAGTCTCGTGTCGACCGAAGTCTCGTTTAAGTCTCGTGGGGGGCAAGTCCCAACAGGTTGCTGAAGAACTTGACTACATTGAGATGCGGTTACGCTGTTGAAAATTGTGAATAAGTAGTTCTTCGTTATCGTTTCACCAACAATTATGACGAATAAAAGAAATAAAATAATACAGAAAGTGAAACAGTGTGTATTTATCATTTATTTGTAGAAATTATTTAAATTACAGCAACAAAAAGGAAACCGAAAGTTGACACGGCTGTTAAAAAAGATGTCTACGTTTGTAAATTTATCTGTAGTTGATATCTCTTTCCTATGTGTCAAATGAAGTAGTATATAAATGAGTAAAAACCGCTATTGGTTAAGAGTAAGACGGGTATTTGTTTTTATTTTTAAAAAATAAATAAACCACTCACTTGCCATAGTAGAAATTTTCCTCATCGATAGGCCCTGAATAGCTGTCCGATTTACAGTAAGAACGTGAATAAAATCGTTGAAAAAAGTCATTTTTACCATTAAACCATCAAGTTTGTTATCATCAATTATAAAAGATCGAAATAATCCCGTGCCTATGGTGTAAAAATTATTTTTATATATAATGACTTTCCTTCTATTTTTGTTTAAAAAATTGCCTTTATTTCACCCTTTTCCCTTATAGTATCCAAAATCTTGATTATGGTTGCATTTTTCGACATTTGTTGTTTCTCAGGATATTTTTACAATTTTTTATAAACGACTTTTTGCTTCCATTTTGCGTTAAAGATTGACAAAATTCTATGATTTTTACCGGTATTTCACAGGTAACCGGCTATAGTTACAGAATACCTGTATAGATGTTTTCCGTTTTAGAAATTAAATAATTTGAATTTTATTTCATTATAAAGTCTTTGTTTAACAAAAAAGAATAATAGTAATAAAAATTAAAAATCATTTTGAGAATATAGTTCAAACATCTATACTTGTAGCTGGTTCAACGTCACAGAATTTTATTTCATGTGCTCTTCAACGGTAAGTTTAGAATGAATGAATGAATGAATGAACGAACGAACGAACGAATTTATTTATTTATTTATTTATTTGAATACACAGTCATTAACTACGAAGTCATGAAATTAGAAGTATTAATTCACGACAGTTTCAAAACTGGGTGTGGGTACTAGCAATTCAGAATCATAATATTTATAATAAATCAAGGTCACGCTGAGTTTAGCTTACGATAGTAAGCAAAACAGCGTAAGCTGTAGTATGTCACCGCCTAGCATTAGAAGATCAACCAGTTTGCGCTGAAATAAGTATGCATCAGGAAATAGTGCGGACTAAGTGACGCAAGATCTGTTAGGCTACATCTTAATAAACTTAGCGAGATTTGTTTACATATCAAACAGCGTGCATAAAATTCAGCTAGACCCGTTCAAAAACATTTACACAGGTGATTGACGATTGCGTCTGGCAATTGATTAATTCTACAAAAAGGGTAGTCCGCCTATTCAAACTTACAGATGGAATACGGCGATTGAGTATTTATCAACAGATTTGTACATTTAATAAAATATTTAAAAAAATATTTTTTTGTCCTTTTTTCAATCTGAACCAGAAACGTGTTTTATAGGTTTCTGTTTGAACCGATTTTCCAGCGCAGAACACAAGAATTCACCATTTCAAAAACACGACAGGGGAGATAACACCTATGAACGAAAACGAGGCTTGGGGGGGGGGGGCAAGCTACATCCGTCCAGTATAGTTGCAGCGTAGAATATGACGATTGAAACGGGGAAAAAATGACTTTTGTTGTACCCCAGGTTGTACAAAAGTCTTAAGTATATCACAATCTTCACAACTTATAATCCAAAAATATTTGTCAAAGAGTTTTAATTATTAAAGCATTTATTTGATGTATTTATTACAGCCGAAAATAGTTTATTTCTATCATCTGTCAAAATTACCGGACAGTCTATCAAGAAATGAATTTCATCTTCTATAGAATATCTATTACATTTAGTACATAATTTATCTTTTCTTTCTATTTTTGAATAAAGTCCAATTTCAATTTTTAATCTGTCATGTAATTCTTAATCTGGTTATATTTTTTCTATGATTAAACTGATCTAATATGGCTAAATAATCAGTTTTGTTTTTTCCTATATCTGTGTATGGCCAACGTAAAATTTAATATTTTATAATGTATTAAAATCAGTTTGGCAGTCTTTTTAAGGTAAAATAAACAAAAATTTTAAGAATGAAATTTTACTCTAAAAATCTTCATATTTAATTTGATGAACGCCCGTGACATTTGATAGAGTCTTAAAGTAAATCTGTGTTCAACGTCGCTGATTATATATATCACGTATCGCCTTCCTTATTTCAAACTCTTTTTTTCATTTCTAGAGGTCCTCAATATATTTAACAAATTTAAACCGCACTTGTAAACATTTTTAACTTTTCATTTTGAAAATTTCATATTTTGATTTTTTTTATTATCATAATTTCATTCTGTAAATATTTCTCGAAGTCGGAACTTCTGTAATAGAAAATTACTGGAACCGAGATTCATTCAGTCATTTATTTATTTCAAAAGTGATAGTTTTAACTTGTTAGTATTACGTGTACGAAAGTGTAAATTACATATTTTTATCCACAGGTAAAGGTTGCAAATTAATGCTGATAATCTGCATACCTTATCAACAGACGAGGTAACTTATTGATAACGGAAGCAAATTCCAAATTCCCATTGAATCAGCCAATCAAATCCTTCGTTTCGACTGAAATTACGGGAATTTTCATATACGGTATCCCAGGTATGTATAAAACTCTAATCTGAGTGATTAGGTCTCCCGGAAAGTTACGAAGGCAATGTTTTCATCATGTACACATGTGCCGATCTGAAATGTATTCATACGCGTATAGTCCGTAATTGTTTTTGCTGCATATATATTTTAATTCTTCACTTTTGTATGATTATTTTAAGATAAAAACCATAAAAATTCATTAAGTATAAACCCCTTCGGAAAACCCAACAAAAATGACGATCTTGTCAGTTCGCGCCGACGTTCTTCTTTTTGACCTAAAGTGCTGTACATGTGGCTGTTTACAGTCGCCGCTATATTGGATTTTTTAATTTACGCTAAGTGACATCGATAAATAAACACAAAATATGCTCTTTAAACAGTGTTTAAGTTGAAAAAAGTTTATAATCAACACAAATATATTCACAGCTATCAGTGTTGAAACCAATTTTAATTTTCACGGACGATTTCGCTATGAAAAGGAAAATTTGAATATTGGGAAAATCCCGTTCTAAATAAAGAATCGACATAAATTGGATAGATTTAAAAATAAATACATGATCGTTTTACGGAATAAAAACTACAAACATGGATCACATTTGATGATAAATTATATATATATATTAAAAATTGATTGTTAAACACATGGGTTTAGCGGTTTTGTTGAAAAACGTACGAGGTGAAACCGCTATTCACCATTTCGAAAACACAAAGTCTCGTGTCGACCGAAGTCTCGTTTAAGTCTCGTGGGGGGCAAGTCCCAACAGGTTGCTGAAGAACTTGACTACATTGAGATGCGGTTACGCTGTTGAAAATTGTGAATAAGTAGTTCTTCGTTATCGTTTTCACCAACAATTATGACGAATAAAAGAAATAAAATAATACAGAAAGTGAAACAGTGTGTATTTATCATTTATTTGTAGAAATTATTTAAATTACAGCAACAAAAAAGGAAACCGAAAGTTGACACGGCTGTTAAAAAAGATGTCTACGTTTGTAAATTTATCTGTAGTTGATATCTCTTTCCTATGTGTCAAATGAAGTAGTATATAAATGAGTAAAAACCGCTATTGGTTAAGAGTAAGACGGGTATTTGTTTCTATTTTTAAAAAATAAATAAACCACTCACTTGCCATAGTAGAAATTTTCCTCATCGATAGGCCCTGAATAGCTGTCCGATTTACAGTAAGAACGTGAATAAAATCGTTGAAAAAAGTCATTTTTACCATTAAACCATCAAGTTTGTTATCATCAATTATAAACACTGGGCGAAATAACACCTTTTAGATACCTTTTGTCATTGCCAACAGGTATATAAAAGTTCAGCCCTTTATCAAGACAATCTTTTATATACCTTTT
Organism: Anadara kagoshimensis; assembly: GCA_021292105.1. Taxonomy (NCBI): domain Eukaryota; kingdom Metazoa; phylum Mollusca; class Bivalvia; order Arcoida; family Arcidae; genus Anadara; species Anadara kagoshimensis. Next base: position 29,881,221 of record CM037859.1, read on the forward strand.
GTTTGTCAAAAGGTTACCTTTCATATTTTGAATTGCACGAAAGATTCAAAAGGTAATGTTTCATCTTTTGGTCATAGTCAAAAGGTAATATTTCATTATCTTTCGGATAGTGTCAAAATATAACATTTTCTGTTTTCCAACTTTTGTTTAAACTTCAATGGAAAACCTTTTAAATATTTTGATTCACATGAAATTGTCATATTTCCATCCTTTTCTGTGTTCTATACAACACAAAATGTCATATTTAGACATCTCTCATACCTTTCATACAACACAAAATGTCATATTCGACATCTTTGCCTACCTTTCATACAACACAAAATGTCATATTTCGACATCTTTGATACAACACAAAATATCAAATTTCGACACCTATGCATACCTTTCATACAACACAAAATGTCATATTTCGACATCTTTCATACAACACAAAATATCATATATCGACACCTTTGCATACCTTTCATACAACACAAAATATCATATATCGACACCTTTGCATACTTTTCATACAACAGAAAATATCATATTTCGACATTTATGCATACCTTTCATACAACGCAAAATGTCATATTTCGACATCTTTCATACAACACAAAATATCATATATCGACACCTTTGCATACCTTTCATACAACTCAAAATATCATATTTCGACACCTATGCATACCTTTCATACAACACAAAATATCATACTTAGCCACCTTTGCATACCTTTCATACAACACAAAATATCATATTTCGACACCTATGCATACCTTTCATACAACACAAAATGTCATATTTCGTCATCTTTCATACAACACAAAATATCATATATCGACACCTTTGCATACCTTTCATACAACACAAAATATCATATATCGACACCTTTGCATACTTTTCATACAACAGAAAATATCATATTTCGACATTTATGCATACCTTTCATACAACGCAAAATGTCATATTTCGACATCTTTCATACAACACAAAATATCATATATCGACACCTTTGCATACCTTTCATACAACTCAAAATATCATATTTCGACACCTATGCATACCTTTCATACAACACAAAATATCATACTTAGCCACCTTTGCATACCTTTCATACAACACAAAATATCATATTTCGACACCTATGCATACCTTTCATACAACACAAAATGTCATATTTCGACATCTTTCATACAACACAAAATACCATATATCGACACCTTTGCATACCTTTCATACAACACAAAATGTCATATTTCGACATCTTTCATACAACACAAAATATCATATATCGACACCTTTGCATACCTTTCATACAACACAAAATGTCATATTTCGACATCTTTGCATACCTTTTATACAACACAAAATAACATATTTCGACATCTTTCATACAACACAAAATATCATATTTCGACATCTTTGCATACCTTTCATAGAACATAAAATGTCATATTTCGACATCTTTCATACAACATAAAATGTCATATTTCGACATCTTTCATACAACACAAAATATCATATTTCGACATCTTTGCATACCTTTCATACAACATAAAATGTCATATTTCGACATCTTTCATACAACACAAAATATCATATTTCGACACCTATGCATACCTTTCATACAACATAAAATATCAAATTTCGACACATTTGCATACCTTTCATACAACACAAGATGTCATATTTCGACACTTCGAATTGTTATATCTGTGATACAACACAAAATGTCATCGGTTTAAAATCAACTAAATCGTCATGTATCGGATTTTCATAATTTGACGTGTTTTTAACCTTGCACATCAAAAATGTTATTTTTTTTTTTTTACATCTTTCTCTCTTTTATTTCAACAAGAAATGCGACATTTGATATATTTTATACGGGGAAATAAAAGAGAGAAAGATGTAAAAAAAAATAATAATACAGAATTTAACTTGTAGACTGGTGTTTAACCACACACCGCGGTGTGTGGTTAAACACCAGTCTACAAGTTAAATTCTGTTACTATTGTGGGTTGTGGGTTCAATCACCTGTCAGACTAGATGTGATTGTTTCTTACTGGTTTACTGATGGCTCTGTAATGTAAAATCGAGATATTCTATATCAACGGACTAGCACCATTAGTGCTTAAATGAAGGCAGACAGCAAACATTCACATTCACATTCACACACCGCGTAAAGTTTTTAAGTTTGATCTATAGAGATGTTCTTCTGATTTATTCTGATAATATTCTTATTTTTATCTTATTACTTTTTAAGGGGACAATTGGCTCTTTTAGTTTTTAAATATCAATCCAATTTTTTTCTGCCACACAATCATTTTCCCATTGTTCTCTCATTGAGTCTACAATATTTAGATCGCTTTTTTATTTGTTCGATAATGATAAAATTTAAATCAATTTAAGAACAACAGGTTCTAAATATCACAAAACATTTGGATAAATGAAAAATCTCGAGTCTTATATATATGTTCAGACAGAGGGACATGCAGATACACATTCAGGTAAATATTGTTACAAAATTGGGTGCAGCAACGTTAAAAACGTCAAAAATAAATTCGTTGCAATGTCAGGGATGTAATCCAAGCTCCAGTTTCAAAAGCATTCCTTAACTAAGATTTTCCTTAACTTGTATTTTGTAAATTTCGCATCTTTATGATTTTGTTAATTTTCGGAAAGATAAGGTATCATATTGAAGATCACTTTAAGCCTATAACATTTTTATTCGATTTTAGCCATAAATACAAAAAAACTGTCGAAATTTGTTAACTTTCAAGTTACAGAATGTGAAACTGGAGCTATTTCATGTGAGATATAAGTATTGTACATGGGTTTGAAGACTTTAAGATATTGACAAATAGGTTTTTGAAAAGTTACAGACGGATGCAATTCACCATATCCGTTTGCTGTGCGTTAGGTGCAATATTAAAATTCTAAATTTGAGTATATAGGACAGTATTAAATTGGTAAAAAAACAGGGAGATTTCAAATTTTAGTTAATACGATATACACTATACACGTTTTTTTCAAATTGCATTACAATGCATACTACCAACAATAAAAATAAAATCAATTTCCTGTCTTTTTATCCAACAGATGGCTTATTTGAATTAACAGGTAGTTAAATGGTATTAACTCCAGTAGGGTCACTTTGAGAGTGTGGTATAATTTGGTTAGATGACATAAGAAATTTTAATGTTTAGCTATAGCCCCACCCCCTTCTTAGCCTTGTTAATAATAATAGTATTTAGCCTTGTTACTATGAGGTATTACACATCTAGTAGGATATATTTGCGGTGGTCGTTTCTGTGCTAACTTTAACAACACAAGAAAAAAAAACTCATTTGTAGATCAGTTCAATAAACTGTTAACGATATGTAGACAAAAAACATACAATCATTTATAAAAATATATTTAAAAAATTAAAAATGAATTTGGTACTACATATTTGTTTACTGGTTGAAGAGGCCAGGTCCCGGTTTCACAATCATTTCTCGGCTAAAAATTTTCTTAACTTAATTTTTTGCAAAATCGCAAATCTTTATAATTATATTAATTTCCTAGATATTCAGGAGTTTAAGGTGTCGTTTTTAAGATCAATTCTAGACTGAAACATTTGCATTAGTTTTGATTTTTTTTATCAAAAGTTCTAAAAAGAAATTACCAAAATTTGCTTAATTTAAGATAAAGAATATCTTAGCTAAGGAATGATTGTGAAACTGGGACCAGAGCTATCGATTGTTTCAAAAACAGTATAATGATTTAATTATTTACTGTTGCCGTTTACTTATATAATTTAGGCAAATTAGCGATTATAACAAATTATTTTATATTTATTTTTCTTTGAGTTGATCCGAGTAATGGTGTTTAACGTCCCAGCGAAGAATATTTCACTTATATCAAGACATCGCCAGCTATAGGTCATTTTGCAGAAATTTTGCCTGTGCGTTGCGCTGATGCAATATACAGCAGTTTGTTTTTATCGTGCAACGGGACCTTGTTTATCCGAAAAAAACATGACTTTCATTTTGGAATGCCGAGTGCTTGGCGAAAGAACAGTGACTACCTACTTTCAATTCTTGGGCCAGACCTGGTCGGTGTTCGAACCCACGACCTGCCACTCACGGATGGAGCGAGCACTCTACCAACTAAGCTACTGCAGTTATAAGTTATTGTTTTTCTTTGATAGCTATTATAAGTGGTTTGGTCCTGATATAAGTACTTATGTATATGATGATCTATGTTGCATTCTATTTGAATGTACAGTGCGGGTCTGTCGAACATTTGACACTAAGCCAACAAAATAATGATTAATGAATCGGCAATTGATTGATTGGTTAATTGAATGGGGCTTTACATCCCAGTTAAGAAAAGTATTATTTTTTACCTTTGAAGTGCGTTCAGGAGAATGTGCAAGGAGGGTTTGGTACCAGTATATAGACTGAGTGATCTCTGATCACAGTTTTTGACATTAATTACAGACCAAATGTCCAACGACGGCAAAAATCGCAGTAAGTGCGCATTAGTACAAAGCAGATTTTAAACACTTGCCGAACCCGGCACCACATGAATGTATGTGTGTTGAGATTGATAGTTGGGATTAATAAAAAAAACCTCGTTTTTTCACGAATAACTGAATAATTGTTGATGAGACATAAAACCCATTCAATTAACTATTTCTTATAGTGTCAACATAGTTTGAGGGTAGTATCAGTTTGTGTTTTTAACATAAGATGTGAAACTTGAATTGTTATATAATAAATGACAAACAACTGGAAATATGCATGATGAAAATATGCAAAGACCAAGTTCGTATCCATTTTTAACGAATTAACACCGGCCATATACTTGTGTCAGTCCAACACCCCAATACAGACCAATGTTTAAATTTTTATATTTCAATAAGCTGGAATAAACTTGTACTGATGTAGCTAACATGTTGTAAGATAGGTAAAGTTTGCTACTTGGGAAGAAAAAAATAGCTTTTAGTAGTCAGTTACTTGTAGAGGAAAAGTTAACTATTAGTAGTTAGTTACTTGTAGAAGAACAGTTAGCTATAAGTAGTCAGTTAATTGTAGAAGAAAAGTTAGCTACCAGTAGTCAGTTACTTGTAGAAAAACAGTTAACTATTAGTAGGCAGTTACTTGTAAAAGAAAAGTCAGCTATTAGTAGTCGGTTACTTGTAGAAGAAAAGTTAGCTATCAGTAGTCAGTTACTTGTAGAAAAACAGTTAACTATTAGTAGGCAGTTACTTGTAAAAGAAAAGTCAGCTATTAGTAGTCGGTTACTTGTAGAAGAAAAGTTAGCTAGTAGTCAGTTACTTGTAGAAAAACAGTTAGCTATTAGTAGCAGTTACTTGTAAAGAAAAGTCAGCTATTAGTAGTCGGTTACTTGTAGAAGAAAAGTTAGCTATCAGTAGTCAGTTAATTGTAAAAGAAAAGTTAGCTATTAGTAGTCAGTTACTTGCAGAAGAAAAGTTAGCTATTAGTAGTCGGTTACTTGTTAGAGAAAAGCTATGTGTGACCCCTACATGAAGTAACACTTACAAATGTAAAACCTATCACACATTTAACAAAATAATACCAAACATGTAGTAACGAACCACAAAATGTAATAAATTTGTCAAAAATGTATTAAATGTTGGTCACAAATGTAGCAAAATGAAAAACAGGTAATATCATAATTTTCAACATGGATAATATCTCCGTGATAGTTATTGAATAATGACAAGCACTGTGGTGTCTCTTGTCCTTGCCGTGTAATTTTAAGACTGTAACCCCACCACCTTGTTGGACTCGGTGTTTTACGTGTACCCATTAGCGACTACAGATTCTAAAACGTTCACCAGATTGAATTACTGATATAGTGAACAGTCGTTTTCAGCCAAAACATGGCTATGCGCAAGTCTATATGAAGTTCATGCACGAGAACATTTATAAGTCGTTATTTTTGCGTGTTTCTTATTGGTGACCTCATCTTCGATCGGTTAAATATCAATTATTTATCGTAATTAATATTCCACTTTCTGTCTCGGACAGTATATTCGCCACTTTCTGATTTCCGATCATGGTCAGACTTTGGTTTAAACCCACGACCTACGACCGTCGGTACCTAAAAGGTAGAATGCACGCTCGATTGTGGAAGATTGCGGGAGTGTAACCTTGTCCGGGTCCCACCAAGCCTCAAAAATGTTATTTAGAAATAAAAGTCATTAGGGTCCTTCGGATAAGACCTTAAAACCGATGTTCTGTGCAGCGGTTAACGTGGCACGTTAAAGAATCCTCATATTACAATATCGTTAGCAGAGTCAAATTTTCTGTAACTTCGCATGTAACTGGCGAAGTCTCGATTTAAGCAAAATATTCATTCAGTCAAAGAATCCATGCTCTTGTGTAAGTTACACTTGACGTGGGATGGACATTGAAGTTTGCGTATCTATCAACAGTCTTTAAAATGTGTAATCTTTGTAAAATCGAAATGATCAAAATGTAGCACCTCTATGCAGACCTTTGATCAGATGACTTCTCGGAGGGGGGTTAGAGGCGTATATAACTAGACAATAACAAATAAAATAGAAAAAAACTTTGAAAATTGCTAAAGAATAAGAACTACCACTTAAAACCTATATGAATTGCGAAATATCTTGTCATCTCCGGTTTCATTTGAGTTGTTCATCAAGTCGGTTTCATTAAAATTTTCAATAGGCACTTATTTAAGCAGATTTTTTAATATTCAAGAATAATTTGAAGAACTTTATTCAATTCTGTGTCCCGGATTAATACCAAATATTCAAAATTTAAAGCTTTCATACGCAAATATTCGCTTATACAATCCGTGGGGGAGGGGGTAGTTTCAGGTACAATTTCTATCATTTTTTACATTCAAGACTACTAGCTGGTTTTTTTTTAAATATTCACTATTCAATTATATCATTATAAACTATAATATATTGTGTTAGTTATACTGTATATTATTACTGGATATATCTTTGTTTTTTTCGGGTCGGTAACCTACATGTAATTGATACCCAATCGCCTATACTTTACCAGCACGTGTAAAGGTTTTCATTTTGATGAAAAACTCCAATTCAGTTGGAAACTATTACAATCAGATTCCAATGTATTAACAAATCAGCAGAATGATGAAATTTCAGAATTCTGACAAGTCATAGATTGTGTTCTATTAAATGATGCTGTCTTGAACGAAGTTCGCTAATATCAAAATCAGTTTGTGATGTTTTTGATGTTGTGGAGAATGCAATTTTTCAGCTATTGCTGACGAAAGCAAGGCTAATATCATACAGTTTCACATAATTTGCGCAAGTTCGTAGGGACGTCACCAGCTATAGGTGAGGAGGCAGAAAGTTTTACCTTCGCAGTATGCGTAGAACAATATAAAGGAAAAGGTGCTTAATTATATATAATGTGCCAAGCCTGTCGTGACACGCGTACGGGACATCGATTTTAAGGTCTCTTCCGAATGACCTCGCTACATTCATTTTTAATGCCAAGTTCTTGACGAAAAAACAGTTACTACTTTTTCATCTCTTGGTAGACCCGGTCAGGGTTCAAACCGAAGACCTGTCACATATGGAGCGAGCACTCTATGCTCCCTAAGGACAAGCGTCCACTAATGCATTATTACGTGGATAGTCTCAAATTATCATACAGTTCTTCCTGTTCATTTTACTGACAGTGATTAAGTTATTCGTTTCCTCATTTCACTGAATGCAAAACGTCATGCGAGAAGTAGAAAACTGCACATTTTAACATTTTTAGTTTAAACACGCACAACATCCCGCGCTTACAAGGCATACGGTCTATTACTACACCATCGGGGCGATCCAGATTATATCATTTTATTTTTTAACATAAAATAAAATAATTTTTTATATACTGTAAATCAAATAAATACAAATTACATCGAAATGTATCTTATGAGGTTAACTAATAAAAATAGGAATTCCAAGCTATTTCTCGTTTTTCTTATTAACATTTCAATTAATGCATTTTGTGTTCTAAAAATCAGATTGACGTATTGTCTGCAACAATTTTCCTTTATGGAATTCTCTATTTGGAAGACTTTAATTCTGAGCCGCAAAAACTAATTACCAGCAATAAATAGATGAATGTTGACACCGGACTTGTGTTTCTGTCGATTGTGGGACGGAATGGGATAGACTAATTGCATCCTCAAATGTGAAGAAGATTCATGCTTATTTATGATTCCAAATTTCGTAATATTTCGAATAAGCCAGGTCTTTTCTCTTAAATTTTTAATGATCATTCTTTCATATTGGTTCGGCTATACCTTTCTTGGACCTTCAGTCCAGGTGAGCTGTTGTCTTTGTTCTACTCCGAGCACCAACTCCTCGTACAAAAGATATTGAAACTGCAATTTTGGTTCTCGGAAAAATAAGGAAAATAAAAGTTTGTTTTATTGACGGTGACTCGAACACACACACACACACACACACACACACACACACACACAACGCACGCGTGTAGCGGACTGAGCTAGCCGTGGTGTTGTGGGCGAGATTTCCAAGGTAGGAAATCGAGGAATGTAGCGGAACTGAGCTAGTCGCATAATAGCTATAGACTGATTTACTGCCAGCCTTTCTGGTCCGAAACTTTTAGCCTTGTGGTAGAACGCTCGCTTTTCACTCGGAGGTTCGGGTTCGATCCTAAAGCAGGGCACTCGATAAGAAAGTAATTTTTTTTGGTGTTTTTCCCTGTTACACACACGCGCGCACACATATATAATTTAGTTCGAAAGGTGCAGTGGATAAATACATTGGCTCAGAACCATCAGATATGTATTTTACACCTACGAAATTTATTCGAATGTAAATGGTGCTTAAAACTCATACAACATCTTTTATTTCAAACTGAACAGCGGAAAATAAGGCTTTGATATAATTAGATTTAATAAATTCTATCATTAAATTCAGATGGTCTATATACAAAGAAATATTTCTTTAAAAAATGTAGTTTGACTATTTTCACTATTTTCTAATTTAATATTAAAAATCAAGAAGTTAAAAACTGATGTTTTGAAATCAAATTTGCCACATTGTTCGCAACTTTGTCTAGTAGGAAAAATACCACACAAAATCGCATTCATCCTTGGAGTGAAAGACTCAATTCAAATTTTCCGAATTTCCATCTATACTTAATAAAAATAATAGAAAGATAGGTAAAGTTAGCTACTAGTAACTGGCTACCAGTAGCTGGCTACTTGTAGAAGAAAAGTTAGCTGCTAGTATCCAGTTACTTGTGGGAGAAAAGTTAGCTACTACAAGTCAGATACTTGTTAGAAAAGCTACTAGTAGCTAACTTTTCTTCTACTATTAGCCAGTTACTAGTAGCTAACTTTACCTATCTATAATAGAATGACATTTATAAAAAATCATTTTCTAATTTATACATAAAAATTCGGAATCATAACATATAGCATGTTTGAGGTGAGTGCTCACTCAAACTATAGGATTAATCAATCCACAACTTCATTAGGTTTGGCTCATAAGAAAGTTCTACACTAACTCAGCATGACAAAATTAAGTGGTTTATACTACATGTACTATCTTTAATGTCGGGTAATGAATTGTTTTTTTTAACATTACGCAATGGTTCTTTTTTTTTGGGGTCAGTAAATTCGATGAACAACCCGTGTCTGAATAGATAGGCTGGTATGTGCTCGTGGGTAGGTTGGTATTTTCTTAGAACACTCTTTAAGGTTAAAATATATTATTGTTTTACGGGTATTTAATAATTCTTTGTCTATATTTTTATCACATGTTAAAAGTTTCTCATACGTCTTTTAAGGCTGGGTGATGTATTTTATACAAATTGCTAACATTGTTTAGATATTTCTGTGACTTTATGTTATTATTATTATTATTATTATTATATGACTTACACAATAGAACACTACATTAACATTTCAATACGACGGTTATAAACCTTTATTTGCATGTTAAGAGACAAGAAGCTAACTTTTGAAAATCAGTAAAATTTGTCCAGAATGTAATGGAGAACCTCGCAGATCAACGATAGTTCATACAAAATGTACATATGTTTTGTATTATCATTGGAATTATTACAAATTGATAAATTAAAGCCAGTGACAATACATTATGTATTAAAATTAATAAACAGTTTTTACTACATGTATTTTATAAAAGATTTGGATTGAAACTCATAGCAAATTAATACAAAGTAACTTATGTTTTTATAATAATGATAATATGGAAGAAGACATTTGATCATTCTTCCATACCTAGACAAAGAAAAAGATTTATGTAAGGATCGGATAATAAGTCTTATATCATCACAAACAGAAACATTATTTGGTGACAGTAAGGAGTTACAATTTGATGGTCAATAACAACCCCCACTGTGTAATGTGCCATTAACCAAATGTTCTCATTTCCTCTGTATCTCTATATCTAATTTAAACAGGCAATTTTGTTCACTTTTAACTCTTGAGAAAAGAACGCACATCGCTGAAAACAACTCTTAAAATCAAGTACATGTATGTCGGACATCAAATCTATGACAGATAGTGAAGTAATCATTCTATTGATATCGTGCAAAAAGATCATGAAAGAATAATACAAAGTGAAGAAAGTGTGGCTACATTGTACTTTCCTGAATATTATTTAATATATAAACAGGTTTTCAGTATCAGATGGTGTGCGCGCTTACTGGAGTTAATGGCGAAAAATTTCATGTGTTTCCGATTTTCGTAGTAACATTATAATGCATCAATAGATATATCAAAACACTGAATTTTATAATGGAATATTATTCATCAAAATGTATGTGATTATTATTAAAAACGTAAAAATGTCATCTTTTTGGAAAGTCAAAAGATTTGGATATGTTAAAAAAGTTGATTTTGTACAGTAAAATATATAAAAGGCTAGGAAAGGTCATCTTTTGGAAGGTCAAAAGATGTGGATATGTCATAAAAGGTTATATTTTGTTGTACAAAATGTGTAGAAAGGCCTTCCAAAAGGTCATCTTTTTGGAAGGTCAAAAGATTTGGTCATGTCACGAAAGGTCATATTTTGCAGTACAAAATGTATAGAAAGGCTAGAAAGGTCATCTTTTGGAAGGTTAAAAGATTTGGATATGTCAAAAGGTCATATTTTGTAGTACAAAATGTATAGAAAGGCTAGGAAAGGTCATCTTTTGGAAGGTTAAAAGATTTGGATATGTCATAAAAGGTCATATTTTGTAGTACAAAATGTATAGAAAGGCTAGGAAAGGTCATCTTTTGGAAGGTTAAAAGATTTGGATATGTCATAAAAGGTCATATTTTGTAGTACAAAATATAGAAAGGCTAGGAAAGGTCATCTTTTGGAAGGTTAAAAGATTTGGATATGTCATAAAAGGTCATATTTTGTAGTACAAAATGATAGAAAGGCTAGGAAAGGTCATATTTTGGAAGGTCAAAAGATGTGGATATGTCATAAAAGGTCATATTTTGTAGTACAAAATATATAGAAAGGCTAGGAAAGGTCATCTTTTGGAAGGTCAAAAGATTTGGATATGTCATAAAAGGTCATATTTTGTAGTACAAAATATATAGAAAGGCTAGGAAAGGTCATCTTTTGGAAGGTCAAAAGATTTGGATATGTCATAAAAGGTCATATTTTGTAGTACAAAATATATAGAAAGGCTAGGAAAGGTAATCTTTTGGAAGGTCAAAAGATTTGGATATGTCATAAAAGGTCATATTTTGTAGTACAAAATATATAGAAAGGCTAGGAAAGGTCATCTTTTGGAAGGTCAAAAGATTTGGATATGTCAAAGGTCATATTTTGTGTACAAAATGTTTAGAAAGGCTAGAAAAGGTCATCTTTTGGAAGGTCCAAAAGATGTAGATATGTCATAAAAGGTCATATTTGCTGTACAAAATGTATAGAAAGATATATTAGATGTAGATATATTAGAAAAGTCCAACTCTTGTCGCATAAAATCTATTAAAAGGTTAGCAAAAGGTAATATTTTGGAAAATCAAAAGGTGTAGGTATGCCACAAAAGGTCAAAATGTGATGTATAAAATATATAAAAAGGCCTACAAAGATAAACTTTTGGAAGGATAAAATGTCAAAAAAGGTGAAATTTTATTGAACAATATGTGATAAAAGTGAGCCATTTGTAAATTACAAAAGGTATACAAAAGATCATTTTTCGACACCTTTCCAAAAAGTTGGATATGTGATCAAAAGACAATGAAAGCTTTATAAAAGATGGTCTTTTATTAACCTTTTGACTACATTAAAAGGTGATATTTCGCCCAGTGAAAAGATCGAAATAATCCCGTGCCTATGGTGTAAAAATTATTTTTATATATATGACTTTCCTTCTATTTTTGTTTAAAAAATTGCCTTTATTTCACCCTTTTCCCCTTATAGTATCCAAAATCTTGATTATGGTTGCATTTTTCGACATTTGTTGTTTCTCAGGATATTTTACAATTTTTTATAAACGACTTTTTTCTTCCATTTTGCGTTAAAGATTGACAAAATTCTATGATTTTTACGCGTATTTCACAGGTAACCGGCATATAGTTACAGAATACCTGTATAGATGTTTTCCGTTTTGAAATTAAATAATTTGAATTTTATTTCATTATAAAGTCTTTGTTTAACAAAAAAGAATAATAGTAATAAAAATTAAAATCATTTGAGAATATAGTTCAAACATCTATACTTGTAGCTGTTCAACGTCACAGAATTTTATTTCATGTGCTCTTCAACGGTAAGTTTAGAATGAATGAATGAATGAATGAACGAACGAACGAATTTATTTATTTATTTATTTATTTGAATACACAGTCATTAACTACGAAGTCATGAAATTAGAAGTATTAATTCACGACAGTTTCAAAACTGGGTGTGGGTACTAGCAATTCAGAATCATAATATTTATAATAAATCAAGGTCACGCTGAGTTTAGCGTACGATAGTAAGCAAAAGCGTAAGCTGTAGTATGTCACCGCCTAGCATTAGAAGATCAACCAGTTTGCGCTGAAATAAGTATGCATCAGGAAATTGCGGACTAAGTGACGCAAGATCTGTTTAGGCTACATCTTAATAAACTTAGCGAGATTTGTTTACATATCAAACAGCGTGCATAAAATTCAGCTAGACCCGTTCAAATAACATTTACACAGGTGATTGACGATTGCGTCTGGCAATTGATTAATTCTACAAAAGGGTAGTCCGCCTATTCAAACTTACAGATGGAATACGGCGATTGAGTATTTATCAACAGATTTGTACATTTAATAAAATATTTAAAAAAATATTTTTTTTGTCCTTTTTTCAATCTGAACCAGAAACGTGTTTTATAGGTTTCTGTTTGAACCGATTTTCCAGCGCAGAACACAAAATTCCCATTTCAAAAACACGACAGGGGAGATAACACCTATGAACGAAAACAGAGCTGGGGGGGGGGGGGGGCAAGCTACATCCGTCCAGTATAGTTGCAGCGTAGAATATGACGATTGAAACGGGGAAAAATGACTTTTGTTGTACCCCAGTTTACAAAAGTCTTAATATATCACAATCTTCACAACTTATAATCCAAAAATATTTGTCAAAGAGTTTTAATTATTAAAGCATTTATTTGATGTATTTATTACAGCCGAAAATAGTTTATTTCTATCATCTGTCAAAATTACCGGACAGTCTATCAAGAAATGAATTTCATCTTCTATAGAATATCTATTACTTTAGTACATAATTTATCTTTTCTTTCTATTTTTGAATAAAGTCCAATTTCAATTTTTAATCTGTCATGTAATTCTTAATCTGGTTATATTTTTTCTATGATTAAACTGATCTAATATGGCTAAATAATCAGTTTTGTTTTCCTTATATCTGTGTATGGCCAACGTAAAATTTAATATTTACAATGTATTAAAATCAGTTTGGCAGTCTTTTTAAGGTAATAAAAAAAAATTTTAAGAATGAAATTTTACTCTAAAAATCTTCATATTTAATTTGATCAACGCCCGTGACATTTGATAGAGTCTTAAAGTAAATCTGTGTTCAACGTCGCTGATTATATATATCACGTATCGCCTTCCTTATTTCAAACTCTTTTTTTTCATTTCTAGAGGTCCTCAATATATTTAACAAATTTAAACCGCACTTGTAAACATTTTTAACTTTTCATTTTGAAAATTTCATATTTGATTTTTTTTATTATCATAATTTCATTCTGTAATATTTCTCGAAGTCGGAACTTCTGTAATAGAAAATTACTGGAACCGAGATTCATTCAGTCATTTATTTATTTCAAAAGTGATAGTTTTAACTTGTTAGTATTACGTGTACGAAAGTGTAAATTACATATTTTTCCACAGGTAAAGGTTGCAAATTAATGCTGATAATCTGCATACCTTATCAACAGACGAGGTAACTTATTGATAACGGAAGCAAATTCCAAATTCCCATTGAATCATGATAGTATATTCTACGTGGAAAATGTACCTACGTGGTGTACTCTCATTAACGGATTAATTTATTATGAATATTATGATTCTGAATTACTAGTACCCACACCAGTTTTGAAACTGCCGTGAATTAATACTATTATTCTATTAAAATAATGCATTCAAAAACAGCGCATGACAAATGCATTCATTATTTTAATAGAAATTCAAAAACAGACAGCTATAAATCGGACAACTATTCGGGGCCTATCGATGAGGAAAATTTCTACTATGGCAAGTGAGTGGTTTATTTTTTATTTTTTTTTAATAGAAACAATCCAGTTCTTACTCTTAACTAATAACAGTTTTACTCATTTATATACTACTTTATTTGACATATAGGAAAGATATATCAACTACAGATAAATTTACAAACGTAGACATCTTTTTTTTAACAGCCGTGTCAACATTCGGTTTCCTTTTTGGTTGCTGTAATTTAAATAATTTCTACAAATAATGATATACACACTGTTTCACTTTCTGTATTATTTTATTTCTTTTATTCGTCATAATTGTTGGTAAAAACGATAACGAAGAACTACTTATTCACAATTTTCAACAGCGTAACCGCATCTCAATGTAGTCTTTGTTCAGCAACCTGTTGGACTTGCCCCCCCCCCCCACGAGACTGAAACGAGACTTCGGTCGACGCGAGACTTTGTGTTTTCGAAATGGTGAATGCCCCAACCACATGGCTAATTTGCATATATTCATGAACTACGATATCGATGCCTAACTCATGGCGTAGCTCCTGCCCGTTTGTTGATACTTTTTAAAATGATCACGACACCCTGTCCTTTTTATAACCAGTTAAACGTCAAAGTTTTTATTCTTTATTCTCGGATCTCTGCAACATATTTCGCCCCGATTTCAACCACACTGCGATATCTAGTCAACAGACTCGGAGGATAGACGGGATTTTCCCATATTCAAAATTATCATATTTTCATTTTCATAACAAAATCGTCCGGGAAAATTTTAACTGCTTTCAACACTGAAAGCTGTGAATATATTTGTGTTGATTATAAACTTTATTCAACTTAAAATGCTGTATAAAGACCATATTTTGTATTTATTTATCGATATCATTTGGCGTAAATTTAAAAATCCAATATGGCGGCTACTGTAAACAACCACATGTAGGTCAAAAAGAAGAACGTCGGTGCGAACTGACAAGATCGTCTTTTTTATTCGGGTTTCCGAGGGGCTTTTACTTAATGAATTTTTATGATTTTTATCTTAAAATAATCATACAAAAGTGAAGAATTAAAATATATATGCAGCAAAAAAAAAAAAAAAAAAAAATCGTCGAACAACTATATGGTGTTATAACTTTTTTCTACTACAGATAAAAGGATGCTGCAAACGATGGATAAAAGATAATTCTTTTTTCTGATTGGTCCTAAAACATCAGGATCCTGGATTAATTGCAGCCCCTTCGGAAATAAAAACAATTTACCCGAAAATAGGCCCTTAAGTGTATTACGCGTTTTACTGGAAATTTTAAAATGAACACACAATATCTCAGGTGTCAAAACTTTCGCAACAAAACCAAATCGTGCAAGAATGGTTTATACCAATTCAGGCCTTTTAAGCTCACTTGGTCAATTTATATATATCATCAATAATTTTAACAGCATTTAAATTAGCACTAAAGTATATAAAACAAAGATTTTATTTAATTTTTATTCAAATTAATTGTGAATTACATTATTGATTTAAACAATGGAGAGTAAAGCAACTTATGTCTTATGTTTTTCATGCAATGATGACACCATGTTGATGATGTGGCATGAGGAGTTCTGATGATATGACGATGATGATACAATAGTGGTTGTGGTGGTGATGAAATCGAGTTCTACAGATGATGTCACCATGTTAATGTAATGCAACATGATGATGACGATGGTGGTGGTGACACGGGTTCTGATGCTGCTGATGATGGTGGTGACATGAGTTCTGTTACTGCCGATAATGACAATGATTCATTATAATAATGATGTCACCATGTGGATGATGATGTGACATAAAGATTTGTGACATGTAGCTTTGTGATGATGATGATGATGACAACAATGTCTTAATGTTGATGATGGTGTGACATGAGTAAATATGATGATGATGATGATGACAATGTTTTCATGTTGATGATGACACGAGTAAATCTGATGACGACGACGATGATGATGATGATGATGATGATGATGATGATGATGATGATGATGATGATGATAGTTTATGGTGACATGAGTTCTGTTGCTGCCAATGATTATGATAATGATGATGATGATGGTGGGGATGACATTTACTTCTGCTGCTTAAAATGATGCTGATTCATGATGATGATGATGATGATGATGATGATGATGATGATGATGATGATGATGATGATGGTTCATGAAAATGTCACCATGTTGATCATAATGTGACATGAGTTATTATGATTATGATGTGATGATGATGATGATGATTTCTGATGATGATGTTGATGATGTTGATGGTGATGATTGTGGTGTTGCATGAGTAAATATGATGATGATGATGATGATGATGATGATGATGATGATGATGATGGTGGTGGTGGTGGTGGTGACATTGAGTTCTGCTGCTGCAGATAATGATGATTCATAATTATAATGATGTGGCATAAAGATTTGTGATGACGATGATGATGTCATGTTGATGATAACATGAGTAAATCTGATGATGATGGTGGTGATGATCTGATGAAGATGATAATGATGGTAGTGATGACATTATTTCCTGCTTCTGCCAATGATGATGATTCATAATGGTGATTTCTGATAATGATGATGATGGTGTGGATGACATTGAATTCTGCTGTTGCTTATAATGATGCTGATTCATGATGATGATTCATGATAATGTCACCATATTGATGATGATATGACATGAGGAATGATGATGATGGTGGTGGTGGTTGTGACACAAGTTCTACTGTTCCTGCTAATGTCACATCATCATCAACATGGCAAAATCATCTTCATCAAATGAAAATTGTAGTGCTTTGTGAAGTCCTTCCGATTTTCAGAGTAGAGTTCCTCAATACATTTCTTTGTATTTGATGAATGTAAGATCTGATACACCTTGAATAAAACATCATATTGATAATTCAAGTATGTGAACATCATTTGATCATCAATCATGAGTGTATTTAAAAGTTTACACAAGCTTAATAAAAATCTGTGGCAGTTACTGAAATATGCTGGGATATTTTCCTTCAACTTCTATGTAATATGCCAGTCACAACTTTCAAAACCCCCATATCTGTATGAATGGGTAGATTTCAATTTTCTTCCCTTTTACAGCATATTTGCAACTACGCTGTAGATCAGCACTGCAGTGCTATGTTAATACATTATAAAATATTTAATTTTACATTTGCCATACACAGATATAAGGAAAAGAAAACTGATTATTTAGCCATATTAGATCATTTTCATCATAGAAAAAAATATAACCAGATTAAGAATTACATCACAGATTAAAATTGAAATTGAACGTTATTCAAAAATAGAAAAGAAAGATAAATTATGCACTAAATGTAATAGTCATAGTAATTCTATTGAAAATGAAATTCATTACTTGATAGACTTTTCAGTAATTAAATGACAGATGATAGAAATAAACTATTTTCGGCTGTAATAAATACATCAAATAAATGCTTTAATAATTAAAACTCTTTGCCAAATATTTTGGATTATAAATTGTGAAGATTGTGATATACTTAAGACTTTTGTACAACCTGGGGTACGACAAAAGTCTTTTTTCCCCGTTTCAATCGTCATATTCTACGCTGCAACTATACTGGACGATGTAGCTTGCCCCCCAGCCTCGTTTTCGTTCATAGGTGTTATCTCCCCTGTCGTACCCCAGGTTGTACAAAAGTCTTAAGTATATCACAATCTTCACAATTTATTATAAATGGTGAAAGGACCCCAGGTTGTACAAAAGTCTTAAGTATATCACAATCTTCACAATTTATAATAAATGGTGAAAGGTTTTTTTTATATGGTGATGACACTATGTCGATGATGATGTTTCATGATGATCTG
Organism: Anadara kagoshimensis; assembly: GCA_021292105.1. NCBI lineage: Eukaryota > Metazoa > Mollusca > Bivalvia > Arcoida > Arcidae > Anadara > Anadara kagoshimensis. The sequence goes on from CM037859.1 coordinate 29,899,796, forward strand.
ATGAAGATGATGACAATAATGATGATGGTGACATTCAGTTCTGCTGCTGCCGATGATGATGATGATGATGATGATGATGTGACATGAGGAGATATGATGATGATGATGATGATGATGATGATGATGATGATGATGATGATGATGATGATGATGATGGTGATAACATGAGTTCTGTTGATGCCGATGATGATAATGATTATCGTGATGAAGATGATGATAGTGATGGTGGTGATGAAAGTGAACCCTGTTGCTGCCAGTGATGATGAATGATGATGGTGATAATGACGATTTGACATGAGGAACTATGATGATGGTGACATGAGTTCTGTTGCTACCGATGATGATGGTGGTGGCAATGATGACATTCAGTACTGCTGAGCACTGCTGATAGTATGTTGATGATAATGATGTTGATGATGATGATGACGGTGGTGATGATGACATTCAGTTCCGCTGCTGTCGATAATAATAATAATTCACGATGATGATAATGATGATGATGACAAACCCAATGTCTTCTTGTTTATGATGTGACATGATGATGGTGATGATGATGATGATGATGATGAATGATGATGATGATGATGATGATGATGATGATGATGATGATGATGATGATGATGATGATGATGATGATGATATTTAGTACTGCTGCTGCTGATAATGATGACGATGTCATCATGATGATTATGTGACACGAAGAGCTATGATGATGATGTAACCACATTAATGATGTGACTGAAAATTTCTGAAAATGATTATGATAATGGTGGTGGTGATAGTCATGGCATGGGTTCTACTGCTGCTGGTAATGTCGACGACGACGACGACGATGATGATGATGATGATGATGATGATGATGATGATGATGATGATGATGTCTTCATGTTGATGATAATGTGATAGGAGGGGTGATAATGATGATGATGGTGGTGATTACAGATCCAATTCGGGTTTTCTTCCAGTCAACTGCGTTTTAGTGAAGTTATGCCCCTTTCACTTTGGGAATTTTATCAAAATGATGGTTTCTCTGGACTTTTTTTTCGTTACGCTTGAGATATTTCACTCAGATTTGGGGTCGGGTCTTTAGTAGCCTCTCTTGGTTTTTGAAAAATTGAAAATTTATATTTATGAGAATTACTTAGTTTACTCAATTGATAAACATTGTGTGACATGTCCATTTTGACCATTGTAACATATTGATATGTTAGAACCTTACAACTTGCATAAAAAGCAGACTTGTTGTTAGAGGCTTCCCGATCACAGTATCTATTATTTGCATGATTTTCATTTGTTACTGATTCATTAGACAAATCTCAGTTTCAAGTGCACATTTTTTTATCAAATTGCTCAGTTGAGCTGATGCTTCAGTACCTTCAGTACTTTGATTACCTCACCTGACCGAAAGGTCATGTGAGCTTATGGCATAGCGTGCATCGTTAACACCTATTTTAGACTACTCCTCTGAAACTGCCAGACAGATTTCAATGAAACTTGGTCAGAAGTATATATGGGCTGTAGCAATTCAGATTTGTTTATGGGGTTGCCATGTCTACCATAACTAGGTCAAGGTGACCCAGGGGTGCAAAAATCTTAAATCTTCTTCTCCGAAATTGATGATTGGAGAAAAAAATCTGAAGTGATATTTAGCTTCTCTAGGGTCTTTAAACCTTTAGTTTGTTCATTTGTTTGAAATTCGGACAAAAAAATATGTTACGAAAATCGTAAAATAGCTTCAAATTGTTACAATTTGACTATATGACCAGAAAATGACATGGGGTTTTCATTTTTGACATATTCTTGTAATTACCTTCAAAATGGGGTGAAGGTCAATTGTGAAGGTCATGACCTAATTTTTAACCTCTGGTTTTATTTATTATCTGGAAAACTACAAACTTTTGTACAGGCATGTATATTAAAAATGTTGTAGATATTGATACAATGATCATTTTGATGTATAGAAAAAAGTTATGAGTTCAAAGGTCAGGGTCTCAGATGCAGAACAATACCGAAATGGTTAATTATCGCGAAAATTATAAACGTTTTGTATAGAAATGTATATTAGCATATTGTTGATATCGATGTAACGATCATTATGATATATAGATTCATGGGTTCAAAGGTCAAGGTCACTGATGCAAAGCAATATTGAAATGGTTAATTATCTCAAAAACTATAAACTATTTTGTATAGGCATGTATATAAGAAGATTAGGTATTGGTCTTACAATCCTTTTTATATATTAATAAAGGTCATACATTCAAAGGTCAAGGTCACAGATACCAAAAAATCCGAAATTTGGCCTAGTTTTGTTTTACTTTTGTACTTTTGTTTTTACTATTTTAGCCTCAAATTCTTACTATTGTGAAGGATTTTGACATTGGGGTTTCAGTATTTATGCTGAAATTTATCAGCTATGTCTGTTTACTTTGCTGCAGAGAGAGAAACAACGCTAATATTTTAAAGATTTGAATGGATTAAAAATCAATTAAAGTATAATCAGAAATGGATTACACTCAGTTTTATGGATTTTTCTCAAAAACCAGTTGAAGAAGTGAAACAGAAATTTGGCTATAAATATAACATTACCCGGCCTAATGTACCATGATGGTTTGACTTTTTCATCGCTTTGGACTTTGCGTCTATATACTTCAAATTTTTGTCAAAAATGTTCAACCTGAAAAAATCTAAGTTTTTGACTCCACCTCTTATGACAAACCCAACCCTTTTTACTATGGGTTCCATTCAAAGTGTAAAAGGTGTCACAGGTGATTGACTTAAAGACTGGACAACAGTGATGACAACACAATTAATCCAAGGGAAAATAAACACCTGTGTATATGGTTAAAGAGAGATTAAAAATTATCCAACATTTGTCAAGTAAATTGCAAAATTACTTGCATTTGAAGTAAATACAATTTATACATATTTATTTCTTTTTACATGTTTGCATAGTTTATTTTAAGAACACAAACGTATCACTGAAATGCGTTGATCCATTGCTCAATTAGGCTACAAGTAATACCAATGTTAGGTTTGAGAATACACGTATAACACATCTGTACATATTTCTGGAAATTAACGAAAATGTAAATTTCAGATACATAATTTTAGCCACTCACACATGCGAGTCAATCTGAATTCTATCGCAAATACCTTCAGAAGGCATTGTGGTAGAGGAACATTAAACAGAACATAATTTGGTGTTGCCTATACACAGGACACAGCACATGGTTGATTAGATTTCCTTGCATAATAAAAAAGGTTCAATGGAGTAAATAGATTTTGTTAATTTGTCATCATTGCAGAAATTGTCAAATTGTTCTCAGTAAAGCTGGATTATTGCAAAATATACATTATGGAAACCTAAAGTGCATATTAGGCCGATTGATTATAAATGCATTTTATCAAGAAAAAATAAAATATTTTCAATAATATTTTTTTATAAACAAATAACCGAGTGTAATCCATTTCTGTTTATACTTAAATCATTTAATTACATGAACCGAGCTTTCTAATAATCCTAATTTCGATAAAATCCATGCATCATAACTCCTTTAACACATCAAAACGTATTTTGGGTGGGTGTTTACAATGGTAAAAATTTTGACAAAGTCACGTTGTTTTTCATGTGACGTAATGATGACGGAAAAATGTAATATTTACGTATGTTTGCAAGGGGTACAATGAAGAGTAGCTCAAAGGTCGGGTTAAGTTTAAAAGTTTGAATTTACGTCAATTTTTGAAAATGCAGAAAGGTAGTTCACTTTATTACTTTATTAAATCAATTTTGGTCATCCCAGTTACGCTAAAATCAATCCGTTCTTGAGCCGCACTAACCTACGTAAATAGTAAACTCTTTCGTCATGACTACGTAACATAAAGAACCCCGCCATTTCGGAGTTATATTTAACATTGTAAACACTCACCCAGGTTATATTTCGTCACATAAAATGATATATCACATAACTCTCCTGTTTATTGGTGGAATAAAACGGTTTAATATTTTTCATATTACACAGGTACCCATGTAATATCACTTGATTGTGACGTAATCAGTTCTTACGCTTTTGATTGGTTTAAAGCGTGAGAAAATATTCCGACGCCATTCATGTAATTCTTTTTTACAATTTTTACTACGTCAGGCCAAAATGACTGCATTTGATGTTGGGGATACCGTAAAAGTAGACGGAAAAGAAATTGTATAGTCAAAGAAAAAATTCCCAAAGGGTTTGCTACATTCTATGATGTAATGATATGTGAAACACAACCGTGACATTTACGTAGTGGTTGCGCCTAATGACGTCATATGAAATCTATGTCAGTCTTGTTTGTTTTTAGACTTTTGAAGGCTTTCAATTCTTTGAAAAGTAATTTTGATGGATTCGAAAAAATATAACATAATTTGAACTTACATACTGATTTTATCTTTTTTATTTTAGGTGATTACTTTACTTTTACTATAACTAAATAGAACTACATTCTTACTTGCGCAGTTAATTTGGAGGTGATTTGTCTGACCTAGATAGAAATCAGTTGTTTCTATATGACATCAAGTAACATGTACATGTCATTGTGTCTCGGTATTTTGAGTTATGTGATATATATAATCTTAGACTCGTGAGAGTTTAATATGAAATTTATTAAACTTTTTCAATAAATAGATATGCCACTCGCCAAGGCTCGTGGCATATTTAATTATTTAACTCGTTTAATAAATTTCATATTAAACCCTCACTGGTCTAGGATCATCTATATATGAAGCAAGGATTGATCCGAAACAGGATTTTTTAGTAACGACTCGACTCATGTAAGTAAAAGAATCTTTGATTTATACTCGTCATATTGAAATCTATAAAACATTTTGCGACCCTGCTCTCTCCCGAAATAGACTAAATAAACAGTAGCCATAATTTATCAGGTAAGCGTATTGGGCCCAATGGGCCTCTTGTTCAAATGCACATTGACACTGTTCTGACCAATGAATTTTTATCTTTCTTAAGAAGATTGATTAATAAATAAGCTATAGATGAAACATTTGGACAAAACCTGCGATAATATCCAGCAATACCCAAAAATCTAATTTACTGTTTCTTTGTTGTAGGTATTGGAAAATTTATAATGCATTCTACCTTACTAGTTTTAGGTATTACTTGCCCTTGGACTACTACATGACAAAAATACTCAACTGTTGCATGTTAAAATTCAGCCTTTAAGAGATTGACCATCAACTTTGCTTCTGAAAGCTTTTCAAGGAGTGCTCGCAACTGTTTCATATGAGAGGACCAGCTATCACTGTAGTTTATCAAGTCATCAATATAACAGCCACAGTCTTCTAAACCAGTTGTAACTCCATTCATTAACCGCTGAAAGGATGCTGACCTTTTTTTCATCCCAAAAACTAAGCACTACTGATGAGGAATTGTATTCCGAAACGGCCGTCTAGTGCTGTAAAATTAAAACTGGTATAATATGTAATATAATGTCCATCTGGAGTAACAAAAGCTGATACATCTTTGGCCCTCTCAATCAGCGGTACCTGCCTTATCAAATCAAACTTTAGCATTTCATATTTTTCTATGCATTTATCAATTCTCGAATAGGAAAATTATCTGTTTTCGTAAAGAAATTTACCTTCTTAACGATAAGACATGCCATCAGGCTTTGGTACAAGTATACAAGGTGAATTCCAATTACTATTACATCATTTTTTAACGTGTATAGAATCTCGAGATTACTTCTTGCCATCTCACATGCTCTTGACAGTCTTGATCTAAATCTAGAAACATAGTCCAACATATTCATTTCAGTGGCATAAGTCAACTATTTTAAGCAGCTTTAAAAGTCCATACACAGTATAACCAAACATGGCCAAACACTAACTCAAAATGGCTGAATTCTTTTTTTTGTTTTTTTTTTTTTTTTTTTGTAATTTGTGTTTTTTATTGCCCCAGACATTAAATAAGGGATGGTCAAGTGCCAGGGTTGTGGCCACTGGGTTCATTTGCCGGGTAACAATAGGACAGTTTGACATAAATAAGATATATATATATATATATATATATATATATATATATATATATATATATATATATATATATATATATATATATAATTGTGTAGTATTTGATCATTCTAGGGATTAATCTAGATTTTGTAGTAAGGCACATCTGATTAATAGGGGGTGGGGGTCCTTATTCAAGCAACTATTAAACGAGTATCACTTAAGCTTTTTAGAATAAGTTTACTAGTATTTGAAAAAATATAACAATACAATTATTTAGAAAGATGTTATTAGAATTTAAAACTTTCAAAAATGGCAGTAAAAAAGATCAATATATCAGATGAACATTCGTTAAATTTAAGCTAGATTAATCCCTTCTTTAAGTAACCAAGTAAATAAATAAATACAGTGTCTTGTTTCCTTTTCAGTTTTGTCTGGGTTTTGGTTTATTAGTGTGTGTGTGTGTTGTGTGTGTGTGTGTGTTTGTTTGTGTCAACCCCTACAACATTCAGATACAAAATGTATATTAACATTTTCATACAGGTATAGTTTTAAGCATTATGAAACATACATGTACATTATACATCATGATGGTAAATTTTTATTATCACTTCTACAGTACCAAAACTACAGTCATGCTGGATGGAGACATTAAATCATTCATCAAAGATAATTATCCATGGATCCCAAAATTCCAGAAATTTGTCATAAAGATTATTTTATTTATTTAAATGGCTGAATTCTTAAACTGCTTCTCTAGCAGCAAATAATAAAAATGAAACCCATCATCCCAGTCCATATCACATTCAAAACGATAAGTTCTAAGCATGTTCCTAAGTGTTTGGTACAGCGTTAAAAAGCACCCTGTGATTCTTGTTAGTATGCACTTGACTTGAACTACTTAACGCCTAACTGATACATGACTTGCCAGAACAAATTGGACATAAAATCGGAACCTTGATTAAATTAAATTTAGGAAGACCAAAAATGTAAAAAAAAAAAATTGACATAAGTTTTTATTATATTACTAGTATATGCTTTAATATCCTGTTTGTGCTGTTACTAGGGCTATGAGTTCTGAGCAAACAACTGGTACTGACAATAATTATTGTCCTGAAGTTAATTTAGAAGGATTTTTTTCAATGTAATAAGTAAGGACGATGAATCAGGTGGTAAGTTTCAAGGTAAAATTCCTTTGTTGTCTAAAGATGATTCTGTAGATAAGGATGTTATAAGCAGAGTTTTTTTCCAGGTTCTACTTCTTTTATTCACTCAAAAACCACCGAAGGTGGTACAAGAGGCACAACAATTATATTTACAGTATCTACATGCATGTCAAGTTTAAGAATACGAAAAATATATATTACAATCATAAACAAATATTTTGGCGATAAGTAATAATAATAAAAATGACACAGAAAGTAATTAGTAATTAAAGTATAATATAATATCTAGTATGCCTTCAGACCTTCCCTAATAAACTTGCATAAGTCAGCAAATATTGCATTTTTATAATATTTGGATTAATACGAAATTTTGTGGGATGTACATGTACATCTTATTAAAATTTTTACATTCAAATAAAAAATGAAATTCATCTCCAATATTGTTATAACAGAATTGACATTTTCATTCACTCCTTTCTACTTTATACCACCTCCCTTTCTCAATAGGTAACCTATGGTTACAAGTTCTAAATTTAGCCATAATAATTCTTAAATATTCTGGTAATATACTTAAATAAACTTCAAAACCAAATTCTGTTTTGATAATGAAGTTCTTTCCAACCATAGGGGAGTTCTCGAGTCTTTTGGTATCAATCTTAAAGAGAAAGATCTTGATCTTCCTTCTTACTTGTATTGGATTCCTAAACTTCATAAAAATCCATATAAGGAAAGATATATAGCAGGCTCATCTAAATGTACTACTAAATCATTATCGGTAACTCTAACACAAATTTTAACAATCATCAAAGATGGTCTTCAGTCTTATTCAGAAAAAAGTATATTCTACATCTGGAATCAACCAAATGTTGATTCTCAAAAATTCTACAGAATTACTTGACCATCTTGCTTCTAATACTTTATCTCATGTAAAAAGTATAAAAACATTTGATTTTTCTACACTATAAACCACTAACCAAGCATCATACGGATTCCAAACAAAAATACACTGAAGATACCATCAACAAAATGTTGGAGTTTTTGATAGATAACATATTTGTTGTGTTTGGTAATATAGTTTTTCAGCAAACAGTCGGTATACCAATGGGTACAAACTGTGCACCATTGCTTGCTGATTTGTTTTTTTATTCTTATGAAGCAGAATTTATGCAGAACCTTGTTAAATCTGGAGAGAAGACTGTCGCCAAATCATTCAACTCAACATACAGATATATAGATGACGCTCTGTCTCTTAACAATCCTAAATTTGGAGACTATGTAAATGTCATCTATCCTAGTGAGCTTGAAATAAAAGACACGACTGATTCCTCAAGTTCTGCTTCATATTTATACTTATACCTGAATCATGAAGCACACGAAAGGCTACATTTGAAACTTTATGACAAACGTGATGACTTCAATTTTTCTATTGTCAACTTTCCTTTTTATGCAGCAATATACCTGCTTCTCCTGCTTATGGTGTATTTGTTTTACAATTAATACGCTATGGTAGAGCTTGTTCCCACTACGTGTATTTTGTGCAACGTAGTAGGCTGCTTGCAAATAATTGCAAGCCCAGGCCCTCAAAAAGTTTTATGGCCGTCATCACAGTATTGTTAATAATTGATGTCTCTGTGTCCACGATTGCCCTGGATATATTTAACGTCTCACAGTTCCATGTTCCTTTCACACAATTTTGAATACACACGTGGCGGGTGTAGCTATCTAAACAGGAAGTGCTTACCCTTCCGGAGCACCCGGCCTCACTTCCCTGGTGGAAGTTCACGTGTCTAACCTAACTTGTCAGTTCCAAAGTTTTCACTTTTCCTCTGGATTGTGTTTCGAACATGGATTAGTATGTTTGTTTTTGATATGTAAGAGCTTTACTCGACAATTCTATTTGAGAATACCATTGCTGTATACTATTGATCTTTTAACTTTTGTTCTACAGTTTTTATTAACCAATCATTATTAATATTATGACCTTGACATTGCCAAATATTACATAAACCTAAAGAATTTAGAATATTTTGTATCTTGATGATCCATGGAAAACATTTTTTTCGCTCATTAGACTGTATAAATCTGTATAAATCCAAAAAGAAATCATTCTCTTATATATATGGAGACTATATATATGTCTCTCTTCTGGATTGTGATTCGGACATGGATTAGTATGTTTGTTTTTGATAATATATATATATATATATATATATATATATATATATATATATATATATATATATATATATATATATATATATATATATATATATATATATATCTGTGTGTGTATATGTATAGATAAAGGGTATCTACCAAGTTCTCCGTAAACTATGTAGTTTGAAGTAGATTTTCTTTTTAATTTTAATATCTTCTTACAGAATTTCAAATAAATTGTTTCAATGAATCCAATATTTTCAAAACCCCATATTTCACAGCCATACGTCAATATAGGTACAATCTTTTGATCAAACATTTTTAATTGACATTCCACCGATAAATGCAAATTACTTACCTTTTTATATAATTATGCAAAATAAAGCTTTTGATGCTTGTTCTAACAAACGTATTCTTGTTTAAAAAAAGACCCAGTATAACTGAATAAAATTCCAAGATAACAATGTTGATCAAATTCAAGAAAAGCTTCAGAAAATCTATTTTGGCAACGACTTCAATTTTCGCTTACTAAATACCATAACTTTAATTTTACTTTTTTTTAAACAATATTTTATTTAATTCATAAATACATAAGAAAATAGATAACATATACAAATGTAGAAAATATTTATCTGCTGTTGGGTGTCCCGTAGATCCCATACGGAACAGGCATATTACAGATGTCTAACCAGGCCTAGGTACGCTAATGTCTATGGAACGCCGTTTCTACATATATTCAATTATTTAAACCTATCTTTAAATAATTAAACCTAGGAATAATTCATTTGAAGTTAGGTTTAACTCCATTGTACCTAGGTGCAAATAAATTGTTCCTAGGATCAATTCAATTATTCCTAGGAACAATTCGTGTGAATTAAACCTAGGTATAGTTGAATTATACCTATCTTTAATTGAATTTTTCATTCTCGCTTGCTTTATCAAAGTACAATGTACAGCAATTCGATTTAAACCTATCTTCAAATTAATTAAAGAAATGTCGTAATTGTACGTAGGTGTAATTGAATTATACCTAGGTTTAAATCAACCATACCTAGGTGCAAATGAATTATTCCTAGGAACAATTTAATTATTCCAAGGAACAATTATTTATTCCTAAGTACAATTATTTGAAACTAGGTATAATTTTATAACACCTAGGTATAATTCAATTGTACCTACCTTCAATAAAATAAGACCTAGGTGCAATTAATTGTACCTAGGTTCAATTATTTGAAGATAGGTATAAATAATTGAGTATATGTAGAAACTGCGTTCCATAAATGTCTTAATCTTAGTAGACGAGATCCTGATCATGGTTTCTTCGTATAAAACCCAGTGTCCTGTTGCCTCGCCGGCTACGCCCACAATGTTCCGACAAATGAATGACACGCTTGATTTACACGCAAAAAGAATAAAAACTCGGTCTAAATTGTGCCGTTTCATGACGTCACAGACACTAGTGCGTCATTTGTTGCTTTGGTACCGTGATGGCGGCCAGTGTCGGAACATAATGGGCATGACCGGCGATAGGTCAATTCTGCAGTTGAATGTTCCATTTGAGGTTGGCTTGTCACGGTTACACCAAGGTACTTTGCGGATGTTGTAGCGAAGGACCTCTTAGTTTTTGTGTATACATGTAATTAAATGTTTACCAATGAATTACATTCTTTAGCATAATGGGGTTCGCCGCTGTACCACGTAATACCTTCTAACGTGTCTGCGAAACGCTTGTTTCCAAAAACGACGTTATTCCGGGAATTTGTGACGTTGCCATTTTCCAAAATGTTGCGCACAAACGTTAAGAGGTATTAACCGTGTGGTACAGCGGCGAACCCCATTGCCGATTAGAAGACTGAAGTAATACTTGTATGGCATATAGCTGTATATTATTGTGGTTGACCTTAATTTACAATTTAATTTTAATTTAAACAATATTTTATTCAGAAACAAGAGGCCCATGGGCCTGATACGCTCACCTGATAACTAATGGCTAGCTGATAGATTTAAAGATAACATAAATACTAAACCCCAATGGCTTTTTTCTTTACATCATGATAACCGTTGTATCAATACCTATAACATTCTAGTATACATGCCTATACAAAAGTTAATAGTTTTCAAGATAATTAACCATTTCAGTATTGTTTCACATCTGTGACCTTGACCTTTCAACCCATGACCTTTTTCTATACATCAGAATGATCGTTGTATCAATACCTACAACATTCTAATATACATGCCTATACAAAAAGTTTATAGTTTTCGAAATAATTAACCATTTCGGTATTGTTTCGCATATGTGACCTTGACCTTTAAACCCATGGCCTTTTTCTATACATCAGAATGATCGTTGTATCAATACCTACAACATTCTAATATACATGCCTATACAAAAAGTTTATAGTTTTCGAGATAATTAACCATTTCGGTATTGTTTCGCATCTGTGACCTTGACCTTTGAACCCATGACCTTTTTCTATACACAAAATGATCGTTGTATCAATACTTACAACATTCTAATATACATGCCTATACAAAAAGTTTATAGTTTTCGAGATAATTAACCATTTCGGTATTGTTTCACATCTGTGACCTTGACCTTTGAACCCATGACCTTTTTCTATACATCAAAATGATCGCTGTATCAATACCTACAACATTCTAATATACATGCCTACACAAAATGTTTATAGTTTTCGAGATAATTAACCATTTCGGTATTGTTTCGCATCTGTGACCTTGACCTTTGAACCCATGACCTTTTTCTGTACATCAAAATGATCGTTGTATCAATACCTACAACATTCTAATATACATGCCTATACAAAAAGTTTATAGTTTTCGAGATAATAATTATAATCAGAGGTAAAAAAATTAGGTCACGACCTTCACAATTGACCTTGACCTCATTTTAAAGATACTAACAAGAAGATGTCAAAACTGAAAACCCCATGTCATTATCTGGTCAAATGTTCAAGTTATAACAATTTGAAGCTATTTTACGATTTTTTCACAATTAAACGCAAAAACGCGTAACCTATTTTTTATCCGAATTAAGACCCTAGAGAAGCCAAATATCACATCAGATTTTTTCTCCAATCAGTACTTTCGGAGAAGAAGATTTTTGCACCCCTAGGTCACCTTGACCTAGTTATGGTAGCCATGGCAACGCCATGAACAAATCTGAATTGCACCGGCCCATATATACTTCTGACAAAGTTTCATTAAAAACTGTCCAGTAGTTTCAGAGGAGATGTCGAAAATAGATGTTAACGACGCACGCACGCACGTACGCACACACACACGCACGTACGCACACACACACGCACGCACACGCGCACATACACACGCTGCGCTATGCCAGAAGCTCACATGACCTTCGGTCAGGTGAGCTAAAAATGTTGAAAAGGATTGGACAGCAGGCATTGCCTATATAAGTCCTCTCCTTAGTCGGAGTACATAATAACAAGTATCGCAATAATAACATTAATAATAATAATAATAATAATAATAATAATAATAATAATAATAATAATAATAATAATACACAATGAATAATAAAAATATTAATAATAATACACAATGTAATAATAATAATAATATTAATGATAATAATAATGACTAGTGTTGTACCAATAATTATGATGATATAATTGTAACTACTAAAAATTTGAAAAAATCATTTTTGTTAGAATATTGAAAAATAAATGTAGAAAAAAAAAAGAAGAAGAAGAGAAAAAAAACAATATAAAACAGAACGAAAACAAAATACAATAAAAAATCAAAATGATGAAAAAGAAATGAGTGAAAGAGAGATATAAATACAAAATAGAGCAGCTAATAGTTAGCAAAGTTAAACAACAAAAAAGAGGTTGAAAATAACAGAACAGAAGATGTGAATTATTAGGGTTAAGAAAGTAAGAGTAATATGTACAAAAGAGTGACTCAGTTGGAATAACTAGATTTAAACCGTTGAGAATCCTTAGAATAGGAAATTCATATAGGATAATACAGGGAGTAGTGGAGCAGTTAAGCAGAAAAATCTTTCAAATCCGGATACAAGCATGAAACTTTGTATAAATGATGCAAATATGTTGTAATTTAGGAAAATTACGATGGCCATTGCAAATTCTAAAATGGCCGCAATTTTTCAAGATGGCGGCCGAAAAACCAAGAAAAATCAATATAATTCAAGTAAAATGGAATGTAAACATTATTTCTTTCGTCAATAGGGTCAATAATGGCGCTGAACATGCAGTGCAGTGTATTATTCAAAGAAAGCAAAGAGTATTTGGGTATTTGTTATCTTAATTACCGAAAACATACACTAAAATCTTGTTTTTGTGGTTCAAACTTTGTCATTTCGATAAACCGTCAGTTTATTTTCAAAATAAAAGTTTCCAGCTTTAACATAACAGATACGCATTATACAAATTATAATGAGACCAAAGTAATTAATAAAGGCATAACAGCTACATAATGCAGCGCATGGAAGACTAAAGCGGTAGCACTTTCATATCCCACTACATTCACTTTTTCATCCACATTTAATCAATTCCTGGCACGACGAAGCGATTGGTGATAAAGTTGCCCAAAATATTTGCCATTTGTCCGTCTTAGTCCATCCCAAATCAGCTAGATTATGTAGCTGAGGACAGCGCACAATCGACTGCCCAAATACACCCTGCTTGAAAAACAGCACGTTAACAATGTTGCAACTAAGTGCGTCCTGGGTTGGAGGTAAAGCATCATACGGTCTCTGTTTTCTTGCAAAAAGTGCACGTCTTGCCTCGTTTACATAAATAGTCAAACTTGATCTGTCATACATCACAACAAATTTCTGAATTTTGCCAAAATCACCTTGATCTATTGATGGTGGATGACAACTGAACTTTGTAAAGACACCCGATACTTCACTACAAACATTCCATGATTGCCAGGCGGACTTTTTCCCCTTTCCTCAAAAGCCCGAAACAGTATCACGACCAGTGAGAAGGATACCATTAGTTTTCTCGGGGCCTATTGTTGAACAAATTTCGTGCACAGGTATCAATTTTGTTTTGGATTTTTGACCAAACAAGATCCACATATGTTGCAGACCTCTATGATGCAAGATTGCGTATAAGGATACCGTTATAACTACAATATCAGTGTCATTTGCTTTTATCATAATGTTTGTGTACCCCGTCATTTTTGCATTCAGTGCATGAACAAAAATTCGTGTATCGGCTTTTTCGTGGTTACATGGACTGAAATCATGAAGAGAAATATTGTGATTGCTCAACACCTGATCCTCTTTTGTAACTAGAACCGTCTTTACAGATTGTATTAAAGCTACTCTGTCTGCAACTAAATTAAACAACTCTGTTTTATATTTGTCATCACGTAGAAAATTAAACCAATTAGTTGGTTTTTTCCATTTTCGGACACTTGTCTGTGGGAACCCTGACCTCTCTTCGCACGTGTTTCTGATTTCAGACTTGTTGGGAGGTAAACGTCAAAGAAAATATCTACTCTTTATTATTTTTCTAAATATGTTTGTATTTTTTGAAATAGTATCCTCTTCTACATATCGACTAAATGTTTTTGCATTTCTTGGTGGTATACTATTAACAAAAGCTGAGCCATCAATGATAAGAACATCACGTTCTGGTTCTGTGACTTGCATAAAAGCACATCAAGCAATTGTGAGTTTAAGAAAACATGGAGTTTACTTCCATCACTTATTGATGCGGGATATTGTTGGTTTTTGTGTTTAAAGAAATCTTTCAAATCGCAATTTCTGTTTTGACACAATATGAACAGTTGTGAAAAGAGAACACAGTCCTGCTTCAGAGATTTTTGTTTACCGTAAAATCAACAGGTCATGATTCCTGGTTAAATTGGTTGGTAAAAAGATGATGTTTGTTCTTTTTCCAACATGGCCATAAATAATTTAAATTGCTCGTTTCGTCTTTCATAATGTGTAATAATCATTTCGCTAAGCTAGGATGACCAACATCTTTTGTGTCTAACGTCAGACGGTCTCTAGACTCTTCTTCAAATTGATTACCCATTGTTCTTGTAGTATCTGCAAGCTTTCTTACTTTTTCTAAGAAAATTTTCTGTCCTCCAGCGTTATCATCATGATGATTTATTTCTGGCATAAAATCTTTGGCTCTTCCTGCAGATTCATATTTTGAAATAACACCACTCACTTCTGGACCAGCGATTATCCAACGCCTCAAAGCTGACTCGACTTAAGTTATACCAATTGCTCCCTCATCGCCTTTGATAACTGCATTAGCTTGCTCATGAGCCTGATCTATAGCAATAGCGGACTATTCACGTTTAGACTTATGAACAATAAATTAAATACTCTTGCTATTTGTGGGTGTTGTTGATTAAGTGTCAACATATCTCTAAGATGAATAGGAAGCCATCTTGCATAATTAATATTATTATTATTTGAAAAGAAATAAGGTATCAATTCAGACAATGCACTAAAATAAAGTTGGAAACTTGCCTCTCGAAATGATCTAATGTATGTAAGTATGACTAGTTCCATTGTCAATATCAAATACCAGTAATGAAACTGCAAACGTTCGCTTTTGCGTTTTGAACACCATTCATCAAAAGAAATGGAAATTGTGCCTTCGTTATTGCGACTTGTTGTGTTACAGAAATCATCATATGCTTGTTTAAAAAGCTTGAAGAGACAACATGTTGTTATTTGGTGCGCCAGACGAGTTCTGGAAACACTTGATGCAGTTAGAAAAGAATCTGATGTGTCAGATGATGCTACGACTGCTTCTTTAATGGCAGATGTCCATCCACTATTTTGAGAAAATTTCCAATAGATCTCAATGCAGCCATTTCAATATGTAAACCTCCAAAAATGAAACAAAGTTATCCTCTCCAAACCCTTCAGGCCATTGCCATTAGATTTGTTTTGCCAAGGGGTATAATGGCTGATCAGCTGTGATCTCCCACCATCCTTGGCTAAGCTCTCTCGTGCTAGCACATCCTGTCAATTCAGATGCGAATGTCTAACTTATAACAGAGGGTAAATTAGACATTATTTGGGACACTTGTTATATCCATTAAATAAATGTAGCTGACACTGACCTCCATGCTGAGTTTCACGACAGTGGTGATACCACTGTGTCCTGGTAATGCTATATCGACCACTCTTAATTTTTACATGACACACATTTAACTACAAACCAACCAAATCTTCTTAGATATGTACTATTTTGTGTTTTATGTGGTCTTTGTGAACAAAATGTATTGAAAGGTTTGTATTTAGAAACCAAAAACAAACATACTTATCCATTTCCGAATCACAATCCAGAAGCAAAGTAAAAACTTTAGAACTGACAAGTTAGGTTAGACACGTGAACTTCCACCAGGGAAGTGAGGCCGGGTGCTCCGGAAGGGTAAGCACCTCCTGTTTAGCTAGCTACACCCGTCACGTGTGTAATCAAAATTGTGTGAAAGGAACATGGAACTATGAGACGTCAAATATATCCAAGGCAATCCTGGACACAGAGACATCAAACTTATCAACAATACTGTGATGACGGCCATAAAACTTTTTGAGGGCCTTGATAAGCCTAGGCTTGCAATATCCCTGAGTCAACAATTTATTTGCAAGCAGCCTACTTCGTGTACTTTAGAATAAAGAGCTCGTTTACTTTTGATGTTATTAAATCAACTATTGGCGGCCATCTTGGATAATTGCGGCCATTTTACAGGATAGATGATTTATAGTGCCTTTATGTCATATTGGTCAAGTTTCTAATATTATTTTCTCAAAATAAAGTAAAAATGCGATTCAATAAAGAAAACATATACGCACAATATTATTCTACCAAAACATGGCGGCCATATTGGATTTTGGCAGCCATTTTGATTTTTTTGTGTGGCCATCGTTTAATTTGTATTCAGTGACTATAAAACTACCATCATACAAAATTTCATGCTTGTATCCGAATTTGAAAGATTGGCCTGAAAAAATGTTTTATCTGCCCAACTAGAGGATGGACGATGGACTGACAAAACTGTAACCGGATGAATTACGGCTAATAACAACAACCCGATTTCTTCGAAAAGAAGAATGTTTATCTTACAGACCGCGTACATACTAGTATTTCCTTCCGGACAGATTAAATACTAAAAGATGAACAGAAGACGAGAATCTTTGAGGTCATAGCAGCTCTTTAGTTTGACCTGACCTTGACAGCAGAGATGTGTATCGATCGATGATACACAGTATATTCAGCCAGTCAGACTACAGAGTTAACCGATCACGTGGTTGGTCAGCTGAAGAAAGGGTATAAGAAGGACCGAGAACCGCGATTATCGCAATTGATGTTCACGTTAACTAAATTCAATATCAAAATGAAGAAGAAAAAATTGGCTTCTATTACAGGTCTCGGATCCGCCCGAAACGGGGGATCGTCCGATCGGGGGACAATTAAAAAGAGATCACTATTGTGGGTGTACACGCGAGTACACAGGATAGTTCCGCTGATCACGAGTAATATTACCTTATGCAAACATCCGGTAGTTCCAAAGTGTGGGGACGGAAGTTCAGTCAAACTGTACAGTCGCCGGTAGCTCTGTTTTCTGAACAGCTGAAGCGACGAATGAAAACAGTTGGGTCAAACATATGTGCACTGTGTGGGAACGGAAGTTGAGTCAAACTGTACAGTTTTCGGTAGCTCTGTTCATTGAAGCGAGAGACGAAATAAAAACAATATGTCCGAAACGGTTGGTGGATACTTTTTAACTTGTATTAAGCATATACTGTAAGATCTGGATAGAAATTTGACGACGATTTTTATTTACCATTTTAAGAATTCGTTGTCACTTATATCTTTATACACTCGACAATAATAACACTTGAACACGAGACAGTGAGATAAAATACATCGACTTGTAGCGAAAAATGCGTAAATTCTCTAGCGTGATGAATTTTCTAGTGTAACAAACAATACTTAAGACAACTTTTATTTTTAAAGTTACACATATATTAAGATGACACCACCCTCCTTTAAATGGTTATTGTTATAAATAAGATTTTTCGTTGCACCTTGGAGATTGTTTACTGTACTGGTAGCTCGAAAAATACTGTACAGGTAGCTCTAAATATATGTAATTTTTCTGTACAGGTAGCTCAAAATTAAAACAAATAATAATTCAAGGTTTAATGCATTATTATACCCTCGCAAACGAAGTTCAGGGGGTATATAGAAATCACCCTGTCTGCCCGTCCGTCTATTCGTCCGTCTGTCCATCCGTCTGGTTGTCAGTATCAATATCGTATCCGCTCCATATCTTCCATGTCTATCAATAGATTTTGATCAAACCTGGCACAGATGTAAAATGTAAAACAACATGAGCCGATGTGTCGGGTATCGATTTATGAACATAGGTCAAAGGTCAATGTCATGAGGTTTATTTAAATTTTTTACAATATTTTTATATATTTATATATATATATATATATATATTATATAACATCTGAAATTAAGAAAATGTTGCAATAGTATATATATTTATTGCAACATTTTCTTAATTTCAGATGTTAAAAGAACACCGAAACGATTCCATTGTTTATACTGCAAAAGTAAAGCAAAAATAATTTTTCTGAGGTTGTCGACCATTGTATAATATTTCACAAGGATTTGGAACTGAAATTTAATTAAACAGACCTCAACCAAGGAGATATTCGAATTAAACATTTCCGCATCATCCTTAGGGAATATGAAAAAGACAACACAATTCTTGTACCAAACGAATCAACTGAGTTATATGTTCTGGACTCCGTATTTAAGGGATTAATAGGTTTCAGCAGAGGAAAAAATTCCTTAGTATTTTCATATCTAAAACTGTTTTGGAACTAGACATTCAAGCGGTGTTGTAGCAGGGCTCAATCGCTGGGTAAGTCACCACTCACAATGGTGGCAAACGTTTACATTAGAAAATAATTGATAGTGTTAATAGTTGCAATGATTGATGTTATTTGAATGAAGACGAAAGTGTAACAACTTCCGGAAATTGTTTTTTTTTTTCTGCACAGATGTTTTATAATTATGACCTTTTTCATTTGCACATTAATAACCAGACGTGTTAAATGTTTTACTATTTACTACAACCTTCAGGAAAATGCAAAATGCAACATAAATACCTTTAATTGAAAACATTATTGTTACATGTAGAAGACTTTGACATTCATCCTCTGTAACTTTATAAATTTCTTTGACTTGATATACGATCAATGTTGATCAAAATCATCAAACTACAATAAAAGTTATCGAACAAAATCACATGACCATGAAAAACTAGGTCACAAAGACCGACTTTGTGTTGTCATATGTAAAACATCCCAAATTGTACCTAAAATCAGGTTTCATAAGAATTTTTTATTACTTTAAAAATCATCTAAAAAGTCACTGGGTCATAAAAATGAGTCACAATGAATTACTTGAAATACATAAAGCATCTAAACTTGTACTTGCAAATCAAGTTTCAGCAAAATTGTCCTGTCAAACTTAATATTATCAAAGAAAATCACTGGACCATAAGAATTAAGTTACAATGGTCTTTTCTGTGTTGCATCATTATGAAAGATGTAAAATTGTGCATTTTAACAACCATAATGAGTTCCATCGCGGAAAACAGGTTTAGGTATGAAAGCTGAACGATATTTACCAATTAATGGCCAAATGAACAGTCTAGAACGTAACATTGTTTATTTTGTTTTAAACAAATTTGAGGCTTTATGATATTTAGACAATTTATGCCATAGAGCCTTCTAAAAATGCGTTACCCAGGCGTGATTCTTCACATTCTATGATTATATCTATATCCTTTCACTATTTTAGAGACATAATAGTAGTCAGTTGTATATTGTTCATAATATACAATATTCGCCTTAATTTATATAGAAAATTATTGTCTAACCATGTCTTTTTTATGACTTGTTTTTTTTTCAAAACATTAATCGTGATGCATGCATTTCTATTAAATGAAAGCGTTCCTTATACTTTCTATACTTTTAATTTGCATTGAATGCCAGTTGCGAGCTACCTGTACAGTACAATATCATAAAATGTGAGCTACCTGTACAGTTAACAGAAAAGCACACAGTCCAATAAAATCGTGTTTTGAAGTTTTCTCCAAACTTCTAAGTACTGTAATAAGTCACAAGTTATTTTTAACATTCATAGCTTGCAAACTGTCTTCAGAGTGGTATTAAATAGAATAATAATATAGAGAAAATTGAGAATAAATCGTGAATTTTTGATTTTTCACAAAATGTGTTGGATAATTAAAAATTGCATTAACATAGTGAGATCCATGTACCTATGAAAAATCTCACAACACTTCATAACAACAACAATTTTACATATTTTTACTTACGTTTGACTCCACTGTTTTCATTCCTCGCTTCGATAAACAGAGCTACCGACAACTGTACAGTTTGACTCAACTTCCGTTCCCACACTATGATGTGGGATTATCTAAAATTATTGTTGTTATGAACTATTTTGCGATAACGGACATGGATCTCACGACGTAAATGTTGTTATGATTTATTCAATACTATTATGAAAATATTAAGCCCAAGACATTTATTCGTTTGTTGAACACGCTAAATAAGAGTAGAATTTTCATGACTTCACTATATATTCTTTAATCACAGTGCTATCACAATGCAGACAGTTAGCAAGCTATGAATGTTTAAAAGAAATTGTGACTTGTTACAGTGTTTATATGATTGGAGAAAAACGTCAAAAAACGATTTATTAGGCTGCATGCTTTTCTGTTGCCTGTATAGGTAGCTCATATTTTACTGTACAGGTAGCTCATATTTTTCTGTACAGGTAGTTCAACAACAGGCATTCAAGCTACGCTGCATGAATCGAGTATAAGGAACGCTTTCCTCTAATTGAACGATTATGAATTAAATCATACTTTAGAGTCATCTAAGAAGGAAAATTCAAGTGAAAACAATTTGGTTGAAAATGTGAAAGAGGGGTACAATTATGAAAATACCTACACAAGTGTGAAGATTTATAGATGTTAAATTTTCCTTAAACGAAATGTCTTTGATGATGTCTCATGCCGATATCATCCAACTGTAAGGGGTGTAAGATGGTCATTTAGCTTTAATTACCGTGATAAAAGGACGAGACCACACGTACTCATCATTGCAACACCTTAGTTGTGCCTTATAGATGTTTTCGGCTGATATATACGAAAAATATGCTATATACAAAAGTGTATTGAAGTATAAACGACTCAATTGTGTACCATAAAAGTGTAACGCGGTACACAATTGAAGTGTCATATACCATTTTTTGAATGTTTTCTATGATTAAATTAAAAAAAATGGTATATGACAGAAGTATAAATGCTTTAAAAGTACCTGGCTCCTATCGGCCATCGTAAGAAATATATGTTTACTGTAACTGCTCTAAATTTCAAGAGCCCCCCCCCCCCCCATGAAGAAATGAACCCCTGCTTGTTTTTTTTAAAGGTCATAATTTTTACTCGATTTTAAGTCCGTTTCTAGGCAAACAAATGAAATACAAACGCGATGTCATAGTCGCAAAAACGCTTAGACGCTTTATCCACCGATCGGGTGATTTTGATTTTTCTCCACGGTTTCTGGCGGATCCCAACCTCATGTATTAGGTAAGGATGAATAACCTGGATTAATTACCTGACAGATCGACAGGAGACTGTGGATAGTAGCTTCTATGTATGGTCCAAACGGAGAAGTGTACAAACCACTGGTATTGGCCGTTGTGAATTGCGGTAAAGTCAGTCGTGGGCTGTCCATGCGCTGCGTAGTGCTTGAGAATACACGCTGCAGTTAAGTTATGTTAAGGGTTAAGTGGCTTTGGTACTGACCAGTGGCGTGCGCCAGGCACTGAGTAGCGGAGTGCGCCACCGTACTGACCAATGAAGTGCGACCAGGTACATTGGTTTTGGTACTAGTCAGTGGCGTTCACCAGGTCCTACCATACGCAGAAATCCAAATCGACCCGTAGCTGCGCATGCGTGAAATAATCTTAAGACAGCTATACCTGAGGTCACACCTGTACATTACTTTACTATGGGAAAGTAAAAGGTGGAGATTTTAAACCTTGCTTTCGTTTTTAAAAGAAATTTTATGAAAATCTTATAGTTACCATAAGAAACTACAGATTGTCATGAACATTCAAATATAAAAATGATCTAGTTGTGTTAAAAAACCGTTTCCACTTTTAATTACAAATTTTGGTGACATACTCATAATATTTAAAGTACAGTTATGCTGAGTCCGTCAAATTTTTGAAAATTGTGTGTTTTTGAACAAAAATTATTAATTCAAAGACAAAATTTAGGAAAATCTTACAGTTACCACTAGAAAATATAAATCTTCCTAAATATTCAAATATTGAATACATGAAGATTCCTTTAAAAACCGTTTCCACTTTTAAATTGAAAATTGTGTGAAAACGGGTTTTACAACTGTTTAGTTGGATGTTCAGTCGAGTGTACAGACAACTGCTACACGGGAATTGTCGGATTGTAACAGTGGCATTATATTATTTGTAGAATTCATAAGAAAATTAGTTGATTTGTTTTATTATTATTTTCCAGTAATTTTTACAGGCCTGGTAAATTTCGTATAAGTTAGAACTTTAAAATTTGAACAATGAAAATTTCTCCATAAATCCGAACCATTCAGTTGATGAATGAATCAGTGACATTAGATATAGCTAGATTCCCAATCATTTAATAAATGTAGATACATGCATTTCCAAATGGATAATTTTTATTTACTGGAAAATAATATTCTCAACATTTTTTAATTCTCTCTATTGTCGTACTTCGGGTAGAATAAACAAAACAGAAAACTTAGATCCTATCACTGTAATTTTATATTGTTATAACCATTGCTTTATATAAAATTACAATGGGAACTAGATATACCCGATTTTCAAATTTAAATTTTACCAATAACAATATCATTTTCTGAAAATGTCTGGGTCTCAGTGAAAAATACATACTGTCACGAATATTCAAATATAAAAATGATTAAAATATTTTGAATAGAATCCATTCCACTTTTTTTATTTAAAATATGGTGACATTTTACTTAATTTTCCTATGAAACTCATTAGAAAGTGCACAGCACTGTTTTTATAAACAGCTTTTCTTATTAAAGGTCACCGGTCACCAAAAACCGGAATTTTTTTAATACTATTTTCCGAAAGATTACATAATAAAAAGTCAATTTAGCCACAAATAACATTTTTTAATCATTTCTGTCTTTTGTTACAGCGTAAAATAAAGTCCTAAAACTGTTGAAAACGGTGTTATCTCCCTTTGGTAGTAAAAGGGTCCAAAACCGGAAGTGACGCAGAAGGTGTTATCCAAGTTATCTAGTAACTAAAGCTTGTAGAGTGATCAGTATTTATTACACAGATTTATCAGTAGTAACTTCTCATGTTTTATTTATTTATTTATTTTTAATATTGGATATTTCAATTTCCTTCAGTATAAAAAAATAAATAAAAAATAAAAATAATAAATAAATAAATAAGAACTATATTCTTGTTTGCTCTAAGTATGATATACTATTACTTATACTATTACAAAACATAATTTTACATTATTTATTTATTTATTTATTTATTTATTTATTTATTTATTTATCTTTTTATTTTTATCTATCAAAACGAATTGATAAAAAGAATACACATTTTCGTGTTTTTATTTAAAATATTATTCATATTTATTTTCATTAATATTTAATATCATTCTAAATATCTTAACTTCTCTGTTGAATTTATTTATTTATTATTTATTTATTTATTTATTATTTCGGTGAATTATTAGTAAATATCAATATTAATATGTATATTAAAAACATACATAATTTTGCGAGCACTTTTGACCGGATTCTGTAGTCTGTCACTTTTTATCATCTCTCTAGTACAGCTATATTATTGATTTACCTCAAATTGATTTTAATTCATATTTGTTTCATAAATTGTCCCATTTTTATTTTATTTTTAGGTTAAAATCAATATATTACTAGAACACGCTTTCGAGTAGAATTTTTGTACAACGAAAATATCAAAATACAGGTCTAAAAAATAACTTCGTACTGTCTCTGAAATCAAATATTTCACCCCAGTATTACTTGAATATGAAAACGTTTATAAACAATTTCCGAATTTTAATTAAAATCAATAGCTTCCCTATTCGCAGTAAGTTTAATTTAATAAAAATAATGGAAATTGGAGTTTATGTCGGTGTGTAATTTTTTATCAAATATTGTTTAATTTTTTTTCGATAGAGTACTGGTCAGATTTCCAATCCCATTTTGTTAAATCTTCATTTTTGATTTAATTTCAGTGTTTCCATGATAAATTCAAAAAACGATATTTAAAATTTTCATTTACTAATAATAATAATAATTTTATTACGCCTAATTTTAATAGTTGAAAAGAACTCATATCAAAATGTGTTACCAGTCGGATTGTACCCGACTAACTAACGGTTAATCAAAACTCGAGGGAAACTTTCTTTAACTTTTTTCACAATAAATTAATATCGGTTAAAGTGTGATTTACATCCCCTCACATACCAGTAATTAAGAGATTATCAATATGCTACATTGGAAAGCAACATCCTGTTTAGAAGTAGACATCTATCACCTGTAATCAACAGGGTTTACCTTACAATTTGCAACATTAATTGACACGTGTGTATAAATCTTTATGATATACCCGGTAAATGCTATCTGTCGTTTTTGATGGATTCTGAAAAGATGTGTTTGAAAAAATAAATGTTAAATTAGATTAGTTGATTTGAATAAGAGACATACAAGTCTCGATTTGTGTGAACATATGAACTGGTGAACTGACTGACATACGGAATTAAATTAATTTTGAATATTAAAAATGTTAAAATCTATGATTTTTTTTATTTGACTGAATCCATTCATAATAATTTATATTGTCTGAAATGATTATACCACTCTTATTTTCCTGACTTTTCTCGTATATGAAAAATAGCACTAATACATTCAAAGCAATTACTGCATTTCCATAAATTGAGTGCACATGGTTTTTATCATTTATTTCTTTCAATTGAAAACGTTTCCATAAACTATCAATAAATTGCATATTAAATGCACTGATCTAAACAAATTATATTTTTAAATGACAAAAAAGTTATTCAGTTCATCTGTACATAGAGAAATTTTGGGAAAATTCGACGAAGTTAATACACCAATTGGGCCTCATTCAAAGTTACATCAGGGTATTTAGGGTCAGGTAGGTCATTTTTGTTCGTTCTTTTCAAATTTCATCATGCATATCCAACTATGACATAATTATAATATTTATAGTTGTCCCAAGTAAGAAGGTCCAGAAGGGATATTTTTGACATGGTTATATTAGTTTTGTTAAAAACTTAAAAAATTGCTCTAAGTACAGAATCAAATTCACTTATGGATGAATGAAAAATATTTTTTCCTATTAGGTCAGTTTATTTTGTATCAAGTTTTGACAATATTTTGCGAGTTTTTTTGGAAAATACGTCTTTATTCTTGCGTTTTCCATGTGCACTCAATTTGTAGAAAGCTGCATAAGGGACTTGTGTAAATCTGGCTTTAATTTGTTCTTAAATTTGTGAAAAAAAAAATTATCGTTCATTGTGGTATTATTATATCAAAATTTCATAAAATATATAATTTTGACTTGAAATCAAACTTTAAAACCCTTCAAAATGGCACACAAACCCACATGTTACATAGGAATACATATATAGGCAATGTGTCTTTCCTCAGCAGCTTAACACCATGTACGTCATCAATTAGTTTGCCGGAAAGTTACGAGCGGTGTCGGAAATTACCGAGTATTAGAACTTCGTTCAGGTAAGTTTTTAGTATATTACAGGTAACTGTAATGTGTGAAAACCCACCAGAAACATCGAATTTGACAACTCTACCCATAGGAATGAAAATTACAAAATTCATAAATTTGGTGACCGGTGACCTTTAAAGAAATAGAAAATTTGAAAATTAGGTGGTACAATATTTGTATCAATATTTCAGTCAGTAGATATATAAGCTATCATGGTCAAACACATTAGCCTACTGGATCTAATACAACATTGTGCCCTTTTCTATTTAAAATATTATTTAAAAATTTTTATAAAGTTAGAAAAAAATAGGAAGTAATGAAATGTGCACATTTTTATTTTATCATATTTCTTATTTATTTAACTAATAGAGTATGAGACTTTAAAATAACAAAAGTTCAGAAATTTATTTAAAGAGAAAAAATGCACATTTTTATTTATTACAATTCTTATTCATTTAACTCATAATAATACCGTGGCGGAACCAGCAAGGGGGGCCTATGCCCCCCCAGTTGCCCCGACTTTTCCCCCTCTCTCTCACAGCTAATTGTCAATCACACAGCCTAATGACCAGTTAATCAGTGGTACTGATTAATTAATTCGTGTACACCCTTGCAATCAGGTGATGATGTAATTTACCAGTTTGCTGAAGCATGAAAGAATCCAGGTAGTACTGACCAGTCTTAGGTGATAAGGTTATTTACCAGCTGATCGCTGGGGCATGAAAGAAACCAGGTAGTACCACAGTACCAGTAGATAAAGTTAATTAGTAATACTAGTACTTATTAAGCATATATATATTTTATTGTAGTCTCACCTATTAAGAGACTTCATGAAGAGTGATTCCATTAATCATACGTGAATTCATCTAATTTACCCTTTTTTACCAGGTACATGGCCAAGAGAGAGAGAGAGAGAGAGAACTAATTTTTAGCACACAAGATGATCTTTTTTGTACATTTTTATAGCATGATGCTCTATTTACTTATAAAAGTCCAAATTTTTGTACAATTTTTGAACTTTTTTTTTTTTTTTAATGGGGGAAAAATCTGTCTCATTTGACGTCCTTTTATCGGCTTTACGGAACAAATCCGTCTAAAATAATCAGTGTTTTTTTTCTAGTGACATGATTCTTATGTCCGGTTGCACCTTTAATGCGCATTATACAATGACGAAACGGACTAACTGTCATTTAAAACTAATAATATAATATAATTAACTTGAAAGTTCAGAAGAATGTCATAATAAATAATAATAATAATAATAATAATAATAATAATAATAAATAACACGCAATTACTACCTCTAAATTAAATCTGCGATGCTAATTGCCTATCTGGACACAAATAACATGATCTAGGTAAAGTGATTAGTTAGGTTCGATTTTTAGTTGATTGGGAAATATTAATTGATTATTGAAACAAGTCGGTAAACTGTCACACATGAGCCCCCACTGTTCAAATAGGAACGTTGTGTTCAGATTTTTTTGAGTTCTCATGAACTTTTAGAATATAATATTGCTTTTTTACCATGTCCCGATCATCATGTCCTGATTGTTAAATAAAAAGTAATATTATTGTATATTGATCATATTTATTGAACAATATTTGTGACTTGAGAGTGATAATTCTCTCTCTCTCTCTCCAAAACGTACACGTGGCTTTGTCCTTACCAGTGCCAGGTTTATGTTGCATTCTTTTCACAGTTCAGGTCGATAAATAAAATAAAATAAAATAAAATAAAATAAAATAAAATATTGCAATTAACTATTCAGCATTGAATTTGTCGGTTCAATTAGATGAATATCAAATCAACTTGTTATGAAAAATAAACATAAGAAAAATCATAGTATTTATTTATCTATTTATTTATTTAATAAGTATATAATCAAGCTAAAATGAAATTTTAAAAAAACGAAGATTTATTTCTTGTTTAAATCTCTGCTAGATTGCATTGTTGATGCTGAGGAAATATCTTAAACCATTATTATTATTATTAATAATTTTTATTTTTTATTTATTTATTTATTTATTTATTATGTAAAAACATTAACATGTATTACATTCCCAATTTAAAAATGCTGATTTAATTTTTATTTAAACTTAGAGTAAGCATATAAGACCCTGACAAAACGTATTTAAAACAAATACTTGAAACATTTATAAAATTATGATTTCGTGCAAATTTTCAATAAGCTGGACATATTGATGTTAATTTTTTTTCATCATTTTATTATGAGATGCATTCAAGTCATTAGTGTCTAAATACTGATTATAATCCGTCTGCGTTTAGCTAGAGACATTGGATTTTTGTTGATCACTTATTGCTCTCCCAAGTTGGAATTATCTAACAGGTCACGCTCGACTGAACAACAATACATCTTCATAACACATATAGATGGTCAGTATAGGACGACTTCTAATGTAGGGGCAGATAACCCTTCAGATCGGACCTTGATTTCTGGACATGATGTGGCAAAATTCGTCCGGTTACCAATTTGCATGTGTCCGCCATTTTGAATTCGGGGGGGGGGGGTTAATTCAAACATAACAATGCATAGATGAACGCATTTTTACTTGTCTAAAAACAGAACATGGACATTTTCCCGAGGGTTACAAAAATTCCTTACATCGGGTAGACTATTTTTGTTAGCACTTCCCTAACATCTAAAAAATTTCAAGGTTCCTGCGAATTTTGAAGTTTTGAAGCGAGAGTCGCTTAAAAACGTGTTATTCTTTTAAAGCAAAATGTGGCAAAAATGGATTTTTACTATCTTGCAGGGAATATCAAACATAAACACATTGGCCTTTGCTAGTTTCCGAGCATTAGAAAGAAGCGCCTTGAACATTTGTACCGAGTTATGCCAAAATAGTCTTAAAAAATTGAAGTAAAAAGTTCCCGAGACTGATAAAAAATGAAAATTTTGATTTCGCTTTAGCAAATGAGAAAACCACGAGGGTCTCAATTTTATTTACGTTAAACAACAAAACAAACAACGGTCTTATAATAAAAAATAGTATTCTTCTCACAGTAGCACCGGCTTGATCCAGTTTTTGAACTAGTTATAAATAAGTCGCTTCGTTTAAAAATCTCGCGTTAATCAACTGTAACCTGTGAATATTAATGATTTGAAATTAACGGGTCACGTGACATTCTAATGAATATTTATGAGTTAAAATAGAATCATGTCTGGGTTTGAGGAAAGGCCACGGGCTGTTGGTAAAATACACCAGCCGGGAAATCTCGCGCTGTGTTGTACTTCGGTTTTATAGTAAGAGACTTCGTCCACAGTGTGTCTTATTACACGGGCATTCCGGTGGCGCGCACGGTCTCAGAAGCAAGGGTAGGCGGTAAGTTGTAGGCGGTCGCGTTTCAATGTGACCAGTGGCAAATCCAGCGGTGGGCACAGGGGGGCCGTGCCCCCTCCCCCCAGTTGCTCCGACCTCCCCTCCTCTCTCTCTCTCTCTCTCTCTCTCTCTCTCTCACGACTAATTATCGATCAACCAGCGTAATGACCAGTTAATTAGTGGTACTGATTAATTAATCCGCGTACACAGGCAGGAAATTGCAATCAGGTGATGATGAAATTTACCAGAAAGAATCCAGGTAGTACTGACCAGTCTTAGGTGATAATGTTATTTACCTGATCAATGAGGCGTGAAAGAAACCAGGTAGTATCAGTAGATAACGTTAATTAGTAATACTTATTAAGAGACTTCCATGAAGAGTTGGTGTCTTCCCACTTAGCCGACATTTTAAAATTTCCTATTCCCACTGAGCCAACATGGTTAAATAAACATTTAAGATTTCACCTGTAAAGATTTTGCTATAGTCTTTTTCACCAAAATTGTTTTGTGGTGCTGAATATTTTAAGTAAAATATCATTCTAGAATTAGTTCAAAATTAAATATTTTATTATAAAGTTAATGTTAACAATGCAAATAAATAAATAAATAAATAAATATTTGAAATAAATAAATATTTAAAATAAATAAATAAATGTTTGTGGTGCTGAATATTTTTAGTAAATATATGTGTCTATAAAGGTTTGGTCAATTTAGACATTTATATTTTAAGATTTGCAATATTTTTTTCGCTTTGTTTAAAAAATCTTTAACAATATCTTTCTTTACTGAACACTGAACAAAATATTATACACAATGAATAAATAAACTTACAAACATATCCATGATAAAAATAGTATACATGTTTAATTCGTTTAAATGTAAATATTACCAGTTTTAAAGCAACATTTTAAATAATTTTCCCCATTAATTGAAATATGCACGTTTGCCAGTTTCAATACGATAACAATTAAAAAGTAATACAACTGAGGCATTTCTCATAAACGATTAAAATTATATAATCTTTTTATTATTATTCTTATTTAAATATTATCATAGCTTTGTTGTGAATATTTTTCTCTAAACACTTGAATTCATGTACCTAAAGCTTCATAACTTCTTAACACACACAGAGAGAGAGAGAGAGAGAGATTGAAGTCTAATATGGTTCGATAAATTATTTGATAATCCACTTTTCCACTTTTAAAGATCTCAAACATGAAACTCCATAGACATGATCAAATCCTCTAATGTACTTTTGAAATATCATACAATGCAACATAAAAATTTATTTAAGACTTTCTTTTGCCACATTATGGTGAAAAATGTTAAATTTATATCATCTCCTTGTACACAAAATCAATTTTTGTACATTTTTATTTTTAATTGGCTTTAATGGGGAAAAAATCTGTCTCATTTAATTTTTTTTATTCTATTCGTCCGTTTATCGGCTTTACGGAACAAATCCGTCTAAAATAATCAGTGTTGTTTTTTTCTAGTGACAAGAATCTTGTGTTCGGTTGCACCTTTAATGCGCATTATACAATGATAACTGACTTACTAGTCAGTTTAAAACTAATAATATAATAAAATTAACTTGAAAGTTCAGATGGATGTCATACAGTTCATTT
The DNA here is from genome assembly GCA_021292105.1 of Anadara kagoshimensis. Taxonomy (NCBI): domain Eukaryota; kingdom Metazoa; phylum Mollusca; class Bivalvia; order Arcoida; family Arcidae; genus Anadara; species Anadara kagoshimensis. The sequence continues at coordinate 29,931,015 of CM037859.1, forward strand.
TAAACAAGTGTGGAAAAGGGGTGGTGGTAATAGGAGACCTACCCTTTCGGTATATGTAGCAGACAGGTCAGTTGGTAGAGTGCCTGCTCCGTAAGTCAAGGAAGTCGAGGGTTTGGTCTCTGGTCAGGTTTGAACCAAGAATTGAAAAAGTGTAGTGACTGTTCACTCGGCATTAAAAAATGAATGCGGGTCTTTCGGACAAACCTTAAAAACCGAGGCCCCTTGTCACGGTGGGCGTGGCACGATACAGAACCCTCACTGCATAATGCCATCACCGCAAAGCACAAGTATTTTTGCACATACACCTATAGCTGGTGACGTCTCGATATAAGTGAAATATTATTGACTTAGAAGTTAAACCCCATTAATCAATGATCAATCAAACTTAGGACCGGGATTCAAACAGAAAGACTTTCCACTGATGAGCTTGATTTATCAACCCAACTGGATCACCCAGACCCCGTTCATCCATTTATCGATATCTCTCCGATGGATCGACGTATCGATCTACAACTTCCAAAGGTCGAACGAATTCCTTTAATATAACGTTTAAGAGTCGGTCTGGATCTGTGGTGCACAGCTACACATCGACAGATAAAAAGATCGACAATACAAGTTACCGACGGCGACAAATTTCGACAGTACAGTTTATAGACATATATCGATAAAGATATTATGAATAGCTACCTGTGTCAATATTACAATTTTTGAAAAAAGCTAGACCGATTATTCTTTGACTGGTTAAGATCCACTCTGTATTGAAAAAAATGGGGGCGAATTTGCAAGAAGTGGGGGCGATTTTGACATGGGGGCGAATTTGTTGAAAGTGGGGCGAATTGACTTGAATTCGTGGCATGGGACCGTACGTTTAGTCCAAAAATGGGTACGTTCTGTTTGGGTGAGTTCTGGCATGGGTACGTTTTATCCTGTGTCTAAGCCAATGTGAAAGATGGAGAAGGCCAATGTGGAAAGCGGCTTGTCACTCGTAATTGAATTCAGGTTTGACATGAAATTGTACTAAAGTTATACAGTGTTTATTCACAGGGGCTGTAACATTTAAAAAAATACGATCAATAAAACGAGAAAGGTCAACTTGAACATGACAAATACCTTGATCAGTGCAGATAAAACTGGTAACCCGAAAATTATACCGGATTGGCCCTTATTTACCGGATCGACCCATGATTATATCGGATCGGCACCGAATCGGCCATATGACCACGTAGATGGTATCTTTAATATAAAACACAATCCATCTTATATTTATTTTATACATAAGTCTATTGACATACAATAATTAAATAATCATTATAGTCAAGGGGAGATGGAGAGTTTCTCTTTGGTGCTGAATACTTGGAATTATAGGATTCGAATTACAGCCAACAAATATTCGTGTCAGGTATCATACAACAGTTTCGTATTTTCGTCCACGGTCTAAACTTTAAAATTATCAAGAAAATCGCTGTGGCAACGAATGGTTGCCCGTAACAACCGGAAAATGATGATAAAATCAGAAAAAAATGTTTTAGTAAGGAAGATATGGTGTTATCGTACTTGAATATATAAACTGCTTTAAATTGTGCCGTGTGTGTACGAATCTATGGCCAGCTCAACTTGACCCCCGGTTGGTCTCATTGCAGCGTTTTAATAGTGCTATTTTTTGTACCTCTGACGTTACGTCATTTATCTCGAAAACGAGCTGTTAAGGGTTCGTATTTTTTCCCCATATTTTGTAGTATTTTAAACAGGCTTTCTGGAACACCCAAAAAATTGGACCTAATTTATATTTAGGGTTCCAAAAAATCTATTCGAACTTGAGGAATTTGGAAATTTTTTCAAACTTTTTTTATTTTTTGAATGTTTTTTCCCGAAATGTAGGGGGCGCCACGAGTAATACACATATGCAGAATAAATCTTAGAGATATAGCTGTAGATATGAAAAGAAATGGGTAGTCTAACTTCAATAATGAATCTGTGATAAACTACGGAACTTGAGGTACAGGTTTTTCATGTGAAACCAAGATGGAAACTGTTGTATGAGTCCTCAGCTCTGAGCTCTATGTTAAAGTTTAAGGGGTAACCCGAAATACCGGATCGGCCCTCATTTACCGGATCGACCCACAAATTACCGGATCGGCCCTTAAATTAGGTGATATGACCACATAGATAGTATTATTATGTTGATATATTTAATATAAAACATCATCCATCTTATTTTGATTTAATACATAGTGTATTGGCATACAATAATTAAAAAAATTCTTATTATAGTAAAGGGGAGATAAGTCTTATGAGGATTTGTTGGTGCTTTACTGCGTGCTTATCAATAAATACAACCTAAGTAAAATAATGTGATTCTATTTCGATTTATATAATGTATTGATAAATTAAAATCAATGCACCATATACACAAATTGTCAATATCTTCTTCCTTTTTTATACTGCAGCACTTCACGGTTATATATATAAAAATATATATTAATACTGAGTTAACTTACCAGTGAGTAATGGTGTTTAGTTAACGTCCCAGTCAAGAATATTAATTTTAATTGTTATTAAAATAATAATTGACAAATATATTCTTAAATATGTGCATTTATTGTGATAGCATTGATTAAAATACAAGTTTAAATACAAATATCAATCAAGCACAAAAATGCCGATCTATGTTCAATTTTTAATCACAATCCTGGATATATAAAACTATATTTTTGAAATAAACCCGTAACTTGACACAAATTGATGTAAACAAACCTTATTCATTTCCAATAATGTTCAAAGTCGCATATTAACTAGTTAACACAAAATTATGAAAACAAACGTAGCGGTGTATATAGATATCGGAAACAAATAAAATACATAATTTAAAGATAAAATATAATCAGACAAAATACAATTAACGACACGACTTATTGATATAAGTGTAAGAAAAAACCTTGACTGGGACATATATAACTACATGTAATAAAACGGTGAGTATATACAAAATGACGTAAAACAATATCATATAACCACAGTTACCACACCCCAATAAAATCAAAACTTATCAAGGTACATTTTAATACAGCGCGCTTCTTGCATTATTCGCAATGCCAGGCTGACCAATTTATCCGTTTTATGACGGATTTGTACCATAAAAACGGATAAACGGATGGTTAAAATGAAAAGGTCAAATTAGACGAATTTTTTACATTTAGACGGGTTTTTTTTAAATTAAAAGTACTACAAAATTCTGTGTTTTCTTTGTATGGAAATTGTACTAAAATCAGATTAACGATAAAAAGTATCAAAAATGGCAACCTTGTGCACTAAAAATTTACCGATCTAAACAAATAATGGAGCCTGCAATGCGGTCATCAAAGCTTTTGTTCACATGCATGATATTGGACGTATCATCACATGTTGAGTCAATAATAATAGTCTCAATCAGTCTGGTCTCAGAATTCAGTTTCACCAAGGGAACAAAGTGATTGGGTACCGGAACTCATCATTATATCTTTTTAAAGATACAACTTTTCTGGGTGGTGTTCAGAAAGAAAAAACTTAACGGAAAATTGGGGGGGGGGGGTATGTTAAGAGCAGCACACAAGGATATATATCCATCATGTTTGCAAATCCGCCAGTTGTCCCGGTTTCTTTACTAGGTCGTCAAAAGGGATCTCAATTTTATTATCTTGTACATGTACCAGGCCTTTGTAATGTTAAACTAGGTAAAGGATAATGGAGTGGTATAATGAAAAAATGTCTTTGGAAACATGACCCAACGGCCGGGAAATTACTTGGCAAATCGGAATTTCTATCTATTGCAAATTAATTTGATTCAGAAGAAAGAGTTGCGTATTTCAGATTCCCATTGTTTCTTTCTTTTGGCACATAAATTCGTCAGCCTGAAAAATAACTTATTAAAACCAATATGATTTAATTCCAATTAATAAAAATTCAATGAAAAACATTATTTATCTGTGTATATAATTAAATATAAATTAGTCTCTCTATCTCTCATTTAACTTCAAATTAAAATTAAAGTTTCACGCATTTTTAACGAAAGAATTATAACATGATAATAATTTTAAAGAACAAAAACTTTAGAAAAGTTACTTTTTGTGTCTAATTGGTCAGCTTGAAATTTATCTCTCTTTCTCTTGCGGACTTCATGGACAAGTGTTAAGGAGGATGTCCTTTCGCCTTGAAATGACAAGCCGTTTGACATGATTAAACATGGTGATTTGTACAGCTGTGAACCTGTACTGAAAATAATAATGATATTTTCGAATATCCAAGATCAAAACAAATAATAATAATATATATTTTTCATCATTGATATCATATAAATCTAATGGTGCCCTCATTTTGACTCTGTGTGACAATATAAGGGTCGATCCGGTGCCGATCCGGTAAATTGTATGGTCGATCCGGTAAATTAGGGCCAATCCGGTATTTCGGGTTACCGAAGTTTAAGCTTATCGAAGGGAGGCGAGGGCTAAAAAGCTTTGAGAGACAGAAAATACTCGTAATTAAAAAAAATGGGAATTGAGTGATTACAATTAATTTTCTCATAAAATTGAAACAAAAATGGAAACCCTGGACATTAGACAAAATAATCCAGGATTTTATGTGAAAATCCGGGACATAGATTATTTTCATCAGTCAGGAGACATTTTTATCAAAACAAAATTAGTGTATCAACAATCATTAAGAGAAAGAATAATAAATTTAAAGTTGTAACTATAGGAGAATCGGATTTTACCTTTTATCAGAGAGTTTTCATTAAAATGCAAATATAAATTAATTTTATGTACCGAAGCTCTAATCATCAGGCCGTTTCTCCACTTATTCATTCGTCGTATCTACATATACAAACATTTTCCCTATTATCCCTGGTGATCTGATAAGATTAACTTATTCTGAACAAATATTCATTCTTTATTTCACTAAAATCACTCTTATGAATGAAAAAATGATGTCTTGTGTTTATTTTCAAAATGCAATTGCATGGTTAAACCGAAAGTACCGGAAGTAGAAAATACAAAACAACAGCTTTAAAAGTTTGTAGTTTTGTGTTAAAGGGTATATTAAATAAATAAAAGTTGACTTTTGATACATATACATTGCAAAAACGATTTTTTTAAAAAGAAATTTAACCATGAAATATGGTTGCATTTTTTACGAGACTATGAATGAAATTTCTTGAAAATGGCTGGTTTTTCAAAATTTGGGACAAGGTAAAAATTCTGAGATTTTATGTGTCCCAGTGGGACCTGGGATCAAGTGTGGAGGTCGTGACCTAATTTTTTACCTTTCTGATTTTATTTATTATCTGGAAAACTATAAAAATTTTGAATAGGCATGTAAATTAGAATATTATTAATATTGATGTAACAGTCATTTTGATGAATGAATGAAGGTCATAGGTTCAAAGGTCAAGGTCACAGATGAAAACAAATACTGAAATGGTAAATTATCTGAAAAACTATAACATTTTTGTATAGACATGTATATTAGAATAGTGTAGGCATTGGCTTAATGATCATTTTGATATATGAATGAAGGTCAAGGTCACAGATGTAAACAAATACTGAAATCATTAATAATCTCGAAAACTTTATAAACTCTTGGGGCAAGTTATAATTGGTTTGCAAAAATTGTGGCATATTGGCCCTAACTGCTGACAATTTAGACATTCTTTTTAATTTATGTAATTGACCATTAAAATACTGCATGAGATGTGTACATACCCTCAGGTGAGCATAAAGGTCCTTGGGCCTCTTGTTAATAATGTATTAAAACAGGGATTCAAAATAGGTGTTATTATTTGATAGAAAACAGGGCTAATTTAATGCATGTCATAATGTAATGTCACATACATAAGTCAGTGATAAATAATATTCAATATGCTCAGTGATTGCATAATTTATATTTTTAACAGTAATATTTTGATCCTTTGCATATTTTCTAATGTATTTTTGTTCATACATTCTAGATTTAAAAGAATTTTTGAGTTAATTTCCATAGTAATTTGAGACTTAAACACAAAGCAAAGAGTTAAGGATTTTATGAAGCGGTTGTGTTTGGGGTTCATCTCTAGCTGCTGACATCTTGATATAAGTGATATAATCATAAGTGGGAAAGTAAATCCCATTCAGTCTATCTTAAAATGTTATTAAATGAAGCTGGGGCATATATGTCATATAGACACTTTACTCTTGTTTTAGATTTTGTTTTCCTTCAAATTTTGAATATATCTTATCAACTCCAGATGTCTCAGATCCACTTCCTTCTCTTTTCTTATTTCTTACCCTGAACATGGCAAATTTTATCGTGAACAAAATATGAGTTATTGTACCTTTTTAAAAAAGCATCTTTTAATGATTTTTCTACAGCGTCACGCTGAGTTTAGCTTACGATAGTAAGCGAAACAGCGTAAGCTGTAGTATGTCACCGCCTAGCATTAGAAGATCAACCTCTTTGCGCTGAAATAAGTATGCATAAGGAAATAGTGCGGACTAAGTGATGCAAGATCTGTTAGGCTACATCTTAATAAATTTAGCGAGATTTGTTTACATATCAAACAGCATGCATAAAATTCAGCTAGACCCGTTCAAATAACATTTACACAGGTGATTGACGATTGCGTCTGGCAATTGATTAATTCTACAAAAAAGTAGTCCGCCCATTCAAACTTACAGGTGGAATACGGCGATTGAGTATTTATCAACAGATTTGTACATTTAATAAAATATTTTAAAAAATACTCTTTTGTCCTTTTTTCAATCTGGACCAGAAACCTGTTTTATAGGTTTCTGTTTGAACTGATTTTCCAGCGCAGAACACAAGAATGCCCCAACCACATGGCTAATTTGCATATATTCATGAACTACGATATCGATGCCTAACTCATGGCATAGCTCCTGCCCGTTTGTTGATACTTTTTAAAATGATCACGACACCCTGTCCTTTTTATAATCAGTTAAATGTCAAAGCTTTTATTCTTTATTCTCGGATCTCTGCAACATATTTGGCCCCGATTTCAACCACACTGCAATATCTAGTCAACAGATTCGGAGGATAGACGGGATTTCCCGATATCCAAAATTCAAAATGCTGTATAAAGACCATATTTTGTGTTTATTTATCAATATCACTTGGCGTAAATTTAAAAATCCAACATGGCGGCGACTGCAAACAACCACATGTAGGTCAAAAAGGAGAACGTCGGTGCGAACTGACAAGATCGTCTTTTTTATTCGGGTTTCTGAGGGGCTTTAACTTAATGAATTTTTATTATTTTTATCTTAAAATAATCATACAAAAGTGAAGAATTAAATATATATGCAGCAAAAAAAAAAAAAAAAACTAAATATTTTTGCGCAATCGTCGATCAACTTTTTGGTGTTATAACTTTTTTCTACTACAGATAAAAGGATGCTGCAAACGATGGATAAAAGATAATTCTTTTTTCTGATTGTTCCTAAAAAATCAGGATCCTGGATTAATTGCAGCCCCTTCGGAAATAAAAACGTTTACCCGAAAATCGGCCCTTAAGTGTATTACACGTTTTACCTGGAATTTTTACAATTAACACACAATATCTCAGGTGTCAAAAATTTCGCAACAAAACCAAAATCGAGCAAGAATGGTTTATACCAATTCAGGCCTTTTAAGCTCACTTGGTCAATTTATATATATTCATCAATAATTTTAACAACATTTAAATTAGCACTAAAGTATATAAAACAAAAATTTTATTTCATTTTTATTCAAATTATTGTGAATTAAATCATTGACTTAAACAATGGAGAGTAAAGCAACTTATTTCAAAGGAAGTTACTGGTCATGGTGCAGGGTTTAAATATATATGTTTTTCATGCAATGATAACACCATGTTGATGATGTGGCATGAGGAGTTCTGATGATATGATGATGATGATACAAAAGTGGTTGTGGTGGTGATGAAATTGAGTTCTGCAGATGATGTCACCATGTTAATGCAATGCAACATGATGATGACGATGGTGGTGGTGGTGACATGAGTTCTGATGCTGCTGATGATGGTGGTGACATGAGTTCTGTTACTGCCGATAATGACAATGATTCATTATAATAATGATGTCATCATGTGGATGATGATGTGACACGTAGCTTTGTGATGATGTTGATGATGACAACAATGTCTTAGTGTTGATGATGGTGTGACATGAGTAAATATGATGATGATGATGATGATGTTTTCATGTTGATGATGAAACGAGTAAATCTGATGATGATGATGATGATGATGATGATGATGATGATGATGATAGTTTATGGTAACATGAGTTCTGTTAAATTGCTGCCAGTGATTATGATTATGATGATGACGGTGGGGATGACATTTTGTTCTGCTGCTGCTTAAAATGATGATGATTCATGATGTTCTGCTGCTGCAGATAATGATGATTCATAATTATAATGGTGTCACCATGTTGATGATGATGTGGCATAAAGATTTGTGATGACGATGATGACATGAGTAAATCTGATGATGATGGTGGTGATGATCTGATGAAGATGATGACATTATTTCCTGCTTCTGCCAATAATGATGATGATGATGATTCATAATGGTGATTTCTGATAATGATGATGATGGTGTGGATGACATTGATTTCTGCTGCTGCTTATAATGATGCTGATTCATCATAATGTCGCCATATTGATGATGGTATTACATGAGGAATGATGATGTGACATGATGATGATTATGTGACATGATGATGTAACACGATGATGATGATGATGATGATGATGATGATGATTATGTGACATGATGATGATGATGATGATGATGATGATGATGATGATGATGATGATGATGATGATTGAGAACTAACAAGTAACCAACAACACTGCAGTGCTCATTTGACTGAAGTGTACATGTAACTTTGTGTCACCACTATCCACAATTTTCAGTTGTTAAAATGATCTTAAATCTACTTGTAGACCATATTACTTACGATCTTTCATCTATTGCTTTCACACTCTTCCCAAGATACACCTTTGAGATGACTAACTGACCTGTAAATATATATAACATATTGTAAATAGTATAACATGATGATGATGATGAATGATGATGATGATGATGATGATGATGATATGACATGAGGAATGATGATGATGATGATGATGATGATGATAATGATGATGATGGTGTGGTGATGGTGGTGGTGGTGGTGACGTGTCAGTTCTGTTGCTGCTACTGCTGCTGATGATGATGATACTATTATAATCATGTGACATGAGGATTTCTGATAGTGATGGATTTGATGATGATGGTGGTGGTAGTGGTGGTTGTGACACAAGTTCTACTGTTGCTGCTAATGTCACATCAACATCATGGAGAAATCATCTTCATCAAATGAAAATTGTAGTGCTTTGTGAAGTCCGATTTTCAGAGTAGAGTTCATCAATACATTTCTTTGTATTTGATGAATGTAAGATCTGATACACCTTAAATAAAACATCATATTGATAATTCAAGTATGTGAACATCATTTGATCATCAATCATGAGTGTGTTTAAAGTTTACACAAGTCCAATAAAAATCTGTGACAGTTACTGAAATATGCTGGGATATTTTCCTTCAACTTCTATGTAATATGCCGGTCACAACTTTCAAAACCCCCATATCTATATGAATGGGTAGATTTCAATTTTCTTCCCTTTTACAGCATATTTGCAACTACGCTGTAGATCAGCACTGCAGTGCTATGTTTTTTTTTACACCCATGCCTTCTGAAAATGTGTCATCAAATTTTGTTGATGTTCTTGATGATGACGCATCAATTCAGTGTCCCTTTTTAAAAAGCATTTTAGTGATTTTTTACACCTGTGCCTTTTAAAAATGAGTCAAAAAATTATGTTGACATTCTTGCATAGAATGATGATGACTCCATCAATTCAGTGCACTAAAACCCACAGAAATTTTGGCTTGTCTCAGCACTAGTGGGAGAAATCTAGCACCAGTAAAAAACAAGATCATCTTATGGTAGGTGTGAGAAAAGGTTATAAGTCTTTAATCACTTTGATAAAATTGGCACAAAGGTGCATAATACCCCATGCATAATCCCCATGGATATACAGTAAAACCTCGTTATAACGCCCCTTGATAACTTTGCCACCTCGCTTATCGCCACACTATTTTGAAGTCCCAAATTCCATTTTGTTTTTGTTTTTCTTTATGGGCCTCCCTCGATTTATTGCCAAACCCCTTTATAACACCAAAATTTGATTGAACAAATGGTGGCGATGAATAAAGGTTTTACTGTATGTATGTATATATATCTACAAAAGTTCAAATTTTCATACAAGTAGATAAATATAAAATAAAAAATAACACTGAAGATTCACCAAAATAACACTATGTATCATATCATCTTTACAACATGATATTCCCAACCGGTTTCCTTCTAGTTTATCAGGGGAATAAAAGTTATCTGTGGCTACTAGGGAAAAGACTTATGATGTCATAATCAGTTTTTTCAGTCTTTTCCGTAGTAACAGCAGATAACTTTTATTCCCCTGATAAATTAGAAGAAACCGGTAGGATTATCATGTTGTAAAGATGATATGAATACATAGTGTTATTTTGGTGAATCTTCAATGTAATTCTTTATTTATATATATCTATATATATGTGTGTGTATTTTTTTCATTGTTTATAGTGGAGGTGCAGAGTTATTGTTTGACAAGATAAAGAAGCATGAAGTCAAATTACCAGAAAAGATATCACCTTGTAAGTTATACAACATACAGCTAGTCATTTATACACAGTGTCCTTTAAAGAGTACCTGTAACGATTTTTGATTTTTAGCTCACCTGACCGAAGGTCATGTGAGCTTATGGCATAGCGCAGCGTGTGTATGTGCGTGCGTGTGTGCGTCGTTAACACCTATTTTCGACTTCTCCTCTGAAACTACTGGACAGTTTTTAATGATACTTTGTCAGAAGTATATATGGGCCGGTGCAATTCAGATTTGTTCGTGACGTTGCTATGGCTACCATAACTAGGTCAAGGTGACCTAGAGGTGCAAAAATCTTAAAAAATCTTCTTCTCCGAAAGTACTGATTGGAGAAAAAATCTGATGTGATATTTGGCTTCTCTAGGGTCTTAAGCCTATAGTTTGTTCATTTTGTGAAATTGGGATAAAAAATAGGTTACGCGTTTTTGCGTTTAATTTTGAAAAAATCGTAAAATAGCTTCAAATTGTTATAACTTGACTATTTGACCAGATAATGACATGGGGTTTTCAGTTTTGACATCTTCTTGTTAGTATCTTCAAAATGAGGTCAAGGTCGATTGTGAAGGTCGTGACCTAATTTTTTTTACCTCTGATTATAATTATTATCTCGAAAACTATAAACTTTTTCTATAGGCATGTATATTAGAATGTTGTAGGTATCGATACAACGATCATTTTGATGTATAGAAAAAGGTCATGGGTTCAAAGGTCAAGGTCACAGATGCGAAACAATACCAAAATGGTTAATTATCTCAAAAACTATAAACTTTTTGTATAGGCATATATATTAGAATGTTGTAGGTATTGATACAACGATCATTTTGATGTATAGAAAAAGGTCATGGGTTCAAAGGTCAAGGTCACATATGCGAAACAATACGGAAATGTTTAATTATCTCGAAAACTATAAACTTTTTGTATAGGCATGTATATTAGAATGTTGTAGGTATTGATACAACGATCATTTTGATGTATAGAAAAAGGTCATGGGTTCAAAGGTCAAGGTCACATATGCGAAACAATAGGGAAATGTTTAATTATCTCGAAAACTATAAACTTTTTGTATAGGCATGTATATTAGAATGTTGTAGGTATCAATACAACGATCATTTTGATGTATAGAAAAAGGACATGGGTTCAAAGGTCAAGGTCACAGATGTGAAACAATACCGAAATGGTTAATTATCTCGAAAACTATAAACTTTTTGTATCTCGAAAACTGTAAACTTTTTGTATAGGCTTGTATATTAGAATGTTGTAGGTATTGATACAACGATCATTTTGATGTATAGAAAAAGGTCATGGGTTCAAAGGTCAAGGTCACAGATGCAAAACAATACCAAAATGGTTAATTATCTCGAAAACTATAAACTTTTTGTATAGGCATGTATATTAGAATGTTGTAGGTATTGATACATAAATTATTTTGATGTGTAGAAAAAGGTTATTGGTTTAAAGGTCAAGGTCACATATGCGAAACAATACAGAAATGTTTTATTATCTCGAAAACTATAAACTTTTTGTATAGGCATGTATATTAGAATGTTGTAGGTATCGATACAACGATCATTTTGATGTATAGAAAAAGGTCATGGGTTCAAAGGTCACAGATGTGAAACAATACTGAAATGGTTAATTATCTTGAAAACTATTAACTTTTTGTATAGGCATGTATATTAGAATGTTGTAGGTATTGATACAATGGTTATCATGATGTAAAGAAAAAAGTCATTGGGGTTTAGTATTTATGTGCTCTTTAAATCTATCAGCTAGCCATTATTTATCAGGTGAGCGTATCAGGCCCATGGGCCTCTTGTTACATTTGTTATTCTCCATACTGAAATATGACTTGATGCGAAATTTTTTTAAAAAATCCATGCCGAAATAAAGGAGATATCGGCGAGTTTGTAATACACCTCCAGTTAATCCAAATAAAAAAGCGCGGTTTTGGGGACCCCGTGAAGTGACGTCATTTAATAAGTAAGCAGACCCTACAGAATACTATTTATCTACATTACTTATATAATGGACTAGCTAAAAAATCTTTTTTATATTTCACGATAAATTCATTTGATGAAGTGGAATTTACCTCCTAATGACACCTACCAATAATTAAGCAAATTAGTATTAGTCCACCTTGATAAAAAGTTTGTATATTAGACATTCCTTAGATTGAGAGCCCTACCTTTAATCGACAGGATGTGTTCTTACAATTAACAAAATTGATTGACAGGTGTTCGGATAGAGTAATTTTATTACACCTGTAAATATACTATCTGAATCGTTTGATGTTGTCTTGGATTTAGAATTTCACATAGGTAAACTGATTGTGAAAAGGTAATTATTAAAAAAAACTAGAGTAACAGGAGTATGAATAGACTGATAACTGACAATATTATCTAATTTTGAAAATAATTTTTAAATAAATAAATAATGGTACATCATAAGCCGGTTCAGGATCATAGAAACCTGATATGTTTTGATGTTTGATTAATATTATTTGAACGCAGGCAACCAAACGGGTATTTTTAAATGTATGTATGAATTTAATTATAGCATTTACTTTTATCAAGTTCCTAGTTTTTTAGCTCACCTGGCCAAAAACTGATGTGATATTTGGATTCTACATAGTCTGAACCTTTAAGTTTGTTCATTTCATGAAATTTGGTTTAAAAATAGGTTACGCGGTTTTGCGTTTAATTTTGCAAAAATCATTAAATATTTTTAAATTGTTATAACTTGACTATATGACTAGATAATGACATGGGGTTTTCAGTTTTGACATATTTTTGTAATTACCTTCAAATTGGTGTCAAGGTCAATTATGAAGGTCATGACCTAATTTTTTACCTTTCTTATATTATTAATTATCTCGAAAACTATTAACTTTTTATATAAGCATGTATCAAATATTGTTGGTATTGATGTAACGATTATTTTGATATATAGATTAAGGTCATTGGTTCAAAGTTCAAGGTCACAGATGTGAAAGAATACTGAAATGGTTCATTATCTTGAAAACTATTAACTTTTTGTATAGGCATGTATATTAGAATGTTGTAGGTATTGATACCACCATCATTTTGATGTATAGAAAAAGGTCATGGGTCTAAAGGTCAAGGTCACAGTAGCAAAACAATACTAAAATCGTTAATTATCTCAAAAACTATAAACTTTTTGTATAGGCATGTAAATTGGAATGTTGTTGGTTTTCATGTAACGATCATTTTGATATGTAGATTAAGGTCATTGTTTTAAAGGTCAAGGTCACAGATGCGAAAGAATACTGAAATGGTTAATTATCTTGAAAACTATTAACTTTTTGTATAGGCATGTATATTAGAATGTTGTAGGTATTGATACAATCATCATTTTGATGTATAGCAAAAAGGTCATGGATCCAAAGGTCAAGGTCACAGTAGCAAATCAATACCAAAATCGTTAATTATCTCGAAAACTATAAACTTTTTATATAGGCATATATATTAGAATATTGTTGGTATTGATGTAACAGTCATTTTGATATATAGAAAAAGGTGATGGGTCCAAAGGTCAAGGTCACAGTAGCAAAACAATACCAAAATCGTTAATTATCTTGAAAACTTTAAACTTTTTGTATAGGCATGTATATTGGAATATTATTGGTATTGATGTAATGATCATTTTGATATATAGATTAAGGTCATTGATTCAAAGATCAAGGTCACAGATGCGAAAGAATACTGAAATGGTTCATTATCTTGAAAACTATTAACTTTTTGTATAAGCATGTATATTAGATTGTTATAGGTATTGATACAATGATCATTTTGATGTAAAGAAAAGGTCATGGGTCCAAAGGTCAAGGTCACAGTTTCAAAACAATACCAAAAAGGTTAATTATCTCGAAAACTATAAACTTTTTGTATAGGCATGTATATTAAAATATTGTTGGTATTGATGCAGTGATCATTTTAATATATAGATTATGGTCATTGGTTCGAAAGTCAAGGTCACAGATGCGAGTAGCAAGTTTCATAAATATCTTAATATCCGCATCAGAGTTATTGTTCCTTAAATGTAGTATTTATTGTGTTTTTTGTGCTGTTTACAGCCCAGGTGAGCGGTACAGGCCCTATTGGGCCTTTTGTTGTTTTCTTCATAATCGGGAGAAATTTGGCCTTTAAAATAGATTGTATGGAAATCTGGACTTTTTTCGGACTTGAAATTGTCACGTCACATTTGTTTATTTATTTATGAGCATTATATACTGAACTTTTGTCAATAAGTTAACTTAGTAAAAATATTTAATTGCGTGAATGACTGTCTGTGTTGTATTTGAAGCCGGCACCTCGTTTCACCGATGTTTGGTTGAAAATTTTGCAGGGTGTGCTGTCTGTAGCAGGTTCTGTATGATTTAATATTAAAATTTAATTTATTTTAAAATTTTAACAGGTGACAATTAATTTTTGTATATTTAATAAAAAATACCTGTCTTGGTTATGTCTAGGCTAACATTCAGAACTCAGTATGATCGCATTCTCGTGGTCTGTTTCTGGATGGAAGAAAATACAACTGAACGCCAATTTTATCAATTTTAAGGTTTTCTATTTCTTCAAAATAATTAGGAATCATATAACATATACAGGTGCACGCCAGAGTCATTAAATTTTTGTCCATTCATCATATTATACGTCGCTACATCAGCATTATTAGTACTGTCCACCATGTTAGTTACTACAAAGGTTACTTAAATGACTTCTTGCACGGATCAGCCTCGATATGGGTCATTTCACTTACAGCTACCCAGAAAAGGCCAAATTCGAGGCCTTCAAACCGCTATAACTTTCTTATTTGGTCATCAATTTTGATGCGGTTTTCGATATTGTGATATTAGAATGGTATTGAACACAAATATGAAATAAAAAATTTTCGTTACAGGTACTCTTTAATATACAATGTATAATGTATTAGTGAATTTTCTTGATTTAAAAACATTCTTAACTTAAGCTAATTAATGTCTGATGATAAGAAAGTTCCTATTAGTCATTTTTGGTCAAAAAGTAGTACTAGGTCAAATCTTGGAAAAACGCAGCCAGAGTGTGTGTGTGTGTGTGTACGGACCATGTTTGGTCAATAAGGCCAATAAGCAGAAATGATTAGTAGACAGTGCTTTGTTGCATATTCAAAGATGGTTGCCAATGATTGGTCATGTGACCAGATTCTGCATTCTGATTGTATCGATAGTAGTCACGTGACAAACACTACCTCATAAACATGTCATTTATGACGTATCAGTTCTCTTCTCGTTCACTCAAGAGGGAGGATGTGCTTGTGTGCACTAACAAAATATTTACTAAATGGAGGATAAATTAGAAGATTTTAAAGACTGTAAACAACAGAATCAACGATCTTGAACGTAAGTTGGATTTGGCAATACAAAGACTCCAATCCATTAATTTCACCACAATCTAGTAGGGGTTTCGTGTCGTCAGACAACCCAGGTGGTAGCCACGTGTTGGCCCCCGGTTCCGCAGCCACCGGGTCTATTGTTGATATCCAAGGGGATTTTGCTGCACTTAAGGACAGTTTGGCATGAATCAAGTTGCCATCAGATCTAAAGCTTAACGAATCCCGTCAAGGTATCAAGCGTTCAGATGTCCCAATATTGAAAATTCTTACAAAGTGTAGTCGTTTTAGTGAAACTGCAGCAAAATTGCTTTCAACCATTGAACCAGGATCAATCGTTTCACAAGAGACATTAGATCAGTTGTTTCTGATTTGTCACGCTCAGTGTAAATATTTACAGGACAAATATGCTACCATTCTGGTAAATGGACAATTTGATACATCCTCGTCGAGAATATTTCGAGCCTTTCAGAAAAACACTTCTGGTCTAAATTCATATTCACTTGAAACCTTAAGATCTGCGGCCACGTTATCAGCTGCCAGTCGCCCTTCGCAACCGTCATGCGGGGCATTTACGTCAGCATACCAGCAGGGTCGTGGACATCCACGTGGTGGACAGTGTGGAGACGTATTCAGTGGTTTTGCTTCATACCGATTCCCATCATCCAGGCGTGGTGGCAACCAAAGGAACGACGTCACGTCAAATACTTCGAGGATTAGTTATTAAAATTATTATCTAGTTTTTGTACATTCCTTGTATATATTTTGTGAATTACTATGTGTCATTAATGTCTAATCTTATACAGAGTTTAAATGCATGGAAACGGATTGGTGCCCCTGATCACATTATACAGTGGATAACAAACAGTGTAACTATTCCATTTGAGAGAGAGGTTCAACCTTTTGAATTGGACAACCATATTTTTGGTGAAAAACAAAGTCATTTTGTGAATAAAGAACTAGATAGACTGTTATTACATGGATACATAATGCCTTGCATTGAAAAACCAATTTGTGTTAGCCCATTGGGGGAAGTGCCTAAAAAGAACAATAAACTTCGTTTAATTACGGACCTACGTAAAGTAAATGAACACTGTAACGTTCCCAGGTACAGGAACGAAGACATAAAGGACGCTGTTAAATTAATTGAACCTGAAGATAGATTTATTTCCGCTGACATTAAAGACCGTTTTCTCCATATACCGGTTTGTGAAACATTCAGAAAATATTTAGGTTTTTAATGGAGTTTATTATGTATGGAATGTTTTAGTGTTTGGTTTATGCTGCTTTCCATATTATTTTAATAAGATTTTGAGACACGTGATCACGTATTTGCGTTCCATTGGTTTGAGAGTTACAGTATTTGTGGATAATTTTTTACTTGCTGTGAATGAATCGAGAATTAGTGACCATAAAGATCAATTATTACATACTTTGACCGAGTTAGGGTTTGCTATTAATTTTGAAAAATCTAATTTGTTGCCATCTCAGCTTATTCGATATATCGGTTACACGATTTGTAGTTCCAATGTTAAAGTCATCGTCAAAGTTCAGTCGGTGCGTGTTTCTAAGCTTAAACGAGCAATTCCTAAAGTGCTTTGTCAAGGACAGGCATTTGCTAGACAGCTAGCTAAAGTACTAGGACAGTGTATTTCGGTGGCCTGGGCCATCACCCGAGGCAAACTTTTTCTTAGAAAATCATACAGATTGCTTAGTGACTGTAAATCTTGGGATCACACATTGCTTTTTACACAGGGAGTTATCCAGGAACTCCAGTGGTGGTTAACTTCAGTAGATTATTGGAACTCGCGCAAGATATGTCCGGAAACTATACAAGCTCAGGTAGTGACAGACGCGAGTGGAACTGGATGGGGCACGAAGTGCGGGAGTCATATCGCGTCAGGCGACTGGAACTACCGAGTCGCTCACCTCAGTTCGAACGAACGAGAGATGTTGGCGATTTTAATGGCCATCAAAGCCTTTGCGAAGTTGTTGCGCAGATTATCTGTACAAATACTAACAGACAATGTGTCCGCTATGACTTATGTAAATCATATGGGAGGCCCGAGCCCAAAGTTATCGGAATTGGCATTTGCAATCTGGGCAGATGGGGTAGAACATGGAAATCACGCTACGCTGTGCGCATATCGCAGGAGCTCAGAACAGTCAAGCCGATTATTTGTCCAGAACACCCAACAAGCACAATTGGATGTTGCATCCTGCAGTATTCATATCGGTTACATAAACAAGTTGTTCGGTCGTCATACAATAGACTGTTTTGCAAATTGTCAAAATGCTCAGGTAAATCACTTCAACAGCCGGTACTGGGAACCTCTGTCCAAGGCAGTAGACACACTGGCTCAGAGCAATTGGGGTTGCGAGAACAACTTCGTAAACGCTCCGTTTTGTTTGATACCGGCATGCTGGATGTAGTAAAAACACAGCGAGCTTATGCGACAATAATAGCGCCAATGTGGAAAACACAAATATGGTACCATCAGCCACACTGAGCCTCTGGTTTTGGGAAAAATGTTGGATGGTGTAAAACTGTTTACCGATACACTGGTGTAATATGTACCGGATTTATATAAAATAATAATGAATTAAATCAAATTATTAATTATGTTTTTATAAGGACTGGTGGCGACAACAAACGCTTACATAAAATACACGAAATGTGTATTACCAATACATGACCGTAATGCGTTTAAAGAACTGAATCAGATAAACATATCCATGTACATTGTATGTGATAATATACAAAACAAGACACACATTTTATAGAAATTATCAAACTAGTGTGCCTACCACGTGTTAGTCATTAAAACCCAGCTTAAATCACCTGAAAATTTGTTGTTGTCGCCAGGGGCACAAAACTCGGCTTCTACTGAGGGGGTACACGGTTACACTTCATCGCCCATTACGGCACAGAGTACTAATCCTTAAATTGATACTAATTATTGTTCATCTTTAATGTTTAGAGACAGTTGTTTTCATAAATAATTTTTATACCTTTTAAATTTTCGAAACTTAACAATCATATTCTGTTTTGGAAACAAAAAGCGCATCTAGAAATATTTTTAGTTTTATCTTTACTTTTTCCGTTATTCTTCTACATAGAGAAAATTTTACATTTTTCACTAAAATTAAGCTGTAGTATGCTCCTTAAGTTACCCTATATGCATATATTAAAAGGTTCAACTAAGGTCAACAATTACAATATAAATCACTTATATATCACAATTATTATTGGCATCAGTTTTGACAAAATCATGGAGAAGAAATATTTCAGATGAGTGAAGTATGTAGTTTTGAAGTGTTTTTTATTTGTAAAAAAGCATTAGGATCACTTATTTGAAAGTAGACAAACTGATTAAGTCTATGACACAGGCGTGATTCAGGCGTGATTATCAATGGTTTAGACCATGGGGTCCATAACGGGTGTTTTAGTTCTTAAGTCTAATCGCGATATTTGTGAATTTGCTGATTTTTTCTCTGTATACAGAAATAAATGTAATGATTTCAATTTTTCGTGTATTTTTCCTCGTTAGTATTTTTATTTTTAAACACATATATCGTGATTATTTTATGAGACACCAAATGATAATACAGCAATTTCAGTTAAGGTCTGTCTCTAAGTATAAAAGACGCACAATAATACAGTAGCAAAACATTTGATCTGTACCACTTCTCCAATCATTAATCAGATTATACGGAAGTATTATAGCTAATTGTCAATTAATTACCGTGTTCTCACTGAAACGTTCTATTGGTCACCCATTGTTAAAAATATTTCGAGTTTTAGAAGGTTGTTTCTCCTATAATTTTTAATTTTGCACCTTAACATAACTTCGAGTTATCGGGGGTATTCGAGTTACAGGAGTTTGAGTTATCGAAGTTGTATTTATATAGTTTATATAGAAAACCGGTCGGGACAAAATTATTACTTCGAGTTATCCGTGGTATTCGAGATATCGAAGTTCGAGTTATCAAAGTTCTACTGTATTTAGCAGACTTTCTCTGCAATGTGGCAGATGCTTCATCTAGGCCTGATTCCGTACTTAGAACGGCTCTTGCTGCCATTGGTCATTTATATACGGCAACAGGATGCCCAAACCTTGTTGCTTCTCCGGAGTTAAAACTGTTAGTTACAGGTTTAGTCAAATCGGGGACCAGGGAACCTATGATGAGATCTAAGGTCATGCCTGATCGGGGGCCAAGGAACCTATGATGAGATCTAAGGTCATGCCTGATCGGGGGCCAAGGAACCTATGATGAGATCTAAGGTCATGCCTGATCGGGACCAGGGAACCTATGATGAGATCTAAGGTCATGCCTGTACAGAATTTTCACAGTCTGTTTTTGGGTTGGTCAGTGAATGAAAAATTAGAAGTTAAGGCATTGCAGTTAAAAAGCTTTACTTTGCTAGCATTGACTTTGATGCTAAGGTCGTCTGATATAGCTCCTAACGGCATATTTTATTCACATGAGGACGATGAAGTTAAGTTTAGTTTTCGTGTCAATCAGGTGGAATTTTACGAAACTTGTGCCAAGATAACGTTCTTTGTCACAAAAAATGACACGTCGAGGACAGGATTTGAGGTGGAATTGCCCTGCGCTACCGAGGAGAAGCTTTGTCCTGTCCGGACGTTACATGACTACATAATACGGACGAATGGATTCAGGTCTCAGGGTGGGCCAGTTTTCTTATCGCTTCGGGCTCTGTATAATGCATCTTCCGTCGCCAAGATTCTTGATGAGTCAATAAAGTTGGCAGATCTAGGAGGACTAGGATACAGTGCAAAATCGTTCCGCCCTACGGCGGCTACTACCGCTATAGCTAAAAATATCAACCCGTAGATAGTGCGGGAATTAGGTAGATGGAAAGGCTCCAAAGTTTTCTTTGCCCATTAGGTCCATTCCCAGACACCGTCAGATTTCACGGATGAAATATTAAATTACGAATAAGTAGCCCGAATGGTATTTCTCGTATTTTATCCCTTTTTGTTTTGTGCTCATTTGCTAGGAAAGCGATCGCGATGTTATTATTTCTCATTATTTTGGCTTATTGTTAATTTTAATGTTTTAGGGAATTAAAATTAAAAACAAACTTAGTGGTGTTTGTCTTGGTGACGTATATTTAACAAAATAGTATTCACGTAATAAACACTACGTCATAAACACATCATTTATGACGTATCAGTTCTCTTCTCGTTCAATGTCATGTTTATATTATGTATATATATTCATGTTATATAGTAGTTGTATGAGTGAGAGTGAACAGATAGGGAACATGGCTTATTGTTAATTTTAATGTTTTAGGGAATTAAAATTAAAAACAAACTTAGTGGTGTTTGTCTTGGTGATGTATATTTAACAAAAGATAAAAACTGTTGATTAAAAATCAAGTTTTAAAATTAAATGTTTGAAAGTTGGTATACAAGTGGAATGTTTTAGGAGACATCATAAGTCTGTATGTTTGTTTTCCATCTGTCTGTCCATCTGCCATTCTGTCTGACTGTTCAGTGTCTAGTCTTGAGATATCGGTTTAGTCTCACTTAGCATACATTTAAAAAAATCATAGTCTCACTTAGCATACATTTTAAAATCGCCAAATGTACACCTGGCTATAGTCTGTTTCCTCAATATGCATATTATAGTCAAGATTTAGTTTTTCTACAGCGTCACGCTGAGTTTAGCTTACGATAGTAAGCGAAACAGCGTAAGCTGTCAGGGATTTTTCTGGGTATCCACATGGTCCGGTAAAGGGACCCATTCCCAATGCAAAAAAACATACATTTTTCCCAATTCTGTAGTAAAAAATTCCCAATTTGCTATGTTTATCAATTTTTTGAGAAAATAAATTTCACAAGATCATCAACATCATATTCGGAGGATATCTCGTTCTGATAACCATTTCAGTCTATATTAACCCACCTTTTGCTGGATGATTTATATAGAGACAAAAGAGACAGCGCTATTTTGCTGTGAACACCGATATAATTTGTTCAATTACCAGTATTCTAGTGGTCTAGAATTTCTAATATGTTGTTGTGATTTTTCCCAAAATTACATTTTTGTTCAGCATTTTCCCAATTTCATCCCAAGGTCCTTTTCCCAAAAAGGTCAGAAAAATCCCTTGCTGTAGTATGTCACCGCCTAGCATTAGAAGATCAACCAGTTTGCGCTGAAATAAGTATGCATCAGAAAATAGTGCGGACTAAGTGATGCAAGATCTGTTCGGCTACATCTAATAAATTTAGAGAGATTTGTTTACATATCAAACAGCGTGCATAAAATTCAGCTAGACCCGTTCAAATAACATTTACACAGGTGATTGATGATTGCGTCTGGCAATTGAATAATTCTACAAAAAAGTAGTCCGCCCATTCAAACTTACAGATGAAATATGGCGATTGAGTATTTATCAACAGATTTGTACATTTAATAAAATATTTTGAAAAATATTCTTTTGTCCTTTTTTCAATCTGGACCAGAAACCTGTTTTATAGGTTTCTGTTTGAACCGATTTTCCAGCGCAGAACACAAGAATGCCCCAACCACATGGCTAATTTGCATATATTCATGAACTACGATATCGATGCCTAACTCATGGCGTAGCTCCTGCCCGTTTGTTGATACTTTTTAAAATGATCACGACACCCTGTCCTTTTTATATTCAGTTAAATGTCAAAGCTTTTATTCTTTATTCTCAGATCTCTGCAACATATTTCGCCCCGATTTCAACCACACTGAGATATCTAGTCAACAGATTCAGAGGATAGACGGGATTTCCCCATATTCAAAATTATCATATTTTCATTTTCATAACATTCATAACAAAATCGTCCGGGAAAATTAAAACTGCTTTCAACACTGAAAGCTGTGAATATATTTGTGTTGATTATAAACTTTATTCAACTTAAAATGCTGTATAAAGACCATATTTTGTGTTTATTTATCGATATCACTTGGGTAAATTTAAAAATCCAATATGGCGGGGACTGTAAACAACCACATGTAGGTCAAAAAGAAGAACGTCAGTGCGAACTGATAAGATCGTCTTTTTTATTCGGGTTTCCGAGGGGCTTTACTTAATGAATTTTTATGATTTTTATCTTAAAATAATCATACAAAAGTGAAGAATTAAAATATATATGCAGCAAAAAAAAAAAAAAAAAAAAAAAAAACTAAATATTTTTGCGCAATCGTCGATCAATTTTTTGGTGTTATAACTTTTTTCTACTACAGATAAAAGGATGCTGCAAACGATGGATAAAAGATAATTCTTTTTTCTGATTGTTCCTAAAAAATCAGGATCCTGGATTAATTGCAGCCCCTTCGGAAATAAAAACAAATTAACCGGAAATCGGCTCTTAAGTGTATTACACGTTTTACCTGGAACTTTTACAATTAACACACAATATCTTGGGTGTCAAAAATTTCGCAACAAAACAAAATCGTGCAAGAATGGTTTATACCAATTCAGGCCTTTTAAGCTCACTTGGTTAATTTATATATATTCATCAATAATTTTAACAACATTTAAATTAGCACTAAAGTATATAAAACAAAAATTTTATTTCATTTTTTAGCTCAACTGGCTTTAGCCAGATGAGCTATTGGCATGATGCGTGTGTGCGTGCGTGCGTGCGTGCGTCCGTTAACAGCAAAAACTCTGAAACTACCAGGCCTTTTGAAACCTAATTTGCTGTGCAAGGTCCTTGCTAGAGTCTGACTGTAGATCATACAAATCATGGCAATTAGATATCCAAAATGGCTGCCGTTACTAAAAATAGAAAAAACCTGAAAAAATCTTCTTCTCCAGAACCAGTCATTGGAGGCAAAATCTGATTTGATATTTGGCTTCTAGATGGTCTTAACCTGTAAGTTTGTACATTTCGTGGAATTCTGACAAAAAATAGGTTACGCGATTTTGCCAAAATCGTAAAATAGCTTTAAATTGTTTTAAATGTTATAACTTGACTATTAGATCAGATAATGACATGGGGTTTTCAGTTTTGATATATTCTTGTAATTACCTTCAAAATGGGGTCAAGGTCAATTGTGAAGGTCATGACCTAATTTTTTGACTTTCTGATTTTATTTATTATCTCAAAAACTATAAACTTTCTGTATAGCCATTTATAGGAATATTGTTGGTATTGATGCAATGATCATTTTGGTGTACAAAAAAAGGTCATGGGTTCAAAGGTCAAGGTCACAGACGCGAAATAATACTGAAACGGTTCATTATCTTGAAAACTATAAAGTTTTTGTATAGGCATGTGTATTAGAATGTTGTAGGTATTAATACAATGATCATTTTGATGTATAGATTAAGGTCATGGGTTCAAAGGTCAAGGTCACAGACACGAAATAATACTGAATAGGTTCATTATCTTGAAAACTATAAACTTTTTGTATAAGCATGTATATTGGAATATTGTTGGTATTGATGCAACGGTCATTTTGATGTATAGATTAAGGTCATGGGTTCAAAAGTCAAGGTCACAGACACGAAACAATACAGAAATGGTTCATTATCTTGAAAACTATAAACTTTTTGTATAGGCATGTATATTGGAATATTGTTGGTATTGATGCAACAGTCATATTGATGTATAGATTAAGGTCATTGGTTCAAAGGTCAAGTTCACAAAAACGAAATAATACTGAAAAGGTTCATTATCTTGAAAACTATAAACTTTTTGTATAGGCATTTATATTGGAATATTGTTGGTATTGATGCAGTGGTCATTTTGATGTTTAGATTAAGGTCATTGGTTAAAAGGTCAAGGTCACAGACATGAAATAATACTGAAACGGTTCATTATCTTGAAAACTATAAACGTTTTGTATAGGCATGTATATTAGAATGTTGTAGGTATTAATACAACGATCATTTTGATGTATAGAAAAAGGTCATGGGTTCAAAGGTCAAGGTCACAGATGCAAAACAAAATCAGAAAGATTAATTAACACGAAAACTGTAATTTTTTTGTATAGGCATGTATATTAGAATATTGTTGGTATTGATGTAACGATCATTGTGATATATAGATTAAGGTCAGGGGTTCAAAGGTCAAGGTCACTGAAATGCTTAATTATCTTGAAAACTATTAACATTTTCTATAGGCTTATATATTAGAATGTTGTAGGTATTAATTCAACTACTATTTTTATGTATAGAAAAAGGTTATGGGTTCAAAGGTCAAGGTCACGGATGCAGAAAATTGCTGAAATTGTTATATTTTCACTATTTGATCAGATAATGAAATGGGGTTTTCAGTTTTGAAATATTCTTGTAATTACCTTCAAAATGAGGTCAAGGTCAATTGTGAAGGTTATGACCTAATGTTTACCTTTCCTGAAAAAAAAATGTTGACCCAACTTTTAGGCAGTTATTCAATCAAATCATTGAAAATTTTCTCCTGAATTGGCCAATTCTAACCCAATACAGCATGAAAAGTTTAAGTTTCTTAGTAACAGTAATCCAAAAGTTGTGTCTGGCATATCAGCCAAAATCCAAGTTGGCTTCTGTTCCTATACATAGCAATAACATGAAAAACCAATGCAAATTTGGTTTCCAACCACTTTAGTTCCAGTTGCAATTGTAAAAAGGAGGGGGAATGCCATTTCACAAGATTTGCATGTTATTTATCAAAAATGTAAATTAGCTGCCAGTTGAGCATCACAGGCCCTATTGGGCCTCTTGTTATTCAAATCAATTGTGAATTAAATCATTGACTTAAACAATGGAGAGTAAAGCAACTTATTTCAAAGGAAGTAACTGGTCATGGTGCAGCGTTTAAATATATATGTTTTTCATGCAATGATGACACCATGTTGATGATGTGTCATGAGGAGTTCTGATGATATGATGATGATGATACAATAGTGGTTGTGGTGGTGATGAAATTTAGTTCTGCAGATGATGTCACCATGTTAATGTAATGCAACATGATGATGAAGATGGTGGTGGTGACATGAGTTCTGATGCTGTTGATGATGGTGGTAACATGAGTTCTGTTACTGCCGATAATGACAATGATTCATTATAATAATGATGTCACCATGTGGATGATGATGTGACATTTGTGACATGTAGCTTTGTGATAATGATGATGATGACAACAATGTCTTAATGTTGATGATGGTGTGACATGAGTAAATATGATGATGATAATGATGATGATGATGATGATGATGATGATGATGATGACAATGTTTTTATGTTGATGATGACACGAGTAAATCTGATGCCGATGATGATGATGATGATGATGATGATGATGATGATGATGATGATGATGATGATGATGATGATGATAGTTTATGGTAACATGAGTTCTGTTGCTGCCAGTGATTATGATGATGATGGTGGTGGGGATGACATTTAGTTCTGCTGCTGCTTAAAATGATGCTGATTCATGATGATGATGATGGTTCATGAAAATGTCACCATGTTGATCATGATGTGACATGAGTTATTATGATTATGATGTGATGATGATGATGATCATGATCATGATCATGATGATTGTGGTGTGACATGAGTAAATATGATGATGATGATGATGACCATGATGATGATGACAATGTTCTTATGTTGATGATAACATGAGTAAATCTGATTATGGTAATGATATGATGATGATAATGATGATGATGATGATGGTGATGGTGGTGGTGGTGGTGACATTGAACTCTGCTGCTGCAGATAATGATGATTCATAATTATAATGATGTCACCATGTTGATGATGATGTGGCATAAAGAGTTGTGATGACAATGAAGATGATGATAATGATGGTAGTGATGACATTATTTGTTGCTTCTGCCAATAATGATGATGATTCATAATGGTGATTTCTGATAATGATGATGATGGTGTGGATGACATTGAATTCTGCTGCTGCTTATAATGATGCTGATTCATGATGATGATTCATGATAATGTCACCATATTGATGATGATATGACATGAGGAAAGATGATGATGATGATGATGATGGTGGTGGTGGTAGTGATGGTGGTGGTGACGTGTCAGTTCTGTTGCTGCTGATGATGATACTATTATAATCATGTGACATGAGGATTTCTGATAGTGATGAATTTGATGATGATGGTGGTGGTGGTTGTGACACAAGTTCTACTGTTGCTGCTAATGTCACATCATCATCAACATGGAGAAATCATCTTCATCAAATGAAAATTGTAGTGCTTTGTGAAGTCCGATTTTCAGAGTAGAGTTCATCAATACATTTCTTTGTATTTGATGAATGTAAGATCTGATACACTTTGAATAAAACATCATATTGATAATTCAAGTATGTGAACATCATTTGATCATCAATCATGAGTGTGTTTAAAAGTTTACACAAGTCCAATAAAAATCTGTGACAGTTACTGAAATATGCTGGGATATTTTCCTTCAACTTCTATGTAATATGCCAGTCACAACTTTCAAAACCCCCATATCTGTATGAATGGGTAGATTTCAATTTTCTTCCCTTTTACAGCATATTTGCAACTACGCTGTAGATCAGCACTGCAGTGCTATGTTTAATAAAAGTAACAAAACATAACAATTAAAAAATATAAGTAAGAAAATAATCAGTTAATTAATGATAAATAATAAATAAATAAATAAATAAATAAATAAATAAATAAATTCATTCATCCATTCATTTATTCATTCATTCAATCAAAGGTAAATACATTAAAAAAAAACAAGAAAAGAATTTAAAAAATGTAAAAAAATAAAATAAATAAATAAACAAATCAATCACATATTCAGTGAAGAAAACATGTTTTGAATTGGTGGTGTGATTCAAACTTGGATATAATACCTGATATAATTTCAATAGATTTGAAATTTCACTTGTTTCATAAGAAGCTGAATATATTTTTTGTTTTGTTTTTCATTATTTTAAAAAAATATTCTCAGCTTTTTCAATAAAGAAATAAAGAAATAAATTCATTCATTCATTCATTCAAAACCAGTAAAAACAAATAAATAAATAAATAAGAAGTATAAATATATATAATTTAATCAGTTAATTAATAAAATAAAAACTGTATTAATAAAAACTAGTAAAGAAATACAAATTGGTAAATAAAGAAAATAAATAAATAAATAAATAAATAAATAAATAAATAAATAAAATCAAGTAAAAGAATAAATAGATAAAAATAAATAAATGATTAATGCATTTGTTTTATGAACGTAAATATGGTCAAGTTTTACTAAAACAAAATTTTAATAAACTACACCAGGATTTCTAGCAATTTCTCAAATGTAATAGCAATAACAATATCCAATTTTGTTCTTTATTTAAAAACATCTTTTAGTTTTGTTTTTCTGCCGTTAAAATTTTCTTATGTAGTGAGATTTATGGACTTTGTGAAAATTTGTTATTATTGTCTGTTTAAAGTATTCCGTACATTTTTATTTATTGGTGGATCACCAATTAAGTAAATGGAAAACATACTTTGTCTCAATGTGTTTTTTATGCTGTACAGAAATAATTTTATAAAGGATGAATTGACACGATTTTATAGCGTTTTTCCTCAAAACTTGTGTTTATGACGTCATGGTGACACCTAGCCCATGGACTACATGGTCCACAACTGTGTTCCAGTCTCACTTAGCATACATAAAAATCCTACCTTTTTTCCAAATGTATGCTAAGAGAGACTACAGGGAGATATCTTAGTGATATTTGGCACATACATGTATTAAACAATGATGGTGCATTACATGCTATAATTAGGTCACTGTGACCTTGGATGTCAAGGTCAATGTCAAATAACTTGGATTTATGTTGTTAAGCTCAAATAACTATTGAATTTATGTTGGAAATTCAATTTTTGGAACATAATTCATTTATCTTTAAAGATGTCTTAATGAAACATGGTACCTGCATGCATTAGCCAAAGCCATGTGTCACATACTATTTTTAGGTCACTATGATCTTGAAGGTCAAGGTAAAATAACTTGAATTTATGTTTGAAATTTACATTGTTCAGGACATAATTTATCAATCTTTGAAGATAGATTGATGAAACTTGTTACGTATATGCATTGGCAAAATGCAAACTATAATTAGGTCACTTTGACCTTAGGGTTCAAGGTCAAGGTCAAATAAATTGAAATTATAGTAATTCACTGTTGGGAGCATAACTTTTTTTGTCTTTCAAGATGATAAAGAAGAGGCATCACATGTATACTATAATAAGGTCACTAGTAAGGGTAAGATAAATAACTGTTGAATTCATGTTGGAAATTTGGGGCAAAAAATATATTTAAGAGACTTGATACATACATGCATTCTAATTTAATTATATCATGGTGGGAATGATTCAATCTGTGGCAGAGGTAAATATTCATTTGAATCATATTTAATACATAAAAATTAAAAACTGTTGATTTTTGCCTGGGATTAGCATTTGCATAATAGATGAATTCACATGTGCGATCAGTGTAAATATAAATGTAACTAGAATTGTAATTGTGGCAAGCACAATGACAAAAGTCTTCCACCACCCCAACATTTTTACCCCCCCTCCTCCTCAGGGGTAAGTTTTTTGTACAGCGTGAACAAAGTGAACGCGTACATTGGTATCGCTTTCTTCCAAGATATCGAGCTTCTTTGCTATGAAATTATAAGATATGAGTACACCTGGAAATAGTGCGCCTGGTAAATGAGCGTGAAAGAAGTATATCTGTTTTATCGTGAGATATGTATTCTGAGACGGGTAATGCATTTGGTTACATATGCACATTTGGAATAAATTTTCGGAATACATTTCAGAATCTAGTAAAATATTGCGACGGGATGCATCTAATAATTTCTGCAATTTGGCGAACTGATCTCATGTTTACAATAAAAAGTAGTTCGAGAAGTTTGCGTCCTACGATGCAAAATCATAACTTTTTAAGAAATGAACAGCAACGGCAGGTTGTTTAATTAATTCTTCGTGAAATCTACGGAAATTTAAATTTATTTTGAAGGTTATGATAACGCATTTTGATGTTGAGGCAATTGTGTCATATTTTAAAATGTTTATCGATTAGATTTTACTTTCGTGAAAGGGAGATAATTCGTACAGTGTTGTATGCAAATTTTAAATACAGTCGTTTTACCAGTTCCGAACAGGGTTTCATATAAGCGCTGCTGCAGACGTCATCCACAAGCAGAGGAAATAAAATTTATGTGGTGTAATAATACAAATGTTTACTGATTCCAAAATATCGACACCTGTCCTCAAAAACATGTGGTAGTATGTTTTCTTGAAAAAAGCATTTCCGTGATCACGATTTGTTTACATCGTTAAACTAGGTCACCAACAATCTGTCGTACATTTAAGAAGCGGTTGAAGAAACAGCAAATTGAGAAAATTATTTTGCGATTCCTTTAATTGAACAGGATTGAAATTTTAGATTATTCGGTAGTAAAAATTCGGAACTGGTAAAACAACTAAATGATCCAGTTATGCATACAACCGCTAGAATGTACCCCCTCATAGCGACGGTAGGATCTGCAAAACTCTACTTTCTCTCTATCCGAAATGACAAAACGATCGGGTACAACTTTTTTAAATTTTAATTACCGATTGTCTTTTTCATATATTTATGAAATTAATTTTTTCTACCATTTAATTCAGCAATACATGGTTTGGTACATAAAATTTGTTTCTTTTTCCAAAAAAAAAAAAAAAAAAAACCATCCGTCGGACTATAGTATATGCATAGGTTCAAAGGTCAAGGTCACATATGCAAAGGAATACTGAAATGATTAATTATCTCAAAAACTAAACTTTTTGTGTAGGCATATATATTAGAATATTGTATTTATTGGCTTAAGAATCATTTTGATGTAAAGATGAAGGTTAAATAATATATTGTAGATAGACTTTAGATGTTTTAGATATAGCATTCTTAGGACAAGTTATAATTAATTTGCAAAAATCATTGCATATAATTTGTCCTTACTGCTGAAAATTTGGACATTCTCTTTGATGTCATTGACCATTGGATCTCTGCATGAGATATGTACACATCCTCAGGTTAGTGTTATGGCCCATGGGCCTCTTGTTTCATTTCGAGATTCAAATGATTGAAGAGATGTATTTGATTGGTCAATTATTCAATTTTGATAAATTTGCTGGAAACACATTAAACTGTGAGGGGTGTAACAAACCCGTGTACAATAAGATTATTTTCTTAACATATCTTTTGTGCTAAGTTATATCAAAATCCATTCATGCATTTTGAAGGTATGTCCAATGTAAAAGTTGCTAGAAACACACAGACAGATAGGTCAAAAACAATATGCTGCTGATCTATTGATAAAAATAAATCCACCAGTCAGGAAGCCAAGAAGTGCCAAGTAACTCTTTCAATATTCAGCTTTCAGCCCGTGCATCGTTGGTCTACTCAAAAACTACCAGGCCAAAGATTAAACTTACTGACAGTCATGCCTGGGTGAAGGGGTTTCAGATTAGTTATGTCTTCTTGGGGCCTCATAAAGGGGGGAATTGTGAAAATTTAAAAAAATATATTCTCCTGAAGATACAAGAGATATAGCTTAAATATTTTATGTGTAGCATACTTAGGACACCTAGTTTCAGATTTGCACACATTGTAACTGTAGGGCTCAAAATGGAGAAATGGCAAGATTCTTAAGGGGGAAAATGCTAAAATAATATATTTGCAATATATCTGGAAAACTACATGTATTAACTTTTTGTATAGGCATATATAATAGAATATTGTAGGTATTGATATAATGATCATTTTGATATATTGTTGAAGGTCATGGATTCAAAGGTCAAGATGCAAACATATATTGAAATGGTTAATTATCTGGAAAAATACATTTTGTATAGGCATGTATATATTAGAATATTGTAGGTATTGGTAAAATAGTTTAGAGGATCACAGCTGTGACAATTTCCTACTGCTTTTATTTCTTCTTATACAGTAATTCATTAACTAAATTATTTATTACCAGTAACTTGTGTTATCTTCATTATTCTATATTTTAGGGACATTGAAGGAATTACTTCCATGGATGAGGGATAATATGTTAAAGGAGAGACCAGAGTTATTTATGCAAGGGAATTCAGTGTAGGTACAGTGCTTTGAGAGTATAAATGTAATCTTACAACAGTGGTTGCATTAGTTCTTCTAATCTAGCCAAATTTGCACATACATAAAGCTTTACTCCAACCACTCTTGTATGAAGTGTACATGCTACAAGCCATCATCAGAGCAGCAGCATTACATACTAATATATACCTGTATATATAATGACTGCTAGTATTATTAGTATTATGCTGTCCACCCTGAAATTGTTAAAAGTTCATTACCAGACTAAGCATGGTCAGCTGTTACAGTCTCTGGTTATAATTTCCTCACCTAAGTTGGAGGCTCAGGCTCAGATGAGCTATTGCCATCTATCTTCGTGTGTGGTGTGTCGTTCATCATGTGTTGTCTGTTGTGTGTGTTGTGTGTTAACATTTCACACCTTTACCAACTCCTTCAAAACTACTAAGCCAAATTGGATGATATTTGGAAATGATGATGTCTAGGTGGAGGGCTTTCTGATTTGCACAAATGAAGGGGTTATGTCGCCATGGAGAATAATAAAGGGAGGAAATTGTAAAAAGCTTTAAAAATCATCTCTTCTGAACTTACAAGAGTAATAGCTTAGATATTTCATGTAAAATATACTTATGCCCGGTTGCTCAGGTCAGAGTTATTGAAGTATAACTTAACAGGTAAATCCCTGATCAAGTAAACCAGACTTAAGTTAACTCCGGATCAAATCCAGTTGCACATGTAAATTATGATCGAGACTTACATAAGTAATAGTTCAGACAGGTTTGAGAACTTACTCAAGCCTTATATGATTGTAATTAAGATACCAAAGGAAAAGTATGTTCTGTTTACTCCTTTAACAACTTCTAAAAACAAGAGTATATAATAGAGAATAAGTCGAACAATGGTCAAATTATTCAACTGACCATTAAACTGTTTTATGTTGAATTAAGTCGCATCACTTATATCTATTGGTATATTAACCACTGCGGTAGCTGAGTTGGTTAACCCTCTCGGCACAATCCCATCAGCGCATAGCACTGCACCTTCAACTGTGACTGGTGACGTCTAGATATAAGTGAAATATTTTTGATAGGAACTTTAAACTAGATTAATCAATAAATCTTACGTACAACTTATACTTTGAATTTTCATGGAACCAGAGACATGCTTCTTACATACAAAATACTATCAAAGTAGGTTGCTAAAGGCCCAGAGATTCAACAAGGTCATTAACGGACCTGCACTGTCAAAGATGCGTTAGCTTAATCAGTTTGTTTGTCAAATTTTGTTTCTTATTTACTAATGCATTCTTTTAGAGTTGATTTTGAAAATATGGTCAATAAATAATTTCAACTATCAATAAGGGCCAGTTTAGTGTTAAATTGTAGAAGCTTTTAATCTAAAGTGGTATAAAAATTATATTGGTACTTTGACTTTGAACAAAATACAGTCAACCCTGCCTTATAGGCCACCTCTATACAAGGGCACCTGCTTATAAAGGCTAGCGATTATGTCTGCTCCTAACTATTCTTTACCCATGTTATTTGAACCTGTATATAGGGACCACCTACTCATAAAGGCCAATGCTTGCCAACAATATCACCGATTAATTTTATGAGTTGCATAAAACCTCAGTGACTAATAATTGAATTAGTGGCACAATGTCAACTGTCTTTTTACCAGGTCTCTGTAATGGCTCACTAATCAAATAAACCAAATATATGACTGTTTCTTTGGATAAACGAAACAGGAATAAAATTCAGAATCGTCGTAAAACGTCATTGGGTTCAATCAGTCTCTAACAACTGTCTCCCTCATTATTCTTACATCTGCAGCTTCCTCAGCATCAGCGTAATCAATATAACCTATGTAGTCCATTTCTGTACTGAAACTAATACCATCGGATAAACCTCATAGGCAGGTTTGGTTGAGAACTCGTTTATGAGAAATCATACCGTGACAAAATACCTGTGCAACCCAACAGTATCTTATCCGATCCACAAGTATTTGAGCTGTTTCTTAAAAAGGGGAGTCCGCGGTAGTTCCTACTGACCTAAAATGATTAATGGCTTTCTGTCTGATGACAAGA
This sequence comes from Anadara kagoshimensis, assembly GCA_021292105.1. Taxonomy (NCBI): domain Eukaryota; kingdom Metazoa; phylum Mollusca; class Bivalvia; order Arcoida; family Arcidae; genus Anadara; species Anadara kagoshimensis. Next base: position 29,965,387 of record CM037859.1, read on the forward strand.
GGGTGAAGCTAATAATAGCAACACATTGTGTTTGTAAACATTAAGCACATGGGTACACAGACCAGTATAAAGGGGTATTCAGATACAGAGCAAGTACTGTGAATGGGCTTACTATATGGCATGTTAAAGTAACGAAATTAAAAGGTTTGAAGCAAAATAAAAATAAGTTTTCAAATTCAATTTATTTTAATTGCACCAATTTAAGTGATTTATATCCATAAAATAATTAAAACATGTTACCGATTTAATAAAGTTTTGCCTTCTAGCTGTGGATTGTATACATTGGAATTTTTTAAGATAAATAAATAAATAAATAAATAAATAAAAAACTAATTTGCATTAAAGTCCAAACTGTTTTATTTTTATCATATCAAATGTTAAGTTTATTATCAGAAGATGTCACATTTTTAAAGCATCAGCCATGCTGAATGCTTTATAGCGATCGTTGGATTTTTTCGTATTAAGCGCCGCTCTCATTTCACCTTGACAGCCAATCAAATCCTTCGTTTCGACTGAAATTACGGGAATTTCAATATACGGTATCCCAGGTATGTATAAACTCTAATCCGAGTGATTGGGTCTCCCGGAAAGTTACGAAAGCAATGTTTTCATCATGTACATATGTGCCGATCTGAAATGTATTCATACGCGTATTAGTCCGTAATTGTTTTTGCTGGATATATATTTTAATTCTTCACTTTTGTATGATAATTTTAAGATAAAAACCATAAAAATCCATTAAGTATAGGCCCCTCGGAAAACCCAACAAAAATGACGATCTTGTCAGTTCGCGCCGACGTTCTTCTTTTTGACCTACAGTGCTGTACATGTGGTTGTTTTACAGTCGCCGCCATATTGAATTTTTTTAATTTACGCAAAGTGACATCGATAAATAAACACAAAGTATGCTCATTAAACAGTTTTTAAGTTAAATAACTTTAAACATGGATCACATTTGATGATAAATTTATATATTTTTTTAAAAATTGATTGTCAATAATATTTCGTGTTTGGGATATCCCGACCGGGTTCATTAATATTCATCATAACGTCACGAAGATTTTCCCGCTTTCATTGGGTATGTCAGTTTGCCGGTAGCGAAATTATGCATAACAAAAAAGTAGAAATCAAAGATTATTCCCAAAAATGTGATACGAAACTGAAAGAAGAAGTTTATTTACAAGTTATTGGCTATGTTGATAAATCGTTTGTGACTCGTGAAGTTGTGTAGGATATCGATACCGTAGTTCGTATGCAAATTAGCCATGTGTTTGGGGGCATTGCCTGCATTTGACACCCGATGCCCCTGCTCAAATGTATTCACATAGCGTAGTGACTGACCTTTTTAGTCCAGTACACCCTTGCCCCTTTTAAAATGATCATGACACCCTGTCCTTTTCAGTTGTCAGTTTAATATAAAAACGACATGCTTTACTCTCGAATCTCTTCTACATACTTCCGATCTTCCGCACACACTCCACTTCTCACCATATGTCTCCGAACGAAAGACAATTTCATCATAAATGTTCATTTAAATACCTTTTCCAGTTGTTTATTTTGAATCAACAAAATAAATCGCAAGAAAGAACAACTTGAAATCAAAATCTAAACAAAACTGAAAAAAACGATGTTTTAAAATTTTCAGATAAAATTTATTTACCTTGTTACAAGTCCTTATTAGATCGTTTTTACAGTGGATATCCGATTAAAGTTGTTGTCAGTAGTTTAATCCATGGTTTTTACAACCTTTAATTTCTTTTCATGAAGCCATATTACTTTATTTCACATAAAATGTGGCCACTGGACATGCAGGAAAACAGTTATTGTGCTTTCTTAAGTTCTTCCGATTTCTAGAGCACCGTTGGTGAAGTAGAACAGAAACTAAGGGCGGGGAAAATATGGTACCAATCTTGTGAACTCAACTCCTCTTACAGTTTTCAACCAAAAACCTTGAAACTTCACAGAATGTTTCTATATATATATTGAAGATGTGCACCTGACTTTATGGAAATATTTCAAGATTTTTTTCCCCCATTTTTCCAGACTTTAAAACTTAGTCACTTTTTAGCAAGTATTTGAATGGGGGTACCTACTTTGTGAACTCAACTCCTCTTACAGTTTTCAACCAAAAGCCTTGAAACTTCACAGAATGTTTATATATATATTGAAGATGTGCACCTGACTTTATGGAAATATTTCAAGATTTTTTCTCCATTTTTCCAGACTTTAAAACTTAGTCACTTTTTAGCAAGTATTAGAATGGGGGTACCTACTTTGTGAACTCAACTCCTCTTACAGTTTCTCTTAAATTCAAAGTAATTTTATTGTAACATTTTAGTTGTCTAAATAATAATCAATTAATTTTCAATTAATCGTATTCAGAAATATTTCCCCCTTTTGTACACAATTCTTGTCAACAAACTTTTTTTGAAAGAGACAGTTGCCTGGACAACTTCTGTAATTGGGAGGTACAGATTATTAGCTTATTGTGTCAGGATGGTTTATACCAATTCAGGCTTTTGAAGCTCACTTGGACAATTTATATATATTCAACAATAATTTTAAATACATTTAAATTATTTCTAAAACAAAGGTTTTATTTTTATTTTTATTTTTTTTCAAATTAATTGTGAATTCAATGAATAAAATTAATGACTTCAACAATGGTTAATCTGTCAATTGCAAGTCAAGGGAAATAGCTGGTCATGGTGAAAGTTTTTTTTTGTGATGATGATGTGGCATGATGATCTGGTGAAGATGATGACAATAATAATGATGATGATGACATTCAGTTCTGCTGCTGCCGATGATGATGATGATGTCACCATGATGATGATGATATGACATGAGGAGATATAATGATGATGATGATGATGATGTGACATGAGGAGATATGATGATGATGTCACCATGACGATGATGTGACACGAGGAGATATGATAATGATGTTGATGATGGTGATGACATGAGTTCTGTTGATGCCGATTATGATAATGATTATCGTGATGAAGAAGATGATAGTGATGGTGGTGATGAAAATAAGCTCTGCTGCTATGAATGATGATGGTGATGATGACGATGTGACTTGACGAACTATGATGATGATTATGATGGTGACATGAGTTCTGTTGCTACCGATGATGATGATGGTGGCAATGATGACATTCAGTACTGCTGAGCACTGCCGATAGTATGATGATGATGATGATGATGAAGATGGTGGTGATGATGATGATGATGGTGGTGATGACATTCAGTTCTGCTGCTGTCGATGATGATAATAATTCACGATGATGATGATGATAACAAAGCCAATGTCTTCATGCTGATGATGTGACATGATGATGATGATGATGATGATGACATTCAGTACTGCTGCTGCTGATAATGATGATGATTATGTGACACGAAGAGCTATGATGATGATGTGACCATATTAATGATGTAACATGAGGATTTCTGAAAATGAATAATATAATGGCGGTGGTGATTGTCATGGCATGGGTTCTACTGCTGCTGCTAATGACGACGATGATGATGATGATGATATCTTCATGTTGATGATCAAAATGTGATATGAGGAGTGATAATGATGATGATGGTGGTGATTACAGATCCAGTTTGGGTTTTCTTCCAGTCAACTGCGTTTAGTGGAGTTATGCCCCTTTCACTTTGTGAATTTTATCAAAATGATGGTTTCTCTGGACTTTTTTCAGTTACGCTTGAGATATTTCACTCAGATTTGGGGTCGGGTCTTTAGTAGCCTCTCTTGGTTTTTGAAAAATTGAAAATTTATATTTATGCGAATTACTTAGTTTACGCAATTGATAAACATTCCGTGGCATGTCCATTTTGACCATTGTAACATATTTATATGTTAGAACCTAACAACTTGCATAAAAAGCAGACTTGTTGTTAGAAGCTTCCCGATCACAGTATCTTTTATTTGCATGATTTTCATTTGTTACTGATTCATTAGACAAATCTCAGTTTCAAGTGCACATTTTTTTTTATCAAATTCCTCAGTTTAGCTGATGCTTCAGTACCTTCAGTACTTTGATTAATTTCAACTGATAATATAATGCATATTTTCTAGCATCATTTTGATAAAAAAGGTTTACCAGAATATATTTCCTTCATACCAGGGTATTAATAATTATATTCTGATTTTTCTCTATTGCTTCTACCCTACATTTTTGCTCACTTCACTATTCAGAAACAGATAATCTTTAATTTTTTGGTAATAACAATTGAGAGGATAAAGAATGTCATTCCTGTTTTCATTCCAACTGTTTATTTCAATACCAATTGTAATCTTTTAGAAATTCATTTCCCCGGTAAAATCACTTTCTAAACTTTGTAAATAACCGTGAGAATGATTTATGTCCTCATGGTATGGGTAACACCAGCTAACCAGGTCAACATCCATTTTAGGCGGGAAAACTATTGAATTGTCCAGTGTTTATTTGTAAAGTTTATTTGTCATTTATTTAGAAAATAGTGGATTAGTTAGACTTTAGACATGGAAGATAAGAAAGGAAACTAACTTATTAACAAGTTATGTAATTTTTTAATCTACCATTTGTTTTTAATTCAGCGTCAGGAATGGATTTTAATCATTTAGAAATTAAAATTGTGCAAATGAACAGAATTTGATATGTTCTACAACATACAGATTTGTGAAATTTAATGCCTTACCATAATCCAGTGATAATATAGAAATGTTTAGGGATGACATAGATGACAAAAACAATATAAAAGAGGTCAAGTTATTGTATACTCAGACAGTGGAACTTTGTCACAAATAGTCATTGAATATACAATTAGAAAAACATGAATGTGTGATGTCCAGGAATTTGTATGGAAAAATCACATCTTAATCAAATTCTAACTTAATTGTGCAAAACACAAACTAATGTAGATATCACTGCAAGGATGAAAATGTTTTACTATCATAAATTATATAAATAATAACCATAAATGGATCTATACATAAAATTTGGATTTCTCATTGGTGAGTTGTTATTTATAAACATATATTTGTATCATAAATTTAGTGTATTGATTTTGTTTTTAGTCAAACATAATTTAATCAGTTATTGTCTAGAAAGCACATGGTGTTGTTTTGATCACATGGCCTAGTTGAAAGTTCACATATCCCATATATGGAACAGGTTTATTTGAATCAGCTCCAGCTTCAAATATTTACAGTGTGATTACATTTTAATTACAGAATTTTCAAAAATAATTTTTTGACATGTTGTGCAAACACATTCAGATGAGTTTGCATGCCAAAAAATTGAAACTATGAAAATTTTTTGACAATAGTTACTGAAAAAAATCTTCCCCTGTCATGAAAGGTGCAAGAAACTGAGACATTTTCAAATTAGGCTCCTCCCATTTCCTTTTATACTGCTGGCCCGGCTTTAAAACAGGTGAATTCTGCGAACCGATGAGCGGCGATTCATTTATAAATCGGGTTTAACGGAGTAACTCTGACCTGAGCAACCAGGCATTAGAGCTCCTAGTTTCAGATTTGCACAAATCATAGCTGTAGGGGCCAAAATGGGGAAAGGCAAGGTACTTAAGGTGGAAATTGCTAAAATTAATGTATTTGTCAATATATCTTGAAAACTATAAACTTCTTGTGTTGGCATGTATATTGGAATATTATAGGTATTGGTCTAACAGTCATTTTGATATATGAATGAAGGTCATAAGTTCAAAGGTCAAGGTCACAGATGCAAATGAATACTGAAATGGTTAATTATCTCAAAAATTATCAACTTTTTGTATAGGCATGTATATAAGAATATTGTAGGCATTTGCACAATGATCATTTTGATATACAAATGAAGGTGATAGGTTCAAAGGTCAAGGTCATAGATGCAAACAAATACTAAAATGGTTAATTATCTCTAAAACTATAAACTTTTTGAATAGGCATATAAATTAGAATATTGTAGGCATTGGCCTAATGGTCATTTTGCGTCTGTGCGTAAACTTGGATCTTCTCCTCTGAAACTATTGAACCAATTTAAACCAAATTTGGTGTGAAAGGTCCTTGCAGGATAAAGATGAAGAATTGTGTTCGGCATAATTGACCAATATCCAGTATGGCCGCTGTTACTAAAAATAGCAAAAACCTATTATTAGTCAATGTGGATTTATTTATGGGCCGATTTTGTTCAAATTTGGTACACAGAAACAAGATAGATAGCCATTTAACATATGTAACGGGATTTGCTGTCAAAATTTTTGTTTACGCAATATTAGCGTAATATGCAAATTAGATGCGTTTTAAGCCTATTTCTTAAAAAATCTCCTCCTCTGAAACTACTGAACCAATTTAAATTAAATTTGGTGTGAAAGGTCCTTGCTGGATAATGATAAAAAATTGTGTCCGGCATAATCCACCAATATCCAATATGGCCGCTGTTACTTAAAATAGCAAAAACCTATTATTAGTCAATGTGGATTTATTTATGGGCCGATTTTGTTCAAATTTGGTACACAGAAACTAGATAGATAGCCATTTAGCATATGTAACGGGATTTGCTTCAAAATTTTTTGTTTACGCAATATTAGCGTAATATGCAAATTAGATGCGTTTAAAGCCACTTTCTTAAAAAATCTTCTCCTCTGAAACTGCTGAACCAATTTTAAACCAAAATTTGGTGTGAGAGGTCCTTGATGGATAAAGATAAAAAATTGTGTCCGATATAATCCACCAATATCCAATATGGCCACTGTTTCTAAAAATAGCAAAAACCTATTATTAGTCAATGTGGATTTATTCATGGGCTGATTTTGTTCAAATTTAGTACACAGAAACTAGATAGATAGCCATTTAACATATATAACGGGTTTTGCTGTCAAGTTTTTCGTCTAGGCATTATTAGCAAACTTAATCCTCTGAAAATCTTCAGGCGCATGCTTACCAGGTGAGCGATACAGGCCCATTGGGCCTCTTGTTTTTTGTATAGGCATATACATTGGAATATAATAGGTATTGGCCTAGCGATCATTTTGATGTATAGATGAAGGTCATAGGTTCAAAAGTCAAGGTCAGAGGTGCAAACAAATACTTAAGTAGTTTATTATCTCAAAAACTATAAACTTTTTGTATAGGCATATATATTAGAATATTGTATTTATTGGCCTAACAAACATTTTGATTATAGACTTTTTAACTGTTTATAAATACCATATTGTAGCTAGATTTTAGATATGTTATATGTAGCATTCTAAGGACAAGTTATAATTAATTTATAAAAATCCTTGTATATAAGGGCCCTTACTGCTGAAAATTTGGCCATTCCCTTTAATTAATGCTATTGACCATTGAACCTCTGCATGAGATAAGCACTCAGCCTCAGGTGAGCGTTAAGGCCCATGGGCCATTTTTTGTTTTTGTTTTTGCCACAGAACACTTCAAAATTAGATTTTTTAGCTGAGTTATTGCAATGGTGTACTGTCCGTCATCTGTCCTGCATCGTACATCATCTGTCTTACGTTAGCATTCCACAATCATATCTCCTCTAAAACTACCAGGCCAAATTTGATGACTACTTACTGACTATTATGCCTGAATGAAGGACTTTCAGATTTGCACAAATGAAGGAGTTTTGTAGAGCTGTAATCATGAGACAAAAAGGCTACGCGATATCGCTGAACTTTTGACAATATCGTGGCTATAATATCAGGATATTATCGTGATATTTACAAATGAATATGCTCAAAAGATGTGCTGAAATTTATGTTTTTTGTGGTTAGCTAATATTTACATTGGACACCGTATGCATTGATACATTGTAACGTACATCGACATAATGTCGTCATGGTGCGCCATATATTGCACCATCTTCGTTAAACATAATCATCTACCGCGTGTTATTTAATATGAACGGAAAGAAAAAACATTTCTCAACAAAACAAAACCGTTTGTGTAAGCGTAAATAAAGATTATCATTGAAATAAACTATGTAGAACAGCAGTGGGGTGCGTCCGACGACATTGAGACTGTGCATTTCTAAAGTCGTCATCCTAGCCAACCCAATGTCGTCATTGCCATTTAAGCATTCCTTGAGTCGTCAAGTCGCCAAATGACGGTTATTTACATACTACTATTCTCTGCGTTTTGGTCGGCCTTATTCAAACAAATAATCCAAAACCCATGTTATATGTATGAATGCCGGGTTGTTGCTCAATGGTTTGTACTAGGTAGTAAGAGACCACGGGCTGTAAAATAAGTGGGATGGTTAGGTAAGACCTTACAAACGTACTTAAACTACATCATCAGGCACTAATTTCTCATTAATTATGTTGAGCTGCCGTCCAAATTCTGGTATTCCACATATGTTCAATTTTGTTCTCGCTTGTTCTTGGTGAAATTAGATATGTTCAAGCACATTTATTTCAGATACTGTTTTGTTTTTATGTTGCAATTTACTGCATTTTGAAAATACAATTGGTAACATATTTTAGAGCTATGTTTAGGCAAATTAAAGAAGCATAAAGTAACACATGTATTTCTATGATAATGCTGTTTAATCTAGACATTGTTCTTTATTAGTTTTCAACTTTTACACATAACCCATCTACTTTAACTCGATTTTCAATCCTTTCTATAATGTTCTCATTGGTAATTTGAAATCTCACTTCACAGAGTTGTTTTGGGCCAGTTCTCTTGTTTTGAACTTCCGCAGGTTCTTCAACCTGTATGTAAAACTCGGTATTTGCAGGCACGAGCTTCATTATATTCGATATTGTGCGCGCACTTTCTCTTTTTAGATTGCCAACCTTCCGTTTATTGTCATATACAGCAAGAGCATTTGGATCATATTTGTTGGTTGGTTCAGGTATTAAGGTGTACTTTGCACCAGTTGACAGCTCTCTTCTACCATAGTGGTGCATACCTACGGAAAATACGGGTCTGACAATAACCATCTTCATTATTAAATTGGAATCTAAAACACAAATATAAAACAAACGTTTATAAAACACTAACTTAAAATCAACATTAACCAATAACTATCCAAGCAACATGGCATACAGAATTAAAAAAAACATTGAGCACACATATCTTGGCACCAAGTATCGGGTAAACATTGGCTATGCAAAACTATTGAACAGATGCAACACTGAAAGGGAACAGGCGAATCAACGACCAATTCCCGACATAACATACACATGAAATCAGTTTGAATTGCATTTTTCATCATTATTTTCCTGTTTCTTTCCATTTTATTTCGTAATTGCCCCATATGCTTGGTGATTAGCTTTAGTTTCTTGTTATTGATTTTCTGTAGTTGCAGTTCTTTCTTGTTTTGTTGCTCTATAAGTTTTTTCACTTTTCTGTTTTCTCTCTCTTCTTTCCTTTTTGATTTAGCTTCTTCTTCTTGTTTCTTCCTGTTTTCTCTTTCTTCCAAGTTCTGTCTGAATTTCATGAGTTGTTAGTATTCGAGCTTTACCTTCGACGCTTCTCCTTTTGGTTCTACTTTTGATATTTGTTTCTGGGGCCAGAAGCACCGAAGCTAGATCATCCGGAATAAGACCCGACATAACAAGAGGGTGTTGTTGATTGTCGACGGTGTGGTTATTTAGTTTATCGACAGTTTCAGAACTGAAAGTAACAAATTCAGCTTGCGATGTCAGTTTTAATTGTTTCCAAGTATGAAACACAATGTCATCAAACTCTTTGTTTGATGAAAATGCCTCTTCATATTTACGTTTCTTTCTTGGAGTTAGGGCAGACTCGATTGCAGCAAGTGCTAGTCCCGGGGGACATTCATGGGACACTGATAAATCTTGGTTTTCGACATTAAAAGGGTTATTGGGTCCACTATCGGTACTGTCCATTACAACAGACAGTATTCGGCATCAGCGTCTGCTGCCAAGTTTAAAACGGACACCGAGTCGACTTCATGTGGATCCGAATTCCCTATTTCCGACCCCGTAGCATCAGTTACAGATAAGTCAAGGTCATCAGCGCTAACATCAGGACAACTACGTAAAAGAAGTGATTTGTCAACTGCGTTCGGGTCAAACGGGAATATTCCACATTTCTTGAAACCATTCGTAATAGCTGCAATGGTAAAACTGCGCTCAAAAATGACCTTAAATATGGAGCTCAAGTTCTTCTTTGATATCCAAAAGTTTGACTTTAGCATCTTAACGTTGCTTATTTGTTTTGCTGCTTCCGCTTTCATTGCTTTGTAGACAGCTACGTCTAATGGTTGCAAAATGTGTGTTGTTTTGGAAGGCAGGGACAAAAGTATAACGTTATTTCGTATGGCAGAGTCTATCAGTTTCGGACTGAAATGAGAAACAGCTCCGTCTTGCAGTAATAAAACGGGTCGCTCTTGTACGGTATACTTAAGAAATATTTTTTCAAACCACATAAAATATGTCTCCTTATCCATGAAACCACTATCAGTTGTTGCATACGCGGCATTAATAGGCCCATTTTTGTGATACGCCCCACCTGGATAACCACCACTAAAAATTACCATCGGAGGAAGGGCGTTTCCGGCTGCATTTACGCAGCAATGTACTGAAATATGTTCGTTTGTAGCAATGTTTATTGAGTGGGAATGCTTAAATCGTTTTGGAACAACGACTCTCTGTCCAGAAAATTTGTTTAAACACAAACCAGCTTCATCGCAATTGTATATTCTTTCCGGTTTGTCCATAATATTGTTTTTGTCAAGAGTATCTTTTAACAACTGAAAATATTCCCTCAGTGCGTTCACATTTCCCATAGATGCTCGCCCACGTTCAAGTGCATCTGGTCTTCTTAATGATACATATGGGTGTCTACTGTTAAACCCACGCCACCACCTTTCAGAAGGTCCAGAGTCACTAAAAACGACAGATTTATTGCGTTCCTTGGCTATACACCATGCAAGTCCACAAACTTGAGCTACAGAAAGAGGAAATCCTCGCTGGGCCATGTATGATATATAGTTGAATAGGGACTGTTCCTCCTCTACATTCAAAGCAGTAGTAGTACCAAGTTTTGAGTTTAGGCTAACTTTTCCATTTATTCCATCAGATAGGCTCATGCGTGGGACCTTGTACAGTTTGCTGGCTTTTGAAATGCTCATATGTCCGAGCTTAGCAGCATTGTATGCTTTCTGCATATCTTCTTGATTCCACTGACGTAATTTTCTTGGTGGTTTTTCCATTTTGTCTGAAATCAAACAATGGCGAAGAAATTAAAATTTATGTCCCTACTGGCGTACAGTAGAAATAAAATTGCTACCGTTGTTTAACTTCAGACAAAATGGAAATTCACAGTGAAGTTCAACCCTCAAGTCTGATTCTTTGGAAAATATAACCTGTTTTATTTAAAGGCTTGGTCTAAATTATTTCACTTATATCGAAACGTCAACCGTTATGGGTGATCTGAAATAAATATGTATCTTTGAATGCAATAAGGGCAATATATAGTGATGGGTCCTTAACGTCACATACCTAGAACGTGATACGAGGCATTTACCCACCTTTTACAATTGTGTGGATACTTGAGACATATTCTATATAACGTTACTCCCAAGATTTTAAAAATAAGTTTTTATTAAGTTTATTTAGACGTTATTGATATTGTAAATATCCAAAGAAAAACGTTGTATTGTCATGCCATGTATGCATGTGTAAATAAACGGTTCGATTTGTTATATTGATCGATTTCAGCTTACCAAACCATAATAATAATGATAATTCTTGTGCGATTAATTAAATACTTTATCACTTTGAATATCTAACTAAAATATTTTGCCAAAACGCTGATATCACACGTTTAGACCACTGAAGTAACATGTTTCAGAAAGAAAAACCTGGAATAACTGGCAGGATTTTTACAGTCTTAAAGTCGTCAGTGCGTCTGAAAGTCGTCAGTCGTTTTAAAACGACATTGTTACCTTTCAACTGACTTTGTGGTCAAAGGTAGATAACTCTTTGAATAGTATAAACATTTTTAAAAGGGTATTTGTGTTATTTGGGTTATGTACCCCTGACACGTGTGCTTGTGGCCCGATCGCCTAGATGACTATCAAAATCGGAAATCTGTCGCCCAGTTAGACAGTAGTACGTTTTCCATAGTGATGTCAAAGATACCAGTTTTACTATGACCAGACCATTTACATCATATAAAATGTGTTATTGAAGTACAAAAAACATTTACCTCTTTCAAATTTTCCACCCTTCAACTTTCTTCAGAGCGATAAACAAAGAGAATCTCGCGATATTTTGAGCTGACGACTTAAGGTCGGTGACGACATTATGTCGATGTACGTTATATCTATTACGTCACCTTACAGCAGTGGTTTGTTTGTGATTCACAGCAAAAACATATGTTTAATCTGTTTTAATCATATCAATACACAAGTGGTGTAATGATTTTAAAGAATTATTTTTGTAAGTAATGGGTTCCGTGATATCATGATGTCAGCTTTTATTCATGATAATGCCATTGCATATGTGACCAGCCACAAGAAAACAGGCCTATGGAGGTATCAAACCGAAAATGAGATTTTGGTGGATTATTAATGCTATTTATGTGACAAATCATCCTGTAAAATATTTTTTCAAAATCTACAATATTTCTGTTGCTATGGCAACAAATGCAAACACCACATTTACCAATGAAAGCATCAGTCAACAAAATTGGAGTATTGATTTTACTCGTTAAATTTTTTTTATTCATCTTGTGGGATTTTGTTGTACTTGGTATTGCCATATATTGTATTCATTTCTTTTTTTCTTTTTTTAAAATTATTATTATTATTTACTAAACTTGAAAAAAACCACCACATTTCCATGGCAGCCAAACAAGGACTGTTACAAACAACGAATATAAAAATGTGTAGAACTTTATGAAGAATGGCAAATCACATATGCTTTAAAAATCACTAAATTATGTGATATCTGTGATACAAGTATAAGTTCAATATCAGAAAATTGAATGTACTATGTTGATATTTTGAAAGGTGCCATTGGTCAAAATAGTTTTAAAAATATAAGGGAGATTTTAAAAATATAAACATTTTTTAGCCCAACTAGCAATAGCACACTCAGATTATGGCATAACGTGGTGCGGGTATGTGTTTATGTTCTCTAAAACTACTAGGCCAATTAAAACCAAATTTATGGTGGAATATTTGAAAGGCGACATTAATTAAAAATAGTGTCTATGACCACTGTTATTATAAATAGTCAAAACAGATAAATTTTAACTTGGTATACAGTGTATAGATGCTGTCATTTAACTTGTGTAACAAGTCTTTTTCATTGGCATGTTATTAGCGGAGTATGAAATAAGGTGCTAAATTGAGCCAATTTATAAAAATCTTCTTCTCTGATTCAGAAACTATGTAACTGTTTGACAAGAAGAAACCACATTTAGGTGTTCTACATGTTTTGTCCGTCTCGTGACACTATGCCGCAATGCAGTAAAATCTGTACAACATTTCGGATTTTTTCAAAACTAGTTACCCTAGTGTTAGGCCCCAATAGTAATGACATTATACCACAGTTTTTATACGATTGCGTTTTTGTTTTAATATTTTTTTCAAAAGAAAAGTTATAAAATATATATAAACAGAAGTAATGAATCGTGGCGATGTATTACTGGTACCACATATAGACTAACATCATTGTAGTGGCTTGCAGTTTCGAGCACAATCCTCATAAGTTAATTAAAAATTGACAATTAGATAGGTTCCCACCCCCACACTTTGAACCCCCAATCCCCCCCCCCCCCACACACACACACACACATTTGTCAGACTGATTAACAAACTTAAGTCTAAGATTAAATGCCTTGTCAAAATATACCACACATCCCTGCTTGAACCCAAGATCCTTAAAACTGCGAATACTTGTATTAAAAAGTTTTTCAGATTCACTTTCAGAAAAATTAAACCAATATTGTATTGTATTGTATTACTCACAGATACATCATTTTACATTTACAGTACATGTACATGTGTAACAAGGGAACATATATGTACTGCATCGGATTTCTGGTAATAAATATAATTTTTAGCTCACCTGGACCGAAGGTAGGTCCAGGTGAGCTATTGCCATCACTTGGCGTCTGTCGTCCGTTAACAATTTTTAAAAAAACTTCTTCTCCAATACTACTGGGCCAAAGGAGATAGTACGATAGGCGGCATATTCGGCCCCAAAAAATCACAAAAATTAAAATGCGACATGGACTTGTAATAATTATGTTAAAACACAACCTTGATTTGAACTGTTAATTTCCAATTTAATTTTTGTCACTTTATGTCTGATGACGTCACGACGACGTTGCCAACGGTGACGTAATGGCGGTTTTATCGTGTATTTGTCGTATTTTGAGAATATTTTTAGCTCACCTGAGCCAAAAGGCTCAGATGAGCTATTGCTATCTATCACCGTCCGTCGTTCGTCGTTCGTCGTCCGTCGTGCGTCGTGCGTAAACTTTACATTTTAATCTTCTCTTCCAAAACTACTGAGCCAAATTTGATGAAACTTGGTGATTATCATGCCTGGGTAACATGCTTTCAAAATTGTGTTGGGGGTTTGACCACGCCCAACAATATGGCTGCCGTTACTATAAATAGCTAAAAGACAAAAAAATCTTCTTCTCTGAAACCAAAAGGTGCAGGCAAATTTTGATTAGATTTTTGGATTCAGGATACCTAGATACATTAAAATTGTGTTTTTCATGAAAATTGGACGAAAAATAGGTTACGCGTTTTTTGCGTAAAATTATGTAATTTTTAAAATGAGACATTTATTGTTATAACTTCATAATTGCTGAAGATAATTGTATGGAGTTTTCACTGTTGATCTTGTCTTGCGATTTTCTTCCGATTGATGTCAAGGTCAAAGGTCAAGGTCATGTCCCAGTTTTTGACCTTTGATAAAAAATGCTATTTTTTAAACATTTCTGGTGATAATGACGTAGGATTTTTGGTTAATTGTAGGTATCGACATGACGATCATTTTGATACGTAGATCAAGGTTATGGGTTCAAAGGTCAAGGTCACACGTGCATACAAATATTGAAATTGATAATTATCTCAAAAACTATGAACTTTTTGTATAGGCATGTATATTAGAATATTGTAGATATTGGCCCAACCGTCATTTTGATAGACAAATGAAGGCCATAGGATCAAAGGTCAAGGTCACATATGGAAATGAATACTGAAATGGCTACTTATCTTGAAAACTATAAACAATTTATATAGCTATGTATATAAACATTGTAAGCAATGACACAGTAGTCATTTTGATATATGAATGAAGATCATGGGTTCAAAGTTGAAGGTCACTAGTGCAAACAAATACTGAAATGGTTAATTATCTAAAAAGCTATAGACTTTTTGTATAAGCATGTATATTAGAATAAGGAATAAGTTGGCCAAGTTTGGGTCTTAAAATGCACAGGAATCAAATTTCTATCAATAACAACTGTGGTTTTAGCCTGTGGCCTGATGACCTAATTTGCAATCCCATGTAATGTTTCATCAGTTGCATATACAATCAGGGCTCAAATTAGATTTTGAAACAGGGAGAAGTGACATCTCCCTCAGCCAAGAATAGGAAAAAGTTTTTTTCAAAACAGCGAGAAGTTTTTCTGCCGCGAAATTTATTATGTGGTGACCATGTTCCAAGCTGTTTGTCTTTATAAATGTGAGCATCCCTATTTAAGAGTTGCATATTACATAAATGTAATATTAATTATTTAATCAAAATAAACCAAGATGTAAAATTCTTCTTATTTATTTTCCTTTTTCTATTTTTTTTTTTTTTTGGCATGTGTAGAATTATATATTTGTACAAGCCATACAGATGATAATTTAATAAAAAATATTGTTTTTATGTCAACAAAACACATTATTACACTGTCACATCACTATTAAACACTGTCTAAATATTACAATGTAAATGTGAAGTACATGTACAATTTATCATTAATTTTAAAATACAATGATTAAACATAAAAAATAAAAAAGTACAAAAGAAAAATAAATAATAAATGTGCACTTTTATTTTCTGGTTGAGTTATCCCCCTTGTTTAAAAGACTAAGTTTGAGATCAATCATATAAACTTGTTTATCAACTATGTCTTTAAATGACCATAAATCAAATATTTCTATTTATAGTAACTGTGATCTTTTGACCTTGACCTTTGAATCAGTACTCTGGTTTGCAATCCTGTGCAATGTTTCATCACAAGAAACAAATTGACCAACGTTAACAATGGGATAAACCTTGTGTTTTTAATGGACAGAAAGGAAATTTCTATTAATAGTAACTGTTACCTTGACCTTTGACCTGATGACCTGGTTTGCAATCTCATGCATGCATGAAATTATACTGGAGAACAAGTCATTCACCAGTGACATCAAAAATATTTTAACCCAATATAGTAAGGTCTAATAGGTGAATTTTGAACAATAATGGTGCATTTTTGTATGGTACATTTTGATAAGGATAGGTTCCCCAAGTCAGTCATTTGCATATCTCATGCATGCATGAAATATATTATACTTGAGAACAAGTCATGTCACCAGTGACATCAAAAATATTTTAACCCAATATAGTAAGGTCTAATAGGTGAATTTTGAACAATAATGGTGCATTTTTGTATGGTACATTTTGATAAGGATAGGTTCCCGCCAAGTCAGCCATTTGCATTTAGGTAAGTTGAGAAGGGGTATAAAATGTGTAGGCGGGCTGGCAAAATCGTACATCCAATTTTCAATGATCTATATTTCAATAAATATCTATTGGATTTTTATAATATTTTTACACAATATTGGGCATGATCTCAATTTTTAAAATATATTTGATTTTAAAAAAAATATTTGATACTTTTGAAGTTATTACAAAAAACATGGGCTACACTTTTTTCAATCGGTCAAAATTCATCCGAGACAGGGTAACAAAATTTTACAACCCGATTTTCAATTATCTATATTTCTATTAATATGTATTGGATTTATATAGTATTTTGACATAGTATCTGGCATGACCTAAATTTTTAAAATATGTTTTTGATTTTGAAAAATATTTAATATTTTTGAAGTTATTAAAAAAATACGGGCTACACTTTTTCCAATCGGTCAAAATTCATCCGAGGCAGGACGGGTAAGCTTTGAACATTGATCGATATCTCTTCACATGATTATGCTTGCCTATTAAATTTGCAACAAATACGCGGTGGATATGTATCTTTGATACCAACAAATGGTACTTCCTATAATGCAGTGGTTTTCTTTTTATAACCGATTGTTTTGTGACATTTGATTGTTCTATAAGTACGACGCCATAAGTTATTTTTCTGTAAATCCCTCCTGTGTAATGGTGAACCTGCCGTGCCTTGATCAAAGATGGCGGCGTGCTGAACAATAAACTGTCACAAACAATCGTTTATAAAAAGAAAACCACTCCATTATAGGAAATACCCTTTGTTGCTATTAAAGATATATATCTACGACGTATTTGTTGAAAAATTTAATAGGCAAGCATAATTATTTAGAGAGATATCGATCAATGTTCAAACCTCACTCGTCCTACCTCGCATGAATTTTGACCGATTGAAAAAAGTGTAGCCCATGTTTTTTGTAATAACTTCAAAAATATCAAATATTTTTTAAATATATTTATATTTAAATAATTTAGGTCATGCCCGATATTATGTAAAAATTGTAAAAATCCAATTGATATTTATTGAAATATAGATCAATGAAAAATGGGTGGTAAAATTTTGTTATCCTGTCTCGGATGAATTTTTACCGATTGAAAAAAGTGTAGCCCATGTTTTTTGTAATAACTTCAAAAATATCAAATATTTTTAAAATCAAAAATATATTTAAAAAATTGAGGTCATACCCAATATTATGTGTAAATATTATAAGAATTCAATAGACATTTATTGAAATAGAGATCATTGAAAATTGGGTGTAAGATTTTGCCAGCCCGCCTACACATTTTATACCCTCTCGTAAGTTGAAGCAAAATTTAGAGAAATAAAAGTGATTTGGTTTCACAAAAATTTACTTGTATTCCAATATTTTTTTGTATTTAAAATCAAGTCATATTTAACAAGCTACAACTTAAAACTGAAATTTCAAAGTTAAAGTGATATTAAGGAATTTATATAATGAACTTTGTGATAATGCCAATTGTACCCCCCCCCCCCGGCCCCCATGTCATTTTTAGTCCCCTACCGGAGGGGACTTTAGGTTTGCACTCTGTCTGTCCGTCCGTCCGTCTGACCGTCCGTCCGTCTGTTGTCACGCCTCAGTTTTCCACACTTATTTTTTAAAATCTTTCAGATATTCTCAAGTGCTCTAACTTTATGGTAGCATCAAGTTCTTGGCATTTTGTTTACACCGAATATCAATCATAGAAGGCACACACTGCACATGTTCAAAGTCAAAAAGGCGCCATAAGTGTTTAACTTCCTACTTCCTGTATTTTCGTTAGAAAAAAATTAAAATATGTTTAAAAATTATGAAAATATGTAAAAAATATCGGAAATTTTAATTTTTAGACAAATTTTACTATTCCCAAATTATTCTTAAACTATCTCATTATTTTTTCGTCACATGTAAAATAAATCAAGATGTAAACTATGTCGTCTGCAAATAGAGTCTCTGACTTATTTATTCGATCCTGGTTTGAAACATTTAGTACCAGGTAAATATAGTTTGTAATGAAATCAAAACGTGTGACACTTACGCCATTTTTAGCTCACCTGAGCCAAAGGCTCAGATGAGCTATTGCAATCTATCACCGTCCGTCGTGCGTCGTGTATAAACTTTACATTTTAATCTTCTCCTCCAAATCTACTGGGCCATATTTGATGAAACTTAGTGATTATCATGCCTAGGTAACAGCCTTTCAAAATTGTGTTCGGGGTTTGGCCACGCCCAACAAGATGGCCGCTGTTACTAAAAATAGCAAAAGACAAAAAAATCTTCTTCTCTGAAACCAAAAGGTGCAGGCAATTTTGATTGGATATTTGGATTCAGCATACCTGGGAACATTAAAATTGTGTTTTTCATGAAAATTGAACGAAAAATAGGTTACGCGTTTTTTGCGTAAAGTTAAGTAATTTTTAAAATGAGACATTTATTGTTATAACTTCATAACGGCTGAAGATAATTGTATGGAGTTTTCACTGTTGATCTTGTCTTGCAATTTTCTTCCAATTGATGTCAAGGTCGAACGTCAAGGTCATGTCCCAGTTTTTGACCTTTGATAAAAAATGCTATTTTTTTAACATTTCTTGTGATAATGGGATAGGATTTTCAGTTATTTGTAGGTATTGACATGACGATCATTTTGATACATAGATCAAGGTCATGGGTTCAAAGGTCAAGGTCACAGATGTCCAAGAATACCAAAATAGTTAATTATCTGCAAAACTATGAATTTTTTGTATAGGCATGTATATCAGAATATTGTAGGTAATGGCACAATGGTCATTTTGATATATGAATAAAGGTCATGGGTTCAAAGGTCAAGGTCACAGATGTAAACGAGTACTGAAATGGTTAATTATCTCAAAAACTATAAACTTTTTGTATAGGCATGTATATTGGAATATTGTAGGTATTGGCCTAACGATCATTTTGATATATGAATGAAGGTCATAGGTTCAAAGGTCAAGGTCAAAGACACGAACAAATACTTAAATGGTTAATTATCTCAAAAACTATAAACTTTTTGTATAGGCATGTATATTGGAATATTGTAGGTATTGGCCTAATGATCATTTTGATATATGAATGAAGGTCATAGGTTCAAAGGTCAAGGTCATAAAAATGAACGAATACTTAAATGGTTAATTATCTCAAAACTATAAACTTTTTGTATAGGCATGTATATTGGAATATTGTAGGTATTGGCCTAATGATCATTTTGATATATGAATGAAGGTCATAGGTTCAAAGGTCAAGGTCATAAAAATGAACGAATACTTAAATGGTTAATTATCTCAAAAACTATAAACTTTTTGTATAGGCATGTATATTGGAATATTGTAGGTATTGGCCTAACGATCATTTTCATATATGAATAAAGGTCATAGGTTCAAAGGTCAAGGTCATAGCTGCGAACGAATATTTAAATGGTTAATTATCTCAAAAACTATAAACTTTTTGTATTGGCATGTATATTGGAATATTGTAGGTATTGGCCTAATGCACATTTTAATTTACAGATGTTTTAGCTTTTTATAAATAATATATTGTAGCTAGACTTTAAATATATTATATATAGCATACTTATATAATAATTATTATAATTAATTTGCAAAAATACTTGCATATTATTGGCCCTTACTGCTAAAATTTTAATATTCTCTTTTATTAATGTCATTGACAATTGAACCTCTGCATAAGATATGTACTCTTCCTCAGGTGAGCGTTAAGGCCATGGGCCTCTTGTTCAATATTTCATACCCAGCGCAGGCAACAACCAAAAAGATATTTTCAACATAGATGCGCTTCGTAAATATCTTCAACATATATAAATATGGTTTTGGTTGTTGCGTGCGCTCGATATGAAAAAAGGTAAAAATAGTCAGAAAAAGGGAACATTGTGACTGAAAACAACAAGTTACTGAACTCCTTTCTGTTCCTATATGGTACATAATAGTAGCGGCAAGCATACAATTAGCCTATCCATCACAATTATGGGAAAACTGTGATAACTCAGATATTTTTGAAGCAGTTTTCTCGCAGGATATCTCAACTTGTAGAAGATAACGATGCACAGTTTTCAAATCTATTCGCCGACAACAAAGCATTTCCTTTACTTTTCGTGAAAGGTCATACTTTGAAAAGTAGATTTATTAGAAAGAGATTATTCACTTTGTTAATATAGCTGATATAAGTAACAGATATTAAAAAAAAATTGTATATCACGGTATTCACGGAATTTAAGGTTTTCAACAACCGGGTCACGAATGTCAACCAAAATGATTCTACGGTTATATTTTCCAAGTTTGGAACTTTAGGTCTCTGTCGGAACATGACAAAATTTTTTTATTCCCTATGTAGAATTGTGTCAAAAATAAAACCCAGAGTAGCACACGAATAATGCAATCAAGTTACATGTATCTATCTACCAAAAATCCATCATTTTCTTATTTATTTAATATACATGTAATTTTTAGCTCACCTGACCGTAGGTCATGTGAGCTTATGGCATAGCGCAGCGTGTGTATGTGCGTGCGTGCGTGCGTGCGTGCGTGTGTGCGTCGTTAACACCTATTTTTGACTTCTCCTCTGAAACTACTGGACAGTTTTTAATGAAACTTTGTCAGAAGTATATATGGGCCAGTGCAATTCAGATTTGTTCGTGGCGTTGCTATGGCTACTATAACTAGGTCAAGGTGACCTATGGGTGCAAAAATCTTAAAAAATCTTCTTCTCCGAAAGTACTGATTCGAGAAAAAATCTGATGTGATATTTGGCTTCTCTAGGGTCTTAAGCCTATAGTTTATTCATTTTGTGAAATTCGGATAAAAAATAGGTTACGCGTTTTTGCGTTTAATTTTGAAAAAAATCGTAAAATAGCTTTAAATTGTTATAACTTGACTATTTGACCAGATAATGACATGGGGTTTTCAGTTTTGACATCTTCTTGTTAGTATCTTTAAAATGAGGTCAAGGTCAATTGTGAAGGTCGTGACCTAATTTTTTTTACCTCTGATTATAATTATTATCTCGAAAACTATAAACTTTTTGTATAGGCATGTATATTAGAATGTTGTAGGTATCGATACAACGATCATTTTGATGTATAGAAAAAGGTCATGGGTTCAAAGGTCAAGGTCACAGATGCGAAACAATACCGAAATAGTTAATTATCTCGAAAAACTATAAACATTTTGTACAGGCATGTATATTACAATGTTGTAGGTATTGATACAACGATCATTTTGATGTAAAGAAAAGGTCATGGGTTCAAAGGTCAAGGCCACAGATGTGAAACAATACTGAAATGGTTAATTATCTCGAAAACTATAAACTTTTTGTATAGGCATGTATATTAGAATGTTGTAGGTATTGATACAACGATCATTTTGATGTATAGAAAAAGGTCATGGGTTCAAAGGTCAAGGTCACAGATGCGAAACAATACCGAAATGGTTAATTATCTCGAAAACTATAAACATTTTGTACAGGCATGTATATTACAATGTTGTAGGTATTGATACAACGATCATTTTGATGTAAAGAAAAAGGTCATGGGTTCAAAGGTCAAGGCCACAGATGTGAAACAATACTGAAATGGTTAATTATCTCGAAAACTATAAACTTTTTGTATAGGCATGTATATTAGAATGTTGTAGGTATTGATACAACGATGATTTTGATGTATAGAATAAGGTCATGGGTTCAAAGGTCAAGGTCACAGATGCGATACAATACCGAAATGGTTAATTATCTCGAAAACTATAAATTTTTAGCTCACCTGAGCCAAAGGCTCAGATGAGCTATTGCAATCTATCACAGTCCGTCGTCCGTCGTGCGTCGTGTGTAAACTTTACATTTTAATCTTCTCCTCAAAAACTACTGGGCCATATTTGATGAAACTTGGTGATTATCATGCCTGGGTAACAGCCTTTCAAAATTGTGTTCGGGGTTTGGCCAGGCCCAACAAGATGGCCGCTGTTACTAAAAATAGCAAAAAGACAAAAAAATCTTCTTCTCTGAAACCAAAAGGTGCAGGCAAATTTTGATTGGATATTTGGATTCAGCATACCTGAGAACAATAAAATTGTGTTTTTCATGAAAATTAGACGAAAAATAGGTTACGCGTTTTTTGCGTAAAATTACATAATTTTTAAAATGAAACATTTATTGTTATAACTTCATATCGGCTGAAGATAATTGTATGGAGTTTTCACTGTTGAATTTGTCTTCCAATTTTCTTTCAATTGATGTCAAGGTCGAAGGTCAAGGTCATGTCCCAGTTTTTGACCTTTGATAAAAAATGCTATTTTTTTAATATTTCTTGTGATAATGGCGTAGGATTTTCAGTTATTTGTAGGTATTGACATGACGATCATTTTGATACATAGATCAGGGTCATGGGTTCAAAGGTCAAGGTCACAGATGTCCAAGAATACCAAAATAATTAATTATCTGCAAAACTATGAATTTTTTGTATAGGCATGTATATCAGAATATTGTAGGCAATGGCACAATGGTCATTTTGATATATGAATAAAGGTCATGGGTTCAAAGGTCAAGGTCATGGATGTAAACAAGTACTGAAATGGTTAATTATCTCAAAAACTATAAACTTTTTGTATAGGCATGTATATTGGAATATTGTAGGTATTGGCCTAACGATCATTTTGATATATGAATAAAGGTCATAGGTTTAAAGGTCAAGGTCATAGACGCGAACGAATACTTAAATGGTTAATTATCTCAAAAACTATAAACTTTTTGTATAAGCATGTATATTGGAATATTGTAGGTATTGGCCTAATGATCATTTTGATATATGAATGAAGGTCATAGGTTCAAAGGTCAAGGTCATAGAATTGAACGAATACTTAAATGGTTAATTATCTCAAAAACTATAAACTTTTTGTATAGGCATGTATATTGGAATATTGTAGGTATTGGCCTAACGATCATTTTGATATATGAATGAAGGTCATAGGTTCAAAAGTCAAGGTCATAGATGCAAACTAATACTTAAATGGTTAATTATCTCAGAAACTATAAACGTTTTGTATAGGAATGTATATTAGAATATTGTAGGTATTGGCCTATCGATCATTTTGATATATGAATGAAGGTCATAAGTTCAAAGGTCAAGGTAATAGATGCAAATGAATACTTAAATGGTTAATTATCTCAAAAACTATAAACTTTTTGTATAGGCATGTGTATTGGAATAAGGTACATATTGGCCTAACAATCATTTTGATATATGAATGAAGGTCATAGGTTCAAAGGTCAAGGTCATAGATGCAAACTAATACTTAAATGGTTAATTATCTCAGAAACTATAAACGTTTTGTATAGGAATGTATATTAGAATATTGTAGGTATTGGCCTATCGATCATTTTGATATATGAATGAAGGTCATAAGTTCAAAGGTCAAGGTAATAGATGCAAATGAATACTTAAATGGTTAATTATCTCAAAAACTATAAACTTTTTGTATAGGCATGTATATTGGAATAAGGTACATATTGGCCTAACAATCATTTTGATATATGAATGAAAGTCATAGGTTCAAAGGTCAAGGTCATAGACACGAACAAATACTTAAATGGTTAATTATCTCAAAAACTATAAACTCTTTGTATAGGCATGTATTGGAATATTGTAGGTATTGGCCTAATGCACATTTTAATATACAGATTTTTAGCTGTTTATAAATAATAATTGTAGCTAGACTTAAATATGTTATATATAGCATACTTATATAATAATTTTTATAATTTATTTGCAAAAATACTTGCATATTATTGGCCCTTACTGCTGAAAATTTTGATATTATCTTTTATTAATGTCATTGACCATTGAACCTCTGCATAAGATATGTACTCTTCCTCAGGTGAGCGTTAAGGCCCATGGGCCTCTTGTTTATTTTTTGAATAGGTTTCACATAGTTTAAAAATGAAGATTGTTTTTAATCGCCGTGTAAATATTTTTAGAATAGATCTTTAAATATCGTCACGCAACTTTCTTTTACCTTAAGATTACCACAATTAAGTAATTATCTATAAATTTTTGCAAAATCCGTACTAAAATAAACTGAATTTCTTACATTATCAGTTTATGTAAAGAAAATGTTGATCTTTGATCACTTTTAAGACAGTTCTGTTGAAACGAAAATGTACCATTTTCAGTATTAAAAAATTGTTCGATACACAGTTGGATTCGTCTAAGAAATGAATCCTAGCCGTGTGCCTTTCAAGAGATGTGAATTGTAATAAAATTAATACAATCCAATAAAAATAATAAATTCCTTAAATAATTACAAGCAAAATATCGTTGTGATGACAGTTTCTATAAAAACGTGTTTATACATTCACAGTGCTCCAGATAATTTTTGAGGTGTAATTCTTCATGAAGCACAGGTTTTTGTAGCAATGCTTAATATGGTTAAATCAATACTTAAAATCATCAATATTTTTTTAAATTAGAATTATGTTTAGTTTCAAATATTCTATATCTTGTTAATTTTCATTTTATTTGACTTGTTCTGCAAGGATAAATCATTAGAGCACTTCTCTAATTCACTTTAAACGTGGTACTTTTTGTGTGATGGAAAATGTTTGCTAATTTCACAAATTGAAAGAAAAATCGCAAATATTTCACTCTTGAAAATTACGGAATGTCAGTTTTATCGCGGCTGCTTATATAAGTTTGATTCACAAACTTTAACATCGATAAGTGATGTTTATTTTCTTAAATTTTGCAGTTCACATTGAGAATTTGTTTTTATTTACCATAAACAGAATGAGTTGGTGTGTTCATTTCGATGTGCTTTGCTATGTATCCTGTGCATTACAGAAGTACAGGAGATTTATTAATAAATATCTCCCTTTTACAAACCTTTAACTACTATTATGTATATCAATATCATTGGCCAAGTATATATAATTTGAGTTGTTTCACCATCAAGATGGTTTATCATGAATACGCACAAAGTCACATTCTAATTCTTAACAAGCTTTAAATTTTGCATTCCAAGATGCATGGATTTTTAATTTAATGCATTTTTGTCCAAAAGATTTGCGTAATTACGCAATTAAGCGCTCTATCTGGAGCACTGCATTCAGTGTGAATGTGTCGATCGCATGTCTTCTACTACGTCCGTAACATCTTTTAAATATACAAAACAGGGGTCAAATATTAGGCCGGTGTTTGAAAGAACTAGAACTGTCTGCAAACTCGACTTATACCCCTCCCAATTGTTGATGGAGAAATTTGATCGTCTTTGATGGGTTTTTATGATGTTTGTGATAAATTATGTTAAAATTATTTTTCAGGAGTTCAATGCCTGGAATTTGCAAATTATAATTCATAATTCAATAAAATATATGCGAACAAACGGATAATCTCTGGTACACATGCTCTTATAATACTTAATATCTGTGCATAGTATCAGGAAAACTCAATTTATAATCATAAATGCATAGGTTCTTATGATGTTTAATATCTATGCATATTTTGTTAATTAAATAAATAAATTACCTGACAAATTGTATGTATGGCCAAATTTTCAATGTTAGCAATTCTAAGTCTGGAAATAATTCCGCAAAATATATAGATCCGATAAAACTGATAATTGCACAGGTTCTTATGAGCCTTATATGTGTGTATAGTTTCAGAAAATTTGGATTTAACGTATTTAAATTAAACTCTGGAAGGAAGTTTTGTCTACGGACGGACAGACAGACAAACATGTGATTCCAGTATAACCCCTTCGTTTCGGGACCCGTATGGGCGCAGGACATTTGAGCGCAAATTAAAAAAAAAATCATAGAGGACATTTGAGCGACAGTTTTAATATTTTAAATCTATTTTCTGTTCCAGTATGAAGGGCCGAGAAAGAAAAAGCTGAATATTCGCTCAAATATTTACTTATTTTCTCCTTTAAAACAGAAAGCTACGGGAGGCACAAATTAAGAAGAAAATTTGAAAGAAAATTTAAGAAACATTGGATGGAGGGGCAACCATGGTTGCAATTTGACAAGGAGAAACGAGTCGGGTCGGGTCGAGTTAAGGAGGCGTAGCACACAATAATAATTTAAAAGGTCAATATACATTTATTTATGGAAGTACAAATAAATGTATTCTGGCCTTTTAAATTATTATTGTGTGCTGCGCCTCCCGACCCGTAAAATTCAAAGCAGTGTGTGCATTTCATTACACATTTCTCCTCGTCAAATTGCAACCATGGTCGCCCCTCCATCCAATGCTGCTTAAATTTTCTTTCACGTTTTCTTCATAATTTGCGCCTCCTGTTGCTTTCCGTTTTATTGGTTTCCCTGGAATAGCTCCTGGAACGTATCAGGTTAAACATTTTTGTAATAACGGAAGTCGGATGGCAATAATAAAATTCGAATTGGATCGGAACTATAAATCCGACTTTTTGGCGCTCTCTATTTTCCGAACTGGTTACCGGACATACGGTCCGGAAAAATCTTATTTTTTATCGGACCAGCGGTAATTTTATCGGACTTGTCCGACGGTCCGACGAAGTTTGGCACACACTGTACCAGTTAAATAATTTTGACTGGATTTCAAACACTATTTAATCAATTAACCAACTAACAATGCCGTTAAATAACACTTTTCTTGTTATCATTTGAAGCTGTGATTCGTTAGGCGGCCGATTAATCGCATATCCAACGGCTTACTTCTCTCAGCATTTAGTTAAATCTCAAGGACCTGATGTGAAAATGTTTTGTTTCAAAGTTAGTTGGTTTTCTTTGGATACTCAGATTTAGTACCAGAACTGAATATCTCGATACGAGCGAAATAATTTTGACTCGCCACTGGATGTGCATCATTACAAACAAAATTGTTTATTCCAGGCCAGTGACAGGATTTTGTTATAAGGTCATTTTAGCTCACCCGGCAAAGCCACGTGAGCTCATGGTATGGCAAAGCGTGCGTCCATCCGTGCGTAAACTTGGATCTTCTCCTCTGAAACTACTGAACCAATTTAAACTAATGCGGTGTGAGAGGTCCTTGCAAGATAAAGATTAAAAATTGTGTCCGGCATAATTTACCAATATCCAATATGGCCGTTGTTACTAAACATATCAATAACCTATTTTTAGCTCACCTGGCCTAAAGGCCATGTGAGCTTTTGCCATCACTCGGCGTCCGTCGTCCGTCAGTCCGTCCGTCAGTCTGTCAGTCCGTCTGTAAACTTTTCACATTTTGGCTATCTCCTCTGAAACTCCTGAACCAATTTTAACCAAACTTTACAGGAATGATGTATGGAAGGTCCTTTACTTAGATTGCCGAAATTTTTTTGATCCGCCAAAAAACATGGCTGCCACAGCAGAAGATAGTTTAACATTGGACCCTATGGGAAAAGCATATATTTGCTATCTTCTTTGAAACCGCTGAGCTAATTTGAACCAAACTTTACAGGAATAATGTATGCAAGGTCATTTACTAAGATTGCCCAAACTTTTCTGATCCGCCAAAAAAAATGGCCGCCAGGGCCAAACAAAGTTTAACATTGGGCCCTATGGGAAAACACACATTTTGGCTATCTCCTTCGAAACAACTGCAGCGAATTCAATTAAACTTTACAGGAATAATGTATGGAAGGTGTTTTGCAAAGATTGCCGAAATTTTTCTGATCCGCCTAAAAATATGGCTGCCAGCGGGGAATATAGTTAAACATTGGACCTATGGAAAAAACACGTTTTGGCTATCTCCTCTGAAACTATTGAAGCAAACTTAACAAACTTTAGAGGAATGATGTATTGGAGGTCCTTTACATAGATTGCCAAATTTTTTCTGATTGGCCAAAAAACATGGCTGCCAGAGCAAAAGGTAGTTTAACATTGGACCCTATGGGAAAAACACATTTTTGACTATGTCCTCAGAAATGACTGAAGCAAATTGAACCAAACTTTACAGAAATGATGTATAGAAGGTCCTTTACTTAGATTGACAAAATTTTTCTGATTCACCAAAAAACATGGCCGCCAGCACAGAAGATAGTTTAACATTGGACCCTATGGGAAAAGCATATATATGCCATTTCCTCTGAAGCTTGGGAATCAAATTGAACCAAACTTTACAGGAATGATGTATAGAAGGTCCTTTACTTAGATTGCCAAAATTTTTCTGATCTGCCGAAAAACATGGCAGCCAGGGCAGAAGATAGTTTAACATTGGACCCTATGGGAAAAACGCATTTTTGACTATGTCCTCAGAAATGACTGAAGCAAATTGAAGCAAACTTTACAGGAATGATGTATAGAAGGTCCTTTACATAGATTGCCAAAATTTTTCTGATCCGCCAAAAAACATGGCTGCCAGCAGAGAACATAGTTTCACATTGGACCCTATGGGAAAAGCATATATGCTATCTCCTCTGAAGCTAGTGAAGCAAATTGAACCAAACTTTACAGGAATGATGTATAAAAGGTCCTTTACATAGATTGCCAAAATTTTTCTGATCTGCCAAAAAACATGGCTGTCAGCGCAAAAGATAGTTTAACATTGGACCCTATGGGAAAAACGCATTTTTGACTATGTCCTCAAAAATGACTGAAGTAAATTGAACCAAACTTTACAGGAAGGATGTATAGAAGGTCCTTTACATAGATTGCCAAAATTTTCCTGATCTGCCATAAAACATGGCTGCCAGTGGAGAACATTGTTTCACATTGGACCCTATGGGAAAAAGCATATATTTGCTATTTCCTTTGAAGCTACTAAAGCAAATTGAATCAAACTTTACAGGAATGATGTATGGATGGTTCTTTACTTAGATTGTGGACATTTTTCTGATCCGCCAAAAAAGATGGCTGCCAGCACAGAACATAGTTTAACCCTATGGGAATAGCATATATTTGCTATCTCCTCTAAAGCTACTGAAGCAAATTGAACAAAACTTAATTGGGAATGATGTATGGAAGGTCCTTTACTTAGATTGACAAATTCAAATTGCCCGTTTCATTTACAATAAAGGCAAAACACTTTCAAAATCTCGGAAGCTGAAATTTCATTGGACAATAAATATTACAACAATGGCTCATTCACATATGCCCCTAAACAGTGTTTCCTCAGATCTCCCACTCCGCGCCTATATCAAAAATGGGGGAGCAAGTGAGAGATGTGATTTTAATCAGATTGAAAAAACTGTGAATGGTACATATAGTTCTACAGTGATTTCCTTAGCCATTCTGTCTGATATAAACAGTGCATTTTTTCATCACTGGAATACAAATTTGCTTTAAAAGCATTTTAGTCAGGTGAGCGATACAGGCTCAGCCACACTGAGCCTCTGGTTAGGCAATGTGGATTTATTTATGGGCCGATTTTGTTCAAATTTGGTACACAGAAACAAGATAGATAGCCACTTAACATATGATATGGGATTTGTTGTCAAATTTTTCGTTTACACAATATTAGAGTAATATGCAAATAGATGGGTTTTAAGACTTTTTCTTAAAAAATCTTCTCAGAAACTACTAAACCAATTTAAACCAAATTTGGTGTGAGAGGTCCTAGCTGGATAAAGATAAGAAAATATGTCCGGCATAATCCACCAATATCCAATATGGCCGCTGTTACTAAAAAAAGCAAAAACCTATTATTAGTCAGTGTGTATTTATTTATGGGCCGATTTTGTTCAAATTTGGTACACAGAAACTAGATAGATAGCCATTTAACATATGTAATGGGATTTGCTGTCAAATATGTTTCCATTTTCAATGAAAAGTATAAATGAAATATTAACAAACTTAATCCTTTGAGGGTCTTCAGGCGCATGCTTACCAGGTTAGCGATACAGGCCCATTGGGCCTCATGTTGTCATTTATGACTGAAATCAACCTTCCATTTTTGTGTTTTGCAATGTAAGGGAATAACAAGTATACGGATTGAAAGAGTGGGTCTAAGTGTTAGAAAACAATAGAAAATTCTTAAATCAATAGCGAAGAAACACGAAACTACATGAAAATTTCGGCAGCCGATTTTCCGATTTCCCTCCGACAGTTGCGGTTGTGAATTTGGACCATTTTTTTTAGCTCATCTGAGCTTTTGTCATCTATCTTCGTCCGTCGCCCGTTCTTTGTCGTCCGTCGTGTGTAAACTTTTCACATTTAAATCAACTCCTCCAAAACTACAAAGCCAAAATGATATTTGGCAGTAATGTCTATATGAGGGCCTTTTAGATTTGCACAAAGGAAAGGATTATGTCCCCTTGGGGCACCATTTAGGGGAAAATTGTGAAAATCTGACTTAAATTAACACCACATGTTTCTCTAATATTCATAATCCTTAAATACACTTTAGCAAGGTACAGTGCTACAAATGTATTTTGATTGTTTGATTTTCAATATTGGTTTTATTGTAATTAATTTTTATGTAGCCCTGAAATACGGAAAAATTCTATTTCGCCGTAAATAAGTGCCCCCTTTTGGGGCCTCGCTATTGACACCCATGACGTCATAGTATTTAAAATGAACTGTTTTTGATTAAAGTAAATGGGTTGGTTGGTTGGTTGAATGTTGCTTAACGTCGCATCAGCAATTTTTCAGCTATTCGCGACGAGAACTATTTAATTAATCTCTATGGATTAATATATGAACAATTTGGTGTATGCATGTAAAGTGCGAGTGTGTTGTATGGTCTGCCTTGTACTAGCGCGCACTCAGGGCGTCTTTACCGTGCTAGCTCACAGAGTCAGTACGCCGCAGACGAGCGTACCACTCCCCCAGTCCATTATACTGATACCAGGTGAATCAGTAAAGGCCAACGGCAAGGAAAATTCACTTTCCCACATGTGACCCGAGCGGGACTCGAACTCACAGCGGTGAGAGACCCTGGATTTGAAGACTGACGTCTTATCCATTAGGCCACCGCGCCCTCTAAAGTAAATGGGGAACTTCAAAATATAAACATAATAATCAATTCTGAGATGGGGCCGAAATCGGCCCTTATACTCCCAACTCCTTTGATGATACTTGGGGAATATCATGCCTTGGTAACAGGCTTTCAAAATTGTGTTCAGGGTTTGGCCACGCCCAACAAGATGGCTGCCGTTACTAAAAATAGCCAAAAGACAAAAAAATCTTCTTCTCTGTAACTAAAAGGTGCAGGCAAATTTCAATTGGATATTTGGATTCAGGATACCTGGGGACATTAAAATTGTGTTTTTCATGAAAATTGGGCGAAAAATTGGTTGCACGTTTTTTGCGTAAAATGATGTAATTTTTAAAATGACACATTTATTGTTATAACTTAATAACAACTGAAGATAATTGTATGGCGTTTTCACTGTTGATCTTGTCTTGCTGTTTTCTTCCAATAGCTGTCAAGGTTAAAGGTCAAGGTCATATCCCAGTTTTTGACCTTTGATAAATGATATTTTTTTAACATTTGAGGTGGCATAGAATTTTCAGTTAATTGTAGGTATTGACATGATGATCATTTTGATACATAGATCAAGGTTGTGGGTTCAAAGGTCAAGGTCACAGATGCACAAATATACCGAAATAGTTAATTATCTGCAAATCTATTAACTTTTGTTCGTATAGGCATGTATATTAGAACAATGTAGGTAATGGCACAATGTCATTTTGATATATGAATAAAGGTCATAGGTTCAACGGTCAAGGTCATAGATGGGAACAAGTACTGAAATGGTTATTTATCTCAAAAACTATATACTTTTTGTATATGCGTATATATAAGAATATTGTTAGTCTTGTCCTAACAGTCAATTTGATATTTGAATGAAGGTCATGGGTTCAAAGGTCAAGGTCATAGATGCAAACGAATACTGAAATGGTTAATTATCTCAAAAACTACAAATTTTTTGTATTGGCATGTATATTAGAATATTGTAGGCATTTGCACAATGATCATTTTGATATATAAATGAAGGTCATAAGTTCAAAGGTCAAGGTCATAGATGCAAACAAATACTGAAATAGTTCATTATCTCAAAAACTATGAACATTTTGTATAGGCATGTATATTTGAATATTGCAGGTATTGACCTAATGGTCATTTTGATATATGAATGAAGGTCATAGGTTTAGAGGTCAAGTTCACTGATGCAAACGAATACTGAAATGGTTAATTATTTCAAAAACTATAAACAATTTGTACAGGCATGTATATTAAAATATATGAGGTATTTGCACAATGATCATTTTGTTGTATGAATGAAGGTCATAAGTTCAAAGGTCAAGGTCATAGATACAAATGAATACTGAAATAGTTCATAATCTTAAAAACTATTAACGTTACGTATAGGCATATATATTTTAATATTGCAGGTATTGGCCTAATGGTCATTTTGAATGAAGGTCATAGGTTCAAAGGTCAAGGTTACAGATGCAAACGAATTATCTCAAAAACTTTAAGGTTTTTGTATAGACATGTACGTTAGAATATTGTAGGCATTAGCCTAATGTTCAATTTGATATATATATATAGATTCTTTAGCTTTTCTTTAAATAATATACTGTAGCTAGACTTTAGATATATTATATGTAGCATTCTTAGGACAAGCTATAATAAATTTGCAAAAATCCTTGCATATAATTGGCTCTTACTATGAAAATTTGGACTTCTCTTTAATTAATGTCATTGACCATTGAACCTCTGCATGAGATATATACTCAGCCTCAGGTGAGCGTTAAGGCCCATGGGCCTCTTGTTTATCTGGTAAAAGAATACAGAAATGTAAAAACAAATTACATGTAAACATATTTTGACGCGCTTTTAATTTTTATAACAAAATGAATTTTGGGTCTTTAAATTTTAAAACGAATAAAGGTTGTTTGTATTAACAACTGTCATATGTAGGATAAACGGTAGTTATATTACTCACTGGTCATAGTTGAAAAAAAAAATTCTGTCAAAACCAACGGTCTAATATTTGACCTATATTGATCTGTCTTGGAAGTAGTAGAAGACATGCTATCGATGCCCTCATGTTGGCCTACATGTCCACAATTTTATTTAGTTTTCAAAATTACCCTCACAATTGAATTAGGTTGGTAATTATCCCCCCGCCACAAGTGGTGAGGGGGATATAGTAATACCGATGTATGTGTATGTGTGCGTGGGTCCGTCCCAATTGGTTTCCGTGCATTTAAAAGAGAACCGTACATCCAATTGCGCTGAAACTCGGTCAGTTGATTTGTTATGGTGATGAGTGATGTGGAATTGCTCGACAGCGTAATGGTGCATCTAAAATGGCCGCCGTTACTAAAAATAGACTTTTTCACCCAATTCATGGTTTCCGTGCATTTGAAAGAAAACCGTACATTCGATTGAGCTGAAACTTGGTCAGTTGATTTGTTATGGTGGTAAGTGGTGTGGGATTGCTTGACAGGGTAATCGTGCATCCAAGATGGCCATCGTTACTAATAATAGACGTTTTCACCTAATTCATGGTTTCTTGCATTTGAAAGAAAACTGTACATCTGATGAGCTGAAACTTGGTCAGTTGATTTATTCTGGTGGTGAGTTGTGTGGAATTGCTTGACAACCTTATTGCATATCCAAGATGGCCGCTTTTACTATAAATAGCAAAAACCTTTAAATGCATATTATAGCCTTATTTATGTACAAATTTTGTTGATTTTGTGTGTGTTTGAATAATTTGGTTTTCATGCATTTAAAAGCAAACCAGTCTTCCAATTGAGCTGAAACTTGGGCAGTTGATTTATTGTAGTGGTGACTGGTATGGGATAGCTCAACAGCCTTTATAGCATATCCTATATAAATATAGACCTATTTTAAACATAGAAAATAGAACTCAGGTTATTAAAATTATAAACGGTTTTTATTCGCGAAAGATCTTGATCTTTCTCGAATGTAGCTGTCACATGCAGATTTCTTAACCCGAAAAATTATGTTCTTCCGTTAAAAAAATCCATCTCTGTCTCGTATGTAGAACTAAGTTGAATAAAGGCAGATAATTCAAATTTTAATAACTTTTGTATTCTGTAGATTTGATGAATTTATGGTCATGTAAATAGTCTTTATTCATTGAATATTGATTAAGTAAGAAATGGAAAAGAGATTGAAAAGAAAACGCTGCATTTTGTTGTATTAGAGGATAGAATATTATGTTGATGACGTCACGCGGATCCCCCGGACTTAAATTAATTACTTCATTTAATTTTCATATGTTTAATTTTTCAAGTTATTCATTTATTAAAAAATGTCCTTAATTATGACATGAAAGATATCAGAAGCTTATCAGCTCACCCGAGCAAAAGGCTCAGTTGAACAATTGCAATCTATCTTCATTCGTTGTGTATAAACTTTTCAAATTTTAATTAACTCCTCAAAAACAACTGGTCCAAATTGGATTACATTTGGCAATAATGATGTCTAAGAAATGCATAAATGAAGTGAATGTTCCCTTGGGGCCCCATAAAGGGGGAATTGTGAAAATCTTTATTAATCATCTCCTCTCAACATACAAGAGATATAGCTTAGATATTTTATGTAAAACATACTTAGCACATAGTTTCAGATTTGCACAAATCCTAGCTGTAGGGCAAAAAATGGGGAAAAGGGGGAAATTGCTAATATTAATGTATTTGTCAATATATCTTGAAAACTATAAACTTTTTGTATAGACTTGTATATTAGAATATTGTAGGCATTTGCACAACAATCATTTTGATATAGAATGAAGGTCATAGGTTCAAAGTTCAAGGTCACTGATGCAAATGGATATTAAAATGGTTAATTATCTCAAAAACTATAAACTTTTTGTAAAGGCATGTGTATATCGAAATATTGGAGGTACTGGTCTAAAAATCATTTTGATATATAGATGAAGGTCATGGGTCAAAGGTCAAGTATTTTAAATACTTAAATAGTTAATTATTTAAAAAAATATAAATTTTTAGCGCACCTGAGCCAAAATTTAATGAAACTTGGTATTATTATGACTGGGTAACAGGCTTTCAAAATTTTGTTCGGGGTTTGACCACGCTCAACAAGATGGCTGCCGTTACTATAATAGCCAAAAGACAAAATAATCTTCTTCTCTGAACCAAAAGATGCAGGCAAATTTAGATATTTGGATTCATGATATCTAGGAACATTAAAATTGTGTTTTTCATGAAAATTGGACGAAAAAAGGTTACACATTTTTTGCATAAAATAACATAACTGAATGCTTTATAGCAATTGTTGGATTTTTCGTATTTTGCGCCGCTCTCATTTCACCTTGACAGCCAATCAAATTCTTCGTTTCAACTGAAATTACAGGAATTTCCATATACGGTATCCCAGGTATGTATAACTCAAATCTGAGTGATTGGGTCTCCCGGAAAGTTACAAAGGCAATGTTTTCATTGAACAGAATGCCGATCTGAAATGTATTCATACGCGTATAGTCCATAATTTTTTTTGCTGCATATATATTTTAATTCTTCACTTTTATATGATTATTTTAAGATAAAAATATAAAAATCCATTAAGTAAAAGCTCCTTGGAAAACTCAACAAAAATGACGATCTTGTCAGTTCGCGCCGTCGTTCTTCTTTTTGACCTACATTTGGTTGTTAACAGTCGCCGCCATATTGGATTTACGCTAAGTGACATAGATAAATAAACACAAAATATGCTCTTTAAACAGTGTTTAAGTTGAATAAAGTTTATAATCAAACAAATATATTGACAGCTATCGGTGTTGAAACCAATTTTAATTTTCACAGAGGATTTTCTATGAAAATGAAAATTTTGAATATGGGGAAAATCCCGTTCTAAATAAAGAATCGACACAAAATGGATAGATTTAAAAATAAATACATTATCGTTTTACGGAAGAAAACATATAAACATGGAGCACATTTGATGATAAATTATATATGAGCCGCTCCATGACAAAACGACCCTTATGGCACAAAATATCGATTTTGAGTTTTTATCAAATCCTGAAAGTACATTTATTCGTGATTTCAAAAATGTAAACCTGGTCTTAAAATTCAATCATTTGACGTCGCTGTGGTAACTTTTACCACGGGGGACAATCACGTGACTTATGTTGATCACGCTTTCACCTGAAAACGCTCGCTTCGAAGGTAAGTTGACCTTAGTTTTATATGAAAGCGCGTGAATTTGAAAATAATATGTTGCCCACAGAAGAAGTAAATGTGTACTGAGTTTCCTTGCCAAATGACAACATTCAAATCCCCGTAGTTTCTGCAAACACTTCGACAATGTGTGGAGCACGTTAGATATTCGTGTTGATCACACTTACACATTTATGCTATCGCTGATTAAATTTAACCAAACGATAAAATTTGCACCTTTTACACCCGAATTTTCTACATCCACTAGATATTTATTACAACAGGCAATTATTTCGCGTGTCTACATGTCGGTAGATATTGGAATTTGACAGTATTCGTCAAATTATGTAAAATGATCACGCTTTCACTAAGTTTGTGAGTTGATCACGCTTACACGGAGTTAGACTACACAATCTAGAATATTCAGTTAATTCGACAGTGCCTTTATCTATAGTTATATATATTTGTATGCTATGTACACAGATTGGAACAACTTGCATGTGTAGTACACACCTGTTGAAAAATAAACACTAAGCTAACTAATTATTGCTTAATTTTGGCTCCCCGTTAGCTTTACATCGGCAGTTGCCACTATCTAAATCTCGACA
The DNA here is from genome assembly GCA_021292105.1 of Anadara kagoshimensis. NCBI lineage: Eukaryota > Metazoa > Mollusca > Bivalvia > Arcoida > Arcidae > Anadara > Anadara kagoshimensis. The sequence continues at coordinate 30,002,804 of CM037859.1, forward strand.
GCCGAACGTGGGCTCCTTTTTGTTAGCTCAGTGTTGAATTTTCGACAGGTCTGTATTGTAAATATACGAACAATCAACCTCTACTTTTAATAGTTTATGGTCACATCAATGCTGTATCAAACTTATAACAACACCGGTAATTAATATCACTTAGTAAGCTGTGTGTCGTCCACAATCTGATGGCAATGTATGTTGTGATGGGTTACGAATGATTTTATGGTTTGATCCATTAAATATTTTCTTTTGGGCTTGTTGAGCCACAGATTTTTTTCTAGTCATTCTGAAAAATAAAACTTGACTTACTTACTTAACTTATTCCTCTTGATTCCCTGGGGAGCAAAGGGCCGCAACAACACCTCTCCATATGACACGGTTTTGGACTATCTTCTTCAGTTCGGCCCAGGTCTTTCCAGCTGTTTGTGCCTCAGTGTTGATACTCCTACGTCAAGTCTGTTTAGGCCGGCCTCTCTTCTCTTCCCTTGTGGGTTCCAGTCAATAGCCTGCCTGGTGGCATTTGATGCAGGCTTGCGTAGTGTGTGGCCAATCCATCCCCATTTTCGTTTCCTGATTTCAGACTCGATTGGAACTTGTCTGGTCCTGTCCCATAGTTGTTTGTTTGAGACAACTTCAGACCATCTGATGTTGAGGATGTTCCTGAGGCATCTGTTGATAAATGTCTGGAGTTTGTGGGTATTGGTCTTGGTTACTTGCTTACCCTTCCGGAGCACCCGGCCTCACTTCCCTGGTGGAAGTTCACGTGTATAACCTAACTTGTCAGTTCCAAAGTTTTTACTTTGCTTCTGGATTGTGATTCGGATGTGGATTAGTATGTTTGTTTTTGATTACCCTCCAGGTTTCTGAGCCATATAGTAGGATGGACTTAACATTGGTGTTGAAGATCAGGATCTTGTTTTTTATTGAGAGGGCTGTTGATCTCCAGATTGGTCGAATTGAGTTGAAAGTAAATCTGGCTTTGTTGATGCGGCACTTTATGTTTTCATCTGTACCCCCATATTTACTGATGACACTGCCCAGGTAAACAAACTTGTCAGTTTCCTTGATGTTTTCTTGGTGTAGCTGCACTGGGTCTTCTGTTTTGTTGTTTACCCTCATGACTTCAGTCTTTCTTATGTTTATTTGGAGGCCAGTCTTCTTTGCTTCTTCTGCAAGACAGCTTAACTTTACTTGGGCATCTTGGTGTCTGTGGGAGATAAGACTCATATTATCTGCAAAGTCAAGGTCCTCCAGCTGCTTGGTAAAGGTTCACTGTATTCCAGTTTTCGCATGGTCTGGCGCATCATCCAGTCAATGACTATAAGGAAGATTGTTGGTGACAACAGGCATCCCTGTTGGACTCCGGTTTGTACAAAAAAGGTTATGTCAGCTTCCAATCATGGATAACTTGGCAAGTGGCATCTTCATACAGTTGCTGAACGATGGTGACAAACTATGGTGGAAACCCATAATGGTACATCAGTTTCCAGATGACATCCCTATCCAAAATGTCAAATGCCTTCTGAAAGTCGAAAAAGACTGAGTACAGTGGGGCCTGCCACTCCAGGGACTGTCCAATGATGATGCGCTTGGTGGCAATGTGGTCTGTACATGATCTATCTTGCCGAAAGCCAGCATGTTCATCTCGGAGTGTCTTGTCCAGTGCATACTTAAGTCTCTCTAAGATGATTCTTGACAGTACATTCCCTGGGATCGACAGGAGCATGATTCCTCTCCAGTTGTTGCAGGATGACAAGTCCCTCTTCTTTGGCAACTTCACAAGGTGTCCTTTCTTCCAATCTTCTGGTACTTTCTCCTGCTCCCGGATCTTGTTAAGGGGTGGATATAGCATGTCAGTTGAGGTCTGGGTATCTGCCTTCAATGCTTTGGGGGGTATACCATCTGGGCCTGCTGCTTTATCAGATTTCAGTGACTTTATGGCCTTCATTATTTTGTGCTTGCTAGGTGGACCAATGTTGATATCGATAACTTTAGTGGGTGGTGGGATGTCTGGCAGAATTGATGGTACTGGTCTGTTGAGTGTTCCCTTAAAGTGTTCCACCCATCTTGTTCTCTGTTCTTCTTCGCCTGAAATAGTGTTTTCATTCTTGTCTTTGACAGGGCGACTTGGTCTGTTGTTTTTAGCTCACCTGAACAAAGGTCTTGTGAGCTTATGGTATGGTGCAGCGTGTGTATGTGCGTGCGTGCGTGCGTCGTTAACACACATTTTCGACTTCTCCTCTGAAAATACTTGGCAGATTTCAACGAGACTTGGTCAGAAGCATGTCTGGGTCGGTGCAATTCAGATTTGTTCGTGGCTTTGCCATGGCTACCATAACTAGGTCAAGGTGACCTAGGGGTGCAAAAATCTTAAAAAATCTTCTTTTCCGAAAGTATTGATTGGAGAAAAAATCTGATGTGATATTTGGCTTCTCTAGGGTCTTAAGCCTATAGTTTGTTCATTTTGTGAAATTCGGACAAAAAATAGGTTATGCGTTTTTGCGTTTAATTTTGAAAAAATCGTAAAAAAGCTTCAAATTGTTATAACTTGACTATTTGACCAGATAATGACATGGGTTTTTTCAGTTTTGACATCTTCTTGTTAGAATCTTCAAAATGAGGTCAAGGTCAATTGTGAAGGTCGTGACCTAATTTTTTTTACCTCTGATTATAAGTATTATCTTGAAAACTATAAACTTTTTGTATAGGCATGTATATTAGAATGTTGTAGGTATTGATACAACGACCATTTTGATGTATAGAAAAAGGTCATGGGTTCAAAGGTCAAGGTCACAGATGCGAAACAATACAGAAATGGTTAATTATCTCGAAAACTATAAACTTTTTGTAAAGGCATGTATATGAGAATGTTGTAGGTATTGATACAACTATCATTTTGATGTAAAGAAAAAGGTCATAGGTTCAAAGGTCAAGGTCACAGATGTGAAACAATACCGAAATGGTTGATTATTTTGAAAACTATAAACTTTTTGTATAGGCATTTATATATGAATGTTGTAGGTATTGATACAACAATCATTTTGATGTATAGAAAAAGGTCATGGGTTGGAAGGTCAAGGTCACAGATGCGAAACGATACCGAAATGGTTAATTATCTCGAAAACTATAAACTTTTTGTATAGGCATGTATATTAGAATGTTGTAGGTAATGATACAACGATCATTTTGATGTATAGAAAAGGTCATGGGTTCAAGGTCAAGGTCACAGATGCGAAACAATACCGAAATGGTTAATTATCTCGAAAACTATAAACTTTTTGTATAGGCATGTATATAAGAAAGTTGTAGGTATTGATACAACAATCATTTTGATGTATAGAAAAAGGTCATGGGTTCAAAGGTCAAGGTCACAGATGCAAAACAATACAGAAATGGTTAATTATCTCGAAAACTATAAACTTTTTGTAAAGGCATGTATATGAGAATGTTGTAGGTATTGATACAACTATCATTTTGATGTAAAGAAAAAGGTCATAGGTTCAAAGGTTAAGGTCACAGATGTGAAACAATACCGAAATGGTTGATTATTTTGAAAACTATAAACTTTTTGTATAGGCATTTATATATGAATGTTGTAGGTATTGATACAACAATCATTTTGATGTATAGAAAAAGGTCATGGGTTGGAAGGTCAAGGTCACAGATGCGAAACGATACCGAAATGGTTAATTATCTCGAAAACTATAAACTTTTTGTATAGGCATGTATATTAGAATGTTGTAGGTAATGATACAACGATCATTTTGATGTATGGAAAAGGTCATGGGTTCAAGGTCAAGGTCACAGATGCGAAACAATACCGAAATGGTTAATTATCTCGAAAACTATAAACTTTTTGTATAGGCATGTATATAAGAAAGTTGTAGGTATTGATACAACAATCATTTTGATGTATAGAAAAAGGTCATGGGTTCAAAGGTCAAGGTCACAGATGCAATACAATACTGAAATGGTTAATTATCTCGAAAACTATAAACTTTTTGTATAGGCATGTATATTAGAATGTTGTAGGTATTGATACAACGATCATTTTGATGTATAGAAAAAGGTCATGGGTTCAAAGGTCAAGGTCACAGATGTGAAACAATACCGAAATGGTTAATTATCTCAAAAACTATAAACTTTTTGTATAGGCATGTATATTAGAATGTTGTAGGTATTGATACAACGGTCATTTTGATGTATAGAAAAAGGTCATGGGTTTAAAGGTCAAGGTCACAGATGCAAAACAATACCGAAATGGTTAATTATCTCGAAAACTATAAACTTTTTGTGTAGGCATGTATATTAGAATGTTGTAGGTATTGATACAATGATCATTTTGATGTATAGAAAAAGTTCATGGGTTCAAAGGTCAAGGTCACAGATGCGAAACAATATCGAAATGGTTAATTAGCCCAAAAACTAAACTTTTTGTATAGGCATGTACATTAGAATGTTGTAGGTATTGATACAATGGTCATTATGATGTAAAGAAAAAAGTCATTGGGGTTAAGTATTTATGTTTTCTTTAAATCTATCAGCTAGCTATTAGTTATCAGGTTAGCGTTCCAGGCGCATGGGCCTCTTGTTTTTTTAGAGAGGGTCCTCATGATCTCATAGAGTCTCTTCATGTTCCATTGACCCGCAGCAGTCTCTGCTTCCTGCGTCAGCTCTTCAATAAAGTTTCTCTTGTCTTTCCTTGCACTTCTTTTTACTTCCAGGTTCTTGTCCTAGTAATGTGCTTGCAGTTCTTGCCTCTCTTTCTGGTCTTGTGTTTGGATGATCTGATCTTTCAGTTGTTTTTTCTCTGTGATCATTGCCCATGTGTCTGCTGTAAGCCACTCCTTGTGTTGTGATCTCTTCTTTTCTAGGACAGTTTGGCATGTTGTCTTCCAGGTGTTACACAGATTATTCCACTGATCTTCAACTGTTTCCTCTGGCAGGTTGGAGAGTGCACTGTAGTTGTTCCTTAATTCAAGCTTATATTCTTCTATTTTCTCTCTTTGCTTCAAGCTTGTGTGATATTCTTCCTGCTCTATCTTTAAAGGCTTTCAGTTTGGTCTTAAGGGTGGCAACAACTAGCTGATGATCTGATGCTGCATCTGCTCCACGTTTTACCCTGACATCTTGCAGGCTTCTTCTCCACTTTCTTCCAATTGTGATGTGGTCGATCTGATTTTCAGAAAAATAAAAACAGCATATTATATATTGATAAACATCACAAAAATGTAGTAATTTTATCTTTGAAAAATGATCATTAAAAACCTAAAACTATAGACATTGTCCAAATGACTGAACATTCTAAACCCGATATTCGAAAATTTATACCTTAACATTGTGTAAGCGTGATCAACTCACAAACTTAGTGAAAGCGTGATCATTTTACATAATTTGACAAATACTGACAAATTCCAATATCTACCCACATGTAGACACGCGAAATAATTGTCTGTTGTAATAAATTTTAGTGGATGTAGAAAATTCGGGTGTAAAAGGCGCAAATTTTATCGTTTGGTTAAATTTAATCAGCGATAGCATAAATGTGTAAGTGTGATCAACACGAATATCTAACGTGCTCCACACATTGTCGAAGTGTTTGCAGAAACTACGGGGATTTGAATGTTGTCATTTGGCAAGTAAACTCAGTACACATATACTTCTTCCGTGGGCAACATATTATTTTCAAATTCACGCGCTATCATATAAAACTAAGGTCAACTTACCTTCAAAGCAAGCGTTTTCAGGTGAAAGAATGATCAACATAAGTCACGTGATTGTCCCCCGTGTTTTACACGCAGGTGTTCCTTAAGTTGTGATGCAATCGTAACGTCACTGTAAGATAAACGTAAAAAAATAAATTATAGTCTTGGATAACATGTATTTATTAATTTTATGTTTCCAACCATTTTATTCTCAGAGCATATTCACAATCCTGTTTTATTGAAAAGGGAAAAAATATTCCGAATGCATTGCTATAAAAATAAATTACAATTATTTGGTGATTTTCTACGGAGGCGTGGAAGGGCCAGATGAAAAAAAAATCTAATTCGTCCAAACGAATTACTATGAAAAAAAAATCTAATTCGTACAAACGATTTAACTAATTCGTACGAACGATTTAACTAATTTGTACGAACGAATTACTAATCTGTCCGAACGATTTAATTAATTCGTACGAATGAATTACAAATTCGCGCGAACGATTTAACTAATTCATTCAGACGAATTACCCAATTTGATCAGTTTTTCAGTTTATTATAACGTTTCAAATACTTTACTGTTATCTGTCTCCCTGTCAAGAATAGTTCACCTACATTAATACGCCACCAGCTACAAGTGAAAGTACAGTATTGTCTCGATATGGGACCTGGGCTTTTAAAGGCCTCGTCCTTAAGACCTGTGTCTTTCATTTTTAAATGACGGGTTCTTGGTAGAGTTCTTGCTCCGTAAGTGGAAGGTCGTGGGTTAGAACCCCAACCCACCATCGAGTCTGACCCAAGACTTTTAAGTTGGTAGTAATTGTTCTGTCAGCAAGCACTCGGCATTACGAAATGATAGTTACGATTCTTTTGAATGGGAACTTAAAATAAACGGCCCCGTCACTTTGGCATGGCACGATAAAGAACCCTGCTGAATAATGTCATCAGCACAACACACAGGCAATATTTTCTGCACCTTTGCCTATATCTGGCGATGATTCGATATAAGTGAAATATTCTTGACTGGGGCGTTAAAACCAGTACTCGACTCAACTCTTTGCAAAACCACAGTCATTTCTCAACAGTGGGGCCCGTCCCGGGATCGGAAAATAAATTAATAAAAAACCAAGAATTAATTAACGCAACATGTTATTCATTATACTGTGCATGTTCACAGAACGGTGAAATTAAACAATAAGTCGCTGAGGACGATTGGTATCTGAAAACTTAGTGATTTGCAATCTTAAAAGTTCGGCCGGATGAACAATGTAACTGTAAGTTAAAATCGACTGCTCTCTCTCTCTCTCTTTGGAAATCTGAACGAATTACTAAATCGTCCGAACGAATTACTAATTCGTCCGAACGATTTAACTAATTCGTTCGTACGAATTAGATCAATCGTTCGTACGAATTAGTTAAATCGTTCGTACGAATTAGATTTTTTTTCGTAGTAATTCTTTCGGATGAATTAGATTTTTTTTCATTGGCCCTTCCATGCCGCCGTAATTTTCCAACTATTGGCACAGGGAAAAACTTTTTTTCTTATTTTTCCTTCTTTATTTCATTTCATTTTATTAAAGCATCAGCCATGCTGAATGCTTTATAGCGATCGTTGGATTTTTTCGTATTTAGCGCCGCTCTCATTTCACCTTGACAGCCAATCAAATCCTTCGTTTCGACTGAAATTACGGGAATTTCCATATACGGTATCCCAGGTATGTATAAACTCTATCTGAGTGATTGGGTCTCCCGGAAAGTTACGAAAACAATGTTTTCATCATGTACACATGTGCCGATCTGAAATGTATTCATACGCGTATTAGTCCGTAATTGTTTTTGCTGGATATATATTTTAATTCTTCACTTTTGTATAAAAACCATTAAAATCCATGAAGTATACGCCCCTCGGAAAGCCCAACAAAAATGACAATCTTGTCAGTTCGCGCCGACGTTCTTCTTTTTGACCTACAGTGCTGTACATGTGGTTGTTTTACAGTCGCCGCCATATTGGATTTTTTTAATTTACGCAAAGTGACATAGATAAATAAACACAAAGTATGCTCATTAAACAGTTTTTAAGTTAAATAACTCCAAACGTGGATCACATTTGATGATAATTAAATTATATATATTTTTTTAAAAATTGATTGTCAATAATGTTTCGTGTTTGGGATATCCCGACCTGGTTCATTAATATTCATCATAACGTCACGAGGATTTTCCCGCTTTCATTGGGTATTAAAATTCATTCCTGTCAGTTTGCCGGTAGCGAAATTATGCATAACAAAAAAGTAGAAATCAAAGATTATTCCCAAAAATGTGATACGAAACTGAAAGAAGAAGTTTATTTACAAGTTATTGGCTATGTTGATAAATCGTTTGTGACTCGTGAAGTTGTGTAGGATATCGATACCGTAGTTCGTATGCAAATTAGCCATGTGTTTGGGAGCATGGCATTTGGCACCCGATGCCCCTGCTTAAATGTATTCACATAGCGTAGTGACTGACCTTTTTAGTCCAGTACACCCTTGCCCCTTTTAAAATGATCATGACACCCTGTCCTTTTCAGTTATCAGTTTAATATAAAAACGACATGCTTTATTCTCGAATCTCTGCTACATACTTCCGATCTTCCGCACACACTCCACTTCTCACCATATGTCTCCGAAGACAGACAATTTCATCATCAATGTTCATTTAAATACCCTTTCCAGTTGTTTATTTTGAAACAACAAAATAAATCGCAAGAAGGAACAACTTGAAATCAAAATCTTAACAAAACTGAAAAAAACGATGTTTTAAAATTTTCAGATAAAATTTATTTACCTTGTTACAAGTCCTTATTAGATCGTTTTACAGTGGATATCCGATTAAAGTTGTTGTCAGTAGTTTAATCCATGGTTTTTACATCCTTTAATTTCCTTTAATGAAACCATATTACTTTATTTCACATAAAATGTGGCCACTGGACATGGAGGAAAACTGAAACAAAACAAGTATTGTGCTTTCTTAAGTTCTTCCGATTTCTAGAGCACCGTTGGTGAAGTAGAACAGAAAATAAGGGCGGGGAAACTATGTTACCAATCTTGTGAACTCAACTCCTCTTACAGTTTTCAACCAAAAACCTTGAAACTTCACAGAATGTTTCTATATATATTGAGGATGTGCACCTGACTTTATGGAAATATTTCAAGATTTTTTCCCCATTTTTCAAGACTTTGAAACTTAGTCACTTTTTAGCAAGCATTTGAATGGGGGTACCTACTTTGTGAACTCAACTCCTCTTACAGATTTCAACCAAAAACCTTAAAACTTCACAGAATGTTAATATATATATTGAGGATGTGACCTGACTTTATGGAAATATTTCAGGATTTTTTCCCCATTTTTCCAGACTTTAAAACTTAGTCACTTTTTAGCAAGTATTTGGATGGGGGTACCTACTTTGTGAACTCAACTTCTCTTACAGTTTTCAACCAAAAGCCTTGAAACTTCACAGAATGTTTATATATATATTGAGGATGTGCACCTGACTTTATGGAAATATTTCAAGATTTTTTCCCCATTTTTCAAGACTTTGAAACTTAGTCACTTTTTAGCAAGCATTTGAATGGGGGTACCTACTTTGTGAACTCAACTCCTCTAACAGATTTCAACCAAAAACCTTGAAACTTCACAGAATGTTTAATATATATTGAAGATGTGCACCTGACTTTATGGAAATATTTCAAGATTTTTTCCCCATTTTTCCAGACTTTAAAACTTAGTCACTTTTTAGCAAGTATTTGGATGGGGGTACCTACTTTGTGAACTCAACTTCTCTTACAGTTTTCAACCAAAAGCCTTGAAACTTCACAGAATGTTTATATATATATTGAGGATGTGCACCTGACTTTATGGAAATATTTCAAGATTTTTTCCCCATTTTTCAAGACTTTGAAACTTAGTCACTTTTTAGCAAGCATTTGAATGGGGGTACCTACTTTGTGAACTCAACTCCTCTTACAGATTTCAACCAAAAACCTTGAAACTTCACAGAATGTTAATATATATATTGAGGATGTGACCTGACTTTATGGAAATATTTCAAGATTTTTTCCCCATTTTTCAAGACTTTGAAACTTAGTCACTTTTTAGCAAGTATTAGAATGGGGGTACCTACTTTGTGAACTCAACTCCTCTTACAGTTTCTCTTAAATTCAAAGTAATTTTATTGTAACATTTTAGTTGTCTAAATAATAATCAATTAATTTTCAATCAACACGAGGAGATATGATAATGATGTTGATGATGGTGATGACATGAGTTCTGTTGATGCCGATGATGATAATGATTATCGTGATGAAGAAGATGATAGTGATGAAAATAAGCTCTGCTGCTATGAGTGATGATGGTGATGATGACGATGTGACTTGACGAACTATGATGATGATTATGATGGTGACATGAGTTCTGTTGCTACCGATGATGATGATGGTGGCAATGATGACATTCAGTACTGCTGAGCACTGCCCATAGTATGATGATGAAGATGGTGATGATGATGATGGTGGCAATGATGAAATTCAGTACTGCTGAGCACTGCCCATAGTATGATGATGATGATGATGATGAAGATGGTGGTGATGATGATGATGGTGGTGGTGATGACATTCAGTTCTGCTGCTGTCGATGATAATAATAATTCACGATGATGATGATGATAACAAAGCCAATGTGTTCATGCTGATGATGTGACATGATGATGACATTCAGTACTGCTGCTGCTGATAATGATGATGATTATATGACACGAAGAGCTATGATGATGATGATGTGACCATATTAATGATGTAACATGAGGATTTCTGAAAATGATTAATATAATGGTGGTGGTGATTGTCATGGCATGGGTTCTACTGCTGCTGCTAATGACGACGATGATGATGATGATGATGATATCTTCATGTTGATGATCAAAATGTGATATAAGGAGTGATAATGATGATGATGATGGTGGTGATTATAGATCCAGTTTGGGTTTTCTTCCAGTCAACTGCGTTTTAGTGGAGTTATGCCCCTTTTACTTTGTGAATTTTATCAAAATGATGGTTTCTCTGGACTTTTTTCCGTTACGCTTGAGATATTTCACTCAGATTTGGGGTCGGGTCTTTAGTAGCCTCTCTTGGTTTTTGAAAAATTGAAAATTTATATTTATGCGAATTACTTAGTTTACTCAATTGATAAACATTGCGTGTCATGTCCATTTTGACCATTGTAACATATTTATACGTTAGAACCTAACAACTTGCATAAAAAGCAGACTTGTTGTTAGAAGCTTCCCGATCACAGTATCTATTATTTGCATGATTTTCATTTGTTACTGATTCATTAGACAAATCTCAGTTTCAAGTGCACATTTTTTTTATCAAATTGCTCAGTTTAGCTGATGCTTCAGTACCTTCAGTACTTTGATTTTTTTATTTTTTTGAAAAAAATCAACAAATTAGAATTGCCATTGGATTTTGGTGATCATGTGGTGCTGTAGTTAGCATTTCTGTTCACCACCAACCTAGTGCATAACCACATTTTTACGTGAGAAGGACACCTGGTTGGATTAACCCTAATCTCCATTTTTCAAAGAATCGCTAAAATTCCGGCCAATAAATAGATAGATTCTAAGTGGTAATTTATCAAATAATGCTGAATTTTACTCTGCTTTTAGTATACGTAATTCCTTGGTCGAGAATACAGGATCATTTTGATGTATAGAACAATGTCATGGGTTCAAAGGTCAAGGTCACAGATCCAAAACAATACCGAAATGGTTAATTATCTTGAAAACTATAAACTTTTTGTATAGGCATGTATATTAAAATGTTGTAGGTATTGATACAACGATCATTTTCATGTATAGAAAAAGGTCATGGGTTCAAAGGTCAAGGTCACAGATGCGAAACAATATCGAAATTGTTAATTATCTTGAAAACTGTAAACTTTTTGTATAGGCATGTATATTAGAATGTTGTAGGTAATGATACAACGATCAATTTGATGTATAGAAAAAGGTCATGGGTTTAAAGGTCAAGGTCACAGATGCGAAACAATGCAGAAATGGTTAATTATCTCGAAAACTATAAACTTTTTGTATAGGCATGTATATTAAAATGTTGTAGCTATTGATACAACGATCATTTTGATGTATAGAAAAAGGTCATGGGTTCAAAGGTCAAGGTCACAGATGCGAAACAATATCGAAATTGTTAATTATCTTGAAAACTATAAACTTTTTGTATAGGCATGTATATTAGAATGTTGTAGGTAATGATACAACGATCAATTTGATGTATAGAAAAAGGTCATAGGTTCAAAGGTCAAGGTCACAGATGCGAAACAATACTGAAATGGTTAATTATCTCGAAAACTATAAACTTTTTGTATAGGCATGTATATTAGAATGTTGTAGGTATTGATATGACGATCATTTTGATGTATAGATTAAGGTCATGGGCTCAAAGGTCAAGGTCACAGATGCGAAACAATACCGAAATGGTTAATTATCTTGAAAACTATAAACTTTTTGTATAGGCATGTATATTAAAATGTTGTAGGTATTGATACAACGATCATTTTGATGTGTAGAAAAAGGTCATGGGTTCAAAGGTCAAGGTCACAGATGCGAAACAATACCGAAATGGTTAATTATCTTGAAAGCTATTGATACAGTGATTACGGCAGTAGCGGATCATTAGTGCAATATTCACTGCTCCCCGAAAAAATCATCGCAGCCGATTGTAATTTTTTGGTACTAGCAATTGACATTTCCCCACTGTTTCAAATTATCATTAGATGATAAAAATCGTCCGACTATAAGTATGGGCAATCCACCCGTTTTGTATCCCATGTATTTACGTCAGTAACGAATCAATTTGTGAGTAGCGGATCACGCCACCTAGTGTCAAGAAAACAATAGGGAATCAACTTAAAACAAGATTAGTTTGAGTTTTCATCATTCAATTGCAAAAATTACAAATCATGAAACAATATAAAAAAAAATTAACCGCAATATATCAACAAATAACATGATTTAAATAAATAAAAAAAAAAACAAATCATCAACAGGTTTCTGATATAAATGTAATAATAAATTAAGTCAATTAACATTGTCTTGAATACTGAAATATAAAAGCAAAGAATGGTGAAGAAAATAAAATAATATTGTACCTTATGTTTTATGACATACTGTTGTCCATGAAGATTTTATTTTAACAAGAACAGTGTGTACAAACAACGATACATATTGGAAGTGTACAATGTGCATCATCTGTCCGAAATTGTTACCAGACAAAAATATAGAATGGAATAAAACTTTCATGGTCTTAATCATAAAAGTATAAAGAATATATAGGGTTGGATATTAATTAATGTATTAATTCAATATATTCGAATCTTATATTGATTATCCTTCAAGCATGATAATTATGGTTTCTTTAAAACCCTCATTGATCTGGTATTATCATGATAAATAAGATAGCGGCAAAGCATGACAATGGACCCATCTTTCTTATGGGGTCAAGGAGGGAAGCTAGACACTGGTTCGCCAATAGTCTCTGCATTGTTTATTTACAATTTACTACAACATATACATCAGGCGCAAAATTTATTTTTTTCTTTAAAAATATTATGAATCCCCATTTTCATTAGCCTTTTGAGAGGCCACTGTTTACAGCAGCTGATCCGTTATTGCCGTACTTGCACCCTTCGGAAAACGGGTTTATTTTTTATTGTCAAGAACTGTAAAGCTCTATAAAAGTTTATGTATTGAAAGAAGATATATTAACGGTTGTAAATAGCTATTGCAATCATTTCAAATTACCTTTGAAAGTATTGAACACGTCATCCGAATCGAAAGTAAGTGTTTGGAAAACATATCCGTGTCGTTGAGACGCTTATGACATTCGCATGAAAAGCCAAGAATTAAAATAATAGGACGTTTATTAACATAAATGATATGTAGAATGAAGTAAATTTATCAGTATTACAGAAATATATCCGAATTTTATTGGTTTCTCGTAATGATAGGGAAAAAATCAACTTTATTTTAAAAAATGATCCGCTACTGAGATCCGCTACTGCCGTAAGCACTGTACAATGATCATTTTGATGTAAAGAAAAAGGTCATGGGTTCAAAGGTCAAGGTCACAGATGCGAAACAATACCGAAATGGTTAATTATCTTGAAAGCTATTGATACAGTGATTACGGCAGTAGCGGATCATTAGTGCAATATTCACTGCTCCCCGAAAAAATCATCGCAGCCGATTGTAATTTTTTGGTACTAGCAATTGACATTTCCCCACTGTTTCAAATTATCATTAGATGATAAAAATCGTCCGACTATAAGTATGGGCAATCCACCCGTTTTGTATCCCATGTATTTACGTCAGTAACGAATCAATTTGTGAGTAGCGGATCACGCCACCTAGTGTCAAGAAAACAATAGGGAATCAACTTAAAACAAGATTAGTTTGAGTTTTCATCATTCAATTGCAAAAATTACAAATCATGAAACAATATAAAAAAAATTAACCGCAATATATCAACAAATAACATGATTTAAATAAATAAAAAAAAAAACAAATCATCAACAGGTTTCTGATATAAATGTAATAATAAATTAAGTCAATTAACATTGTCTTGAATACTGAAATATAAAAGCAAAGAATGGTGAAGAAAATAAAATAATATTGTACCTTATGTTTTATGACATACTGTTGTCCATGAAGATTTTATTTTAACAAGAACAGTGTGTACAAACAACGATACATATTGGAAGTGTACAATGTGCATCATCTGTCCGAAATTGTTACCAGACAAAAATATAGAATGGAATAAAACTTTCATGGTCTTAATCATAAAAGTATAAAGAATATATAGGGTTGGATATTAATTAATGTATTAATTCAATATATTCGAATCTTATATTGATTATCCTTCAAGCATGATAATTATGGTTTCTTTAAAACCCTCATTGATCTGGTATTATCATGATAAATAAGATAGCGGCAAAGCATGACAATGGACCCATCTTTCTTATGGGGTCAAGGAGGGAAGCTAGACACTGGTTCGCCAATAGTCTCTGCATTGTTTATTTACAATTTACTACAACATATACATCAGGCGCAAAATTTATTTTTTTCTTTAAAAATATTATGAATCCCCATTTTCATTAGCCTTTTGAGAGGCCACTGTTTACAGCAGCTGATCCGTTATTGCCGTACTTGCACCCTTCGGAAAACGGGTTTATTTTTTATTGTCAAGAACTGTAAAGCTCTATAAAAGTTTATGTATTGAAAGAAGATATATTAACGGTTGTAAATAGCTATTGCAATCATTTCAAATTACCTTTGAAAGTATTGAACACGTCATCCGAATCGAAAGTAAGTGTTTGGAAAACATATCCGTGTCGTTGAGACGCTTATGACATTCGCATGAAAAAGCCAAGAATTAAAATAATAGGACGTTTATTAACATAAATGATATGTAGAATGAAGTAAATTTATCAGTATTACAGAAATATATCCGAATTTTATTGGTTTCTCGTAATGATAGGGAAAAAATCAACTTTATTTTAAAAAATGATCCGCTACTGAGATCCGCTACTGCCGTAAGCACTGTACAATGATCATTTTGATGTAAAGAAAAAAGTCATTGGGGTTTAGAATTTATGTTTTCTTTAAATCTATCAGCTAGCCATTAGTTATCAGGTGAGCGTATCAGGCCCATGGGCCTCTTGTTCTGATTATGACGTCGTACCTCCAGAAGCCTGGAAATCTCATGGTGCGTCACATATGTTCAAAGGTCAAGGTTGCTGGGGTGTAAGAATACTGAAATGGGCTAGATTTTGATCTTTGTGCGTTTTTAGATATGCTTAAACTAAACCTTAGATATTTTAGATGTAAGGTAGCATTTAAGGACAAGTTGTCATAAGTAATATTACTTGTATTGGACCCTTACTGCTGAAAGTTTTAACAGTCCCTGTGATAATGTAATGGACCATTGAACTTCTGTTAATCGTATGTCATATCATCAGGTGAGCAGTAAGGCCTTTGGGCCTCTTGTTTTATTCACAAAAATTACATTTTCATGGACTTATCTACCCAATCTGTTTCTGATCGAAAAATCAAAAACAAGTTGATGACCTTTTGGTCTCGTTCACCCGGATTTCAATGCATGATCTTTTGGACTACATTTTAAGTGGATTTCTCTCCAGGCCTTGATGTTCATGGATCTATTATCTGTCAGTTAAAATTGTTTGCACTCATACACCTACTGTATTTCCACAAATTCAGTGCACATGGAAAATGCAAGAATAAAGTCATATTTTCCAACAAACAAGAAATTTGTCACAACTTGATACAAAATCTACTGACCTAATAGCAAAAATTATTTTTCATTCATCTAAAAGTGTTTAATTCTGTACATAGAGCATTTTTTTAACTTTTTAACAAAACAACAAATATAACTATGTCAAAATTATCCCTTTTGTACCTTCTTACTCTGAACAACTATAAATGTTATGTCATAATTAGAATATTCATGGTGATAACACCTGGAAAAAACCCAAACAACAATGACCTACCTGACCTAAATACCCTGATGTAACTTTTAATGAGGCCCAATTGGTGTATAAACTTTATCAAATTTCCAAAATTTTCGTAAAATTTCTCTATGTACAAGAGAACTGAACAATGATGTTTTTATTTAAAGATACAATTTGGTTAGGTCAGTGCATTTTAAATGCATTTTATTGATAGTTTAATGGAAACATTTTCAATTAAAAGAAATAAATAATAAAAACTATGTGCACTTAATTTATGGAACTAGAAAAAAGAAATTTCCAAAATTAAGTCCTGTATATGGTGTATTTCTATTGGTTACAGTGCTTAGGATAAAACAGGATGAAACAAAAAACTTTAACACAAAAATTGACATCCCTGAGCATTGAGTACCTTCAGTACTTTGATTGATGCTTTGAAGCAACCAATCTGTGGTCAAGCCATGACAGTATTTATTAAAAAAAATGTTAAATCTTGATTTTATGTAAAGATCTTGTCATTTGGTGTTTTCTGAAAGCATTTAATTCAACATTATTGTTAACATTATATATCAGTTGTGTATAATCTATGTCAATCTTGTGGCTAACAATGCAATCTGAGAGAAATTATTGTTCAAAGATAACGTTTTTTTATTTAATAGAAGGCCAGGCATACTAGTGTTAGTAAACGATGCAGATTGGGAGCTAGTTGTAAGTATATAACTCTCAATGGATTTTTGTATACTAACATCAACTATGAAAACTATAGTTTTCTTAAATACTATTTCTAAGATCCTAAGTGTCTGTTGTTGTTATAGTTGTTGTCATATCTTCTCTGACAGGTGTTTGTTGAGATCCTAAGTGACTCTTGTTCCAATAGTAGTTGTCAGATCATTTCTGACAGGTGACTTTTAAGTGATTCTTATTGCTATAAATGTTGTCAGATCATTTCTGACAGATGATTGTTAAGATCCTAAGTGACTCTTGTTCCTCTAGTTGTTGTCAGATCTTTCGTGACAGGTGATTGTTAAGATCCTAAGTGACTCTGATGTTCCTCTAGTTGTTGTCAGATCTCCTGTGACAGGTGATTGTTAAGATCCTAAGTGTCTGATGTTTACAGTTGTTGTCAGATCTCCTGTACAGGTGATTGTTAAGATCCTAAGTGTCTGATTGTTGTACAGTTGTTGTCAAATCTCCTGTAGCAGGTGATTGTTAAGATCCTAAGTGTCTGTTGTTGTACAGTTGTTGTCAGATCTCCTGTGACAGTGATTGTTAAGATTCTAAGTGTCTGATGTTGTTACAGTTGTTGTCAGATCTCCTGTGACAGGTGATTGTTAAGATCTTAAGTGTCTGTTGTTTATTGTTGTTGTCAGATCTCCTGTGACAGGTGATTGTTAAGATCCTAAGTGTCTGTTGTTCCTAGTTGTTGTCAGATCTTTTCTGACAGGTGATTGTTAAGATCCTAGTGTCTGTTGTTGTTACAGTTTTTGTCAGATCTCCTGTGACAGGTGATTGTTAAGATCCTAAGTGTCTGATGTTGTACAGTTGTTGTCAAATCTCTCTGTACATGATTGTTAAGATCCTAAGTGTCTGTGTTGTAACAGTTGTTGTCAGATCTCCTCTTACAGTGATTGTTAAGATCTAAGTGTCTGATGTTGTTACAGTTGTTCAGATCTCCTGTGACAGGTGATTGTTAAGATCTTAGTGTCTGTTGTTGTTACAGTTGTTGTCAGATCTCCTGTGACAGGTGATTGTTAAGATCCTTAGTGTCTGTTGTTGTTCAGTTGTTGTCAGATCTCCTGTGACAGGTGATTGTTAAATCTGAGTGTCTGTGTTGTTACAGTTGTTGTCAGATCTCCTGTGACAGGTGATTGTTAAGATCTAAGTGTCTGTTGTTGTTACAGTTGTTGTCAGATCTCCTGTGACAGGTGATTGTTAAGATCCTAAGTGTCTGATGTTGTTACCAATAGTTGTTGTCAGATCTCCTGTGACAGTGATTGTAAGATCCTAAGTGTCTGTGTTGTTACAGTTGTTGTCAGATCTCCTGTGACAGGTGATTGTTAAGATCCTTAAGTGTCTGTTTTGTTACAGTTGTTGTCAGATCTCCTGTGACAGGTGATTGTTAAGATCCTAAGTGTCTGTTGTTCCTATTGTTGTTGTCAGATCTTTCTGACAGGTGATTGTTAAGATCCTAGTGTCTGTTGTTACAGTTTTTGTCAATCTCTGTGACAGGTGATTGTTAAGATCCTAAGTGTCTGTTGTTGTACAGTTGTTGTCATCTCCTGTGACAGGTGATTGTTAAGATCCTAAGTGTCTGTTGTTGTACAGTTGTTGTCAGATCTCCTGTGACAGGTGATTGTTAGATCCAAGTGTCTGTTGTTGTTACAGTTGTTTGTCAGATCTCCTGTGACAGGTGATTGTAAGATCCTAAGTGTCTGTTGTTGTTACAGTTGTTGTCAGATCTCCTGTGACAGGTGATTGTTAAGATCCTAGTGTCTGTTGTTGTTACAGTTGTTGTCAGATCTCCTGTGACAGGTGATTGTTAAGATCCTAGTGTCTGTTTGTTACAGTTGTTGTCAGATCTCCTGTGACAGGTGATTGTTAAGATCCTAAGTGTCTTTGTTGTACAGTTGTTGTCAGATCTCCTGTGACAGGTGATTGTTAAGATCCTAAGTGTCTGTTGTTGTACAGTTGTTGTCAGATCTCCTGTGACAGGTGATTGTTAAGATCCTAAGTGTCTGTTGTTCCTATAGTTGTTGTCAAGATCTCCTGTGACAGGTGATTGTTAATCCTAAGTGTCTTGTTGTTACAGTTGTTGTCAGATCTCCTGTGACAGGTGATTGTTAAGATCCTAAGTGTCTGATTGTTGTACAGTTGTTGTCAGATCTCCTGTGACAGGTGATTGTTAAGATCCTAAGTGTCTGTTGTTGTACAGTTGTTGTCAGATCTCCTGTGACAGGTGATTGTTAAGATCCTAAGTGTCTGATGTTGTTACAGTTGTTGTCAGATCTCCTGTGACAGGTGATTGTTAAGATCCTAATGTTTTGTTGTTCCAATAGTAGTTGTGTCAGATCTCCTGTGACACGGATTGTAAAGATCCTAAGTGTCTGATGTTGTTTACAGTTGTTGTCAGATCTCCTGTGACAGTGATTGTTAAGATCTTAAGTGTCTGTTGTTGTTACAGTTGTTGTCAGATCTCCTGTGACAGGTGATTGTTAAGATCCTAAGTGTCTGTTGTTCCAATAGTAATTGTTGTCAGATCTCCTGTGACACGTGATTGTTAAGATCCTTAGTGTCTGTTGTTCCTATTGTTGTTGTCAGATCTCCTGTGACAGTGATCTGTTAAGATCCTAAGTGTCTGTTGTTCCTATTGTTGTTGTCAGATCTTTTCTGACAGGTGATTGTTAAGATCCTTAGTGTCTGTTGTTGTTACAGTTTTTGTCAGATCTCCTGTGACAGGTGATGTTAAGATCCTAAGTGTCTGATGTTGTTACAGTTGTTGTCAATCTCCTGTGACAGGTGATTGTTAAGATCCTAAGTGTCTGTTGTTAACAGTTGTTGTCAGATCTCCTCTTACAGTGATTGTTAAGATTCTAAGTGTCTGATGTTGTTACAGTTGTTATCAGATCTCCTGTGACAGGTGATTGTTAAGATCCTAAGTGTTTGTTGTTCCAATAGTAGTTGTTGTCAGATCTCCTGTGACACGTGATTGTAAAGATCCTAAGTGTCTGATGTTGTTACAGTTGTTGTCAGATCTCCTGTGACAGGTGATTGTTAAGATCTTAAGTGTCTGATGTTGTTACAGTTGTTGTCAGATCTCCTGTGACAGGTGATTGTTAAGATCCTAAGTGTCTGTTGTTGTAACAGTTGTTGTCAAATCTCCTGTAACATGTGATTGTTAAGATCCTTAGTGTCTGCTGTTGTTACAGTTGTTGTCAGATCTCCTGTGACAGGTGATTGTTAAGATCCTAAGTGTCTGTTGTTGTTATAGTTGTTGTCAGATCTCCTGTGACAGGTGATAGTTAAGAACCTAAGTGTCTGATGTTCCAATAGTTGTTGTTGTCAGATCTCCTGTGACAGGTGATTGTTAAGATCCTTAGTGTCTGTTGTTGTTACAGTTGTTGTCAGATCTCCTGTGACAGGTGATTGTTAAGATCCTAAGTGTCTGATGTTGTTACAGTTGTTGTCAGATCTCGGGTGACAGGTGATTGTTAAGATCCTAAGTGTCTGTTGTTGTAACAGTTGTTGTCAGATCTCCTGTGACAGGTGATTGTTAAGAACCTAAGTGTCTGATGTTCCAATAGTTGTTGTTGTCAGATCTCCTGTGACAGGTGATTGTTAAGATCCTTAGTGTCTGTTGTTGTTACAGTTGTTGTCAGATCTCCTGTGACAGGTGATTGTTAAGATCCTAAGTGTCTGATGTTGTTACAGTTGTTGTCAGATCTCCTGTAACAGGTTATTGTTAAGATCCTAAGTGTCTGTTGTTGTAACAGTTGTTGTAAGATTTCCTGTGACAGGTGATTGTTAAGATCCTAAGTGTTGTCTGTTGTTGTTACAGTTGTTGTCAGATCTCCTGTGACAGGTGATTGTTAAGATCCTAAGTGTCTGATGTTATTACAGTTGTTGTCAGATCTCCTGTGACAGGTGATTGTTAAGATCCTTAGTGTCTGATGTTGTTACAGTTGTTGTCAGATCTCCTGTGACAGGTGATTGTTAAGATCCTAAGTGTCTGTTGTTGTAACAGTTGTTGTCAGATCTCCTGTGACAGGTGATTGTTAAGATCCTAAGTGTCTGATTTCCAATAGTTTTGTTGTCAGATCTCCTGTGACAGGTGATTGTTAAGATCCTAAGTGTCTGATGTTGTTACAGTTGTTGTCAGATCTTCTGTACCAGGTGATTGTTAAGATCCTAAGTGTCTGATGCTGTTACAGTTGTTGTCAGATCTCCTGTGACAGGTGATTGTTAAGATCCTAAGTGTCTGCTGTTGTTACAGTTGTTGTAAGATCTCCTGTGACAGGTGATTGTTAAGATCGTAAGTGTCTGATGTTGTTACATTTGTTGTCAGATCTCCTGTTACAGGTAATTGTTAAGATCCTAAGTGTCTGTTGTTGTTATAGTTGTTGTCATATCTCCTCTGACAGGTGATTGTTAAGATCCTAAGTGACTCTTGTTCCAATAGTGGTTGTCAGATCATTTCTGACAGGTGACTTTTAAGATTCTACGTGATTCTTGTTGCTATAATTGTTGTCAGATCATTTCTGACAGATGATTGTTAAGATCCTAAATGGCTCTCGTTTCTCTAGTTGTTGTCAGACCTCCTCTGACAGGTGATTGTTAAGATCCTAAGTGACTCTTGTTCCAATAGTGGTTGTCAGATCATTTCTGACAGGTGATTTTTACGATCCTAAGTGATTCTTGTTGCTATAATTGTTGTCAGATCATTTCTGAGAGATGATTTTTAAGATCCTAAATGGCTCTTGTTCCTCTAGTTGTTGTCAGATCTCCTCTGACAGGTGATTGTTAAGATCCTTAGTGTCTGATGTTGTTACAGTTGTTGTAAGATCTCCTGTGACAGGTGATTGTTAAGATCCTTAGTGTCTGATGTTGTTATATTTGTTGTCAGATCTCCTGTTACAGGTGATTGTTAAGATCCTAAGTGTCTGTTGTTGTAACAGTTGTTGTCAGATCTCCTGTGACAGGTGATTGTTAAGATCCTTAGTGTCTGATGTTGTTACAGTTGTTGTAAGATCTCCTGTGACAGGTGATTGTTAAGATCCTTAGTGTCTGATGTTGTTATTTGTTGTCAGATCTCCTGTTACAGGTGATTGTTAAGATCCTAAGTGTCTGTTGTTGTAACAGTTGTTGTCAGATCTCCTGTGACAGGTGATTGTTAAAATCCTTAGTGTCTGTTGTTGTTACAGTTGTTGTCAGATCTCCTGTGACAGGTGATTGTTAAGATCCTAAGTGTCTGATGTTGTTACAGTTGTTGTAAGATCTCCTGTGACAGGTGATTGTTAAGATCCTTAGTGTCTGATGTTGTTACAGTTGTTGTCAGATATCCTGTTACAGGTGATTGTTAAGATCCTAAGTGTCTGTTGTTGTTACAGTTGTTGTCAGATCTCCTGTGACAGGTGATTGTTAAGATCCTAAGTGTCTGTTGTTGTTACAGTTGTTGTAAGATTTCCTGTGACCGGTGATTGTTAAGATCCTAAGTGTCTGTTGTTGTTACAGTTGTTGTCAGATCTCCTGTGACAAGTGATTGTTAAGATCCTTAGTGTCTGTTGTTGTTACAGTTGTTGTCAGATCTCCTTTGACAGGTGATTGTTAAGATCCTAAGTGTCTGTTGTTGTTACAGTTGTTGTCAGATCTCCTGTGACAGGTGATTGTTAAGATCCTTAGTGTCTGTTGTTGTTACAGTTGTTGTCAGATCTCCTGTGACAGGTGATTGTTAAGATCCTTAGTGTCTGTTGTTCTTATTGCTGTTTTCAGATCTCCTCCGACAGGTGATTGTTAAGATCCTAAGTGTTTGTTCAGTTGAAAGGCCAGCTTCGATTTTTTCTGTTAAACCCGCGATTTAATCTTCAGGGCCGTTCAAGGGGGGTAATTCAAATTTGGTCGGCAGATGGCGCTTTGCCGTCACCTCGAAGAATTTGCATTTTAGGGTTGACGCAATAAATCATTAATTAAATGGTGTTTTTAACATAAACTATATATATTTTTGTATCCGTTTGATAGAAAACTGATTTGTCTAGACGATCACAACAATTAAACACTCCTTATAACTAATTAAAATGCTGAAATCATAGACATAGACATAACTGCGGTATCGTGAAAGGTCAAAATCAAGTGGGCGGTGCATTCGGAGTTTATGCCCGGTAAATTGAATTGACAGAATCGCATCCCACACCGATTGGGTTAAAAATTATAGTCGTAATCGGTAGCATATAGAACACCGGTCATTTTGATACCGGATAGAAACCATCATTCGCACCGGTTATTGCACAGGAAGATTGTCAAGTTGACCCTGCGTGCCGATGATTTGGAAAACAAAACGTGCTATTTATTGCGTCTAGACATCTTCTAATTTGTTTATTTTTACTCTAGATATTTGTTGGTGTGTTTTTGAATATAGTCTTTAAACATTTTTGTTTAATTTTAGTTCAATTTTGTAGAAAAAAATGCCACGAAAATCAAACATCCAGATCGCCCAGCTGGCCCCATGTAGCAGTCACTATGTGACTCAGAAATCAGCTGATATTGGATTTTTTTTACACTTTCATTACATTTAGAGTCACAAGAGGGACAGTTTGCTAGAAAACCATCTGAACAACAATTATCTGGCGTTGATTTAACTGCTGCAGTGCATGCAAATTTTAAAACAATGTGTTTTAATGTTTCAGATCAAAGTTGACAGTTGTATCACATATTTACAGGTACACAGGCTGGCAAGGAGGCTGAAGGAGCATAATTATACATGTAGTTTGTTAAATTTCAGAAAGTTTGCAGAAGAGGAGAAGTCGATATAGAAAATTACATAAAATGTTTTCAACTGTAAATTACTTTCTTTTGTTTTTAGAAATTTGAACAGTTTTGCCACTTCAAGGGTTGGAGATAGATTTTAAATGCCAAAGTTCAGTTTAGTTATTCAGAAACAGAGCAGTATCACAGGAGATGATGTTGGCAGATATTGTGGTCCAGGTTGCAAATGCACAAATTTCAAAAATTTTGTAATTAATGCAATTCTAGATCCTTCAGCTATCACTACTGCTACTGTTGTTGATGATTCCACAGCTACAAATACCATAGGTTTTTATAACATTGATGCTAATTTTGAATGCTTGAATCTCTCCACAGTAACCACAGCAAGTATGGATGTACCAGCAGAAAACATACTTGACAACACAGAAAATTCAGAAATGGATCACAAAGATTCTTGTACTACATGTATTAGATTTACTGTTCAAACATTTCATATTTTTAAAGTTGATACATGTACATGTATTTGAGCTTTTTATGAAATTTATCACATATAACCCATTCACTTTTATTGTGCAAGAATCTATGTAAATATCTTTTACTGTATTTGAATTTTAGCCAAACTTTAAATCATGGATCATTGCTGCACACATCATAGCCAGTTCATACAGTCCCACAGTACCATTCTTGTGTGGTGAATGATGTTATACTGGTACTACATTAAATTATTCTGTTTTAATTAATTTCTTTTTTGTTCATTTTCAAGAATACAGAATATATGTAGTTTATTTTCATATGATTTTATGATACATCATCATGTATGATGTATTTATTTCAGATGATTTTCAGATTACCAATACCTATACAGTTTAGTTTCAGATTATTTATTTCTGCAAGTTACTTTTTAGGGTACCCTTTTTAGTTCATTTTATTTGAAGATAACCTTTTATATATTTATTGACAGGTGAGATGCATATTTCAAATTTTATTTACAGATTTGCCAACATTATATTTTCAGATTATTCATAGATAACTTTTTAATTTGTAGATTAAATATTATTAATGCTATTGCTATGCTAAAAACATTAGTACTTACATTGAATATTATAATGACTATGTTTGGTTTTTTTTTTGCAGATAACACTACATGGTCAACACACAGTACAATGTCAATAAAGATGCATTGCTTGCATATTAAAATTATCATTACTTTAAGAAAAATAAATGTTAACTTGACATAATAAATGCATAATTATTTTTGTGCATTACACTGGCACATGTCCAGCATAACCTCTGAAATGTTGGTAGGGACATGGCCTCTTACTGTACAGGTTTGAATCTCATTCAGGACAGTTTTTGTGTGAGAAAGTTGGTCATTTTGTTGTGGAATGTTGTTGGTTTTCTTTTGGCTCTACAGTTTCGAATTCCTCCCCATCTCTAAATATGTTTGATAGTGAAAAAATCTTGACTTTTACTCTACTCCTTAGCTGCAAAAAAGTATTGATCAAAAAAAATAAACTACAGAGACTACAGATTAAACTGTTACACCCAGTAAAACTGACCTGACCACCTTGAAAGAGATTTTAATTTCTAATTATTAACTTACGATGTGGAAACAATATTTCTTCTTTTCCACTGTCATGTGTTGATTTTGAATTTTTATTTAAATACAGCATTCAAAATCAGCACATGGCAACTTGTTGTCATGTGCTGATTTTTAATTCATTATTTTAATAAAAATTCAAAATCAGCACATGACACCACTGAAAAAAAATTATATAACTTTCCTGTGTATCAAATTTGGAGGAATATTTCCCATGGAAAATAATTTTATTTGATTAAAATTTAAATGTTTAATGAAGCCATTTTTTACATAGATTTTAATTGCCATTAGATAGTGCAAAATAATTGAAACAGTTGAAATTGCACCCTAATAAAACAGATGATCTACAGGAATTTTAAGAACATTTGCATATGTTACTAATTTACGTTGATAGTTTTTTTATTTTATTTTTTTTAATTTCCCCACATTAAAATGAATATCAATCAATAAAGCAGTAAAATCACTTCATTTTATTCGAATACATGCAAGAGACAGTGTAAACAAGGAGATAATCATCATACGAAAAACAAAACAAAACAAAGGCAACACCTGCTGATTTCTTAACTGACAGAATCGCATCCCACATCGATTTCGGACAGGTCTTTCATATGAATGTGTTCAGAAATGAATATATTTTCAGAATTGAATTATTAGAACCCGTCATTTGTCCTAATATTTAATAATTTGTGTCTGAAGCACGAATGTCGGCCGACAGACGTGAGCCAAACCCCGCAAAAGGAGCCTCACCTGCCGTTTTCTCAACTGACAGAATCGCATCCCACACCGATTTCGGACATGTCTTCCATATGAGTGTGTTCAGAAATGAATATATTTTCAAATTTAATTATTAGATCCCATCATTTGTCCCAATATTTTAATAAATTGTGTCTGAAACACGAATGTCGGCCGACAGCTGTGAAGTAACCCCCACTTTCAAGACGTATTTCTCGTAATTTTCTGTATATATTTGATTCTTTTTTAGATAAATTAAAGGGAAAAATATCTGTTGTTAAATTTATTTGGTCATTTCAAGTAATAACGATCCCATTTAATAGTATACTTAAATTTTCGAGACCTACTACCATTTCCGATCGCGTACCAAAATTTGAACTGAAAGTCACGTGACTAAAGCGATTAAAAATCAGCCATATTGGAAGCTGGCCTTTCAACTGGTTGTTGTTACAGTTGTTGTCAGATCCCCTCTGACAGGTGATTGTTATGATCCTTAGTGTCTGTTGTTCCTATTGTTGTTGTCAGATCTCCTGTGACAGGTGATTGTTAAGATCCTAAGTGTCTCTTTTTTCAAATAATAAATAAGACTATATAAAAATTTTATTTTGTAGGGGGAACTTGAATATGAATTACAAAAAAATGACAGAATTGTATTTATATCAACATTGCATGGAGGCTGATAGCATGTTTAGTAGGTGAATGTTACCAGATAATACGAGATGCTTGAGGACTACAAAGACTATTCTGGAAATGTAAAGATGATGTGGTACTGATAACAATAATTATCTGTGATAAATGATATAAATGGAGCACAGTCATTGTGAAAGTTATATAATTACCTTCCAAGACATTAGGAGCAGATTTGTGATTTACACTGCTGGTGTGACCATATGGTGATACTTTTATGATTATACTGAAATTTACTTTATTTCAAAAGCAGATTGTTGCAAGATTCTAACCAAAGTCTCGAGGTTCAGTCTTATCAGAAATTTACAAAATTTACAAAATATAAAGGGTTAGACTTAAAAGTCACAGATCATCATCTCAGGTTGACACACTACCTAAGTTTTCATACATAGATTGTTAAATATGAAATCACCTAAGGGCTGGCTAGAACTTCTACTATCTATTTTCTGTTATAAATGACAGCAAAATACATGTATATTGCATGACTTCATTATGAATATCATGGATGCCAACTGAAAAATATAGTTGTAAACGTTTAGTTAACAAAATTCTTATAACTACTACACTGTACCAAATACATGTAATTAAGTGCAATAAAACTTTGTGTGTATCTTAGTAGTATACAGAATTTTTTTTGCTTTTATAAAAATGATCATGTTGACTTCATTATAAATATCATGGATGCCAACTGAAAAATATAGTTGCATAAAAGCGTTAGTCTACAAAGGGTTATTTAAAATGTTCTGAAATGTTTGAGCCACCGTAGAAATTAAAACATTATATAGGTCCTATTAATATTAGTAAGTACCAATAGTTCAAAACATATGCCCACATTCCCTTTGTGCATTAACTTACGGCAAAGTAATAAAATGACCATAGTTGTATATATTGGTCATCCTATTTTAGCTCAACTGGCTATATCCAGCTAAGCTAATGGCATGGTGAAATATGTGTGTGTAAACTTTGATCTTCTCAGAAACCTTTGGGCCAATTGAAATCAAATTTGGTGTGGAAGGTTCTAGGTGGATAAGATCAAAGATTGTGCAAGGCGACCTCATATGATATCCAATGTTAGATGGTCAATGTTACTATAAATAGCAAAATCACTAAAATGGCCATTGTGGATTCAATTTTCTACCGATTTTCTTCAAATGTGATATATAGGAAAGATACCTTGCTGTATGAGAGATAAAAATTGTTATGCTGTCACCCTGTGCCAGTATATTAGCTGCTAATTATTTTTCTTGTACATGTAAATTTTTACTGCATCAATTACACTCAAACATATCGGGGGTAAAAACTGAGTTTATTTGTGGCTAGTTATTTATTCTTTCAGTTTGACAAAATAACCCGTACATCAACACTAAAGAGTACAACAAAATAACCCGTACATCGACACTGACAAGTACAACAAAATAAATCGTACATCGACTTTGACGAGTACAACAAAATAACCTGTACATAGACACTGACGAGTACAACAAAATAACCCGTACATGGAAACTGACAAGTACAACAAAATAAATCGTACATTGACACTGACGAGTACAACAAAATAACCCGTACATTGACACTGACGAATATAACAAAATAACCTGTACATAGACACTAACAAGTGTCATCCACACTGGCGAATACAAAAATATAACCCATACATGCACACTGATGAGTATATATGTCGTGTACAAGTTGCGATTTTGTACAGGTTATAACCTGTACAATTATTTTGTACATGTTATAACTTGTATGGTCGCATCCAGTGGCGGATTCAGCGGGGGGGGGGCACAGGGGGCCCGTGCCCCCCCAGTTGCCCCGACTTTCCCCCTCTCTCCCACAGCTGATTGTCAATCAACCAGCGTAATGACCAGTTAATTAGCGGTACTGATTAATTAATTCGTGTACACGGGTAGGAAATTGCAATCAGGTGATGATGTAATTTACCAGTTCGCTGAAGCATGAAAGATCCAGGTAGTCTTAGGTGATAATGTTATTTACCTGATCGCTGAGGCGTGAAAGAAACCAGGTAGTATTTATAAGTAGATAACGTTAATTAGTAATGCTAATTAAGAGTGATTCCATTAATCATACGTGAATTCATCTAATTTACCTTTTTAAACCAAGGGACATGGCCAAGAGAGAGAGAGAGAGAGAAGGGGGGGAGAACTAATTTTTAGCACACAAGATTATATTTTTTGTATATTTTTATAGCGCGATGTTCTATTTCTATATAAAAGTACAAATTTCTGTACGTTTTTATTTTTAATTGGTTTTAATGGGGAAAAAATCTGTCTCATTTGACTTTTTATTCTATTCACCCGATTACGGCTTTACGGAACAAATCAGTCAGAAATAATCAGTGTTTTTTTTTTTTTTTTTTTTTTTTTTTTTTTTTTCTAGTGACAAGATTCTTGTGTGTTGCACCTTTAATGCGCATTATACAATGATGAAACTGACTTACTAGTCATTTTAAAACTAATACAGAATTTAATATAATAAAATTAACTTGAAAGTTCCGATGAATGTCATAAAGTTAATTTTAAACAAGTGTGGAAAAGGGGTTATGTTAGTAGGAGACCTACCCCTTTGGTATATGTAGCAGGCAGGTCAGTTGGTAGAGTGCTTGCTCTGTAAGTCAAGGAGGTCGAGGGTTTGGTCTCTGGTCAGGTCTGACCCAAGAATTCGCTCGGCATTAAAGAAAATGCGGGTCTTTCGGACAAACATTAAAAACCGAGGCCCCTTGTCACGGTAGGCGTGGTACAATAAAGAACCCTCACAGAATAATGCCATCACCGCAAAACACAGGTAAATATTTCTGCACCTACACCTATAGCTGGTGATGTCTCGATATAAGTGAAATATTGTTGACTTAGAAGTTAAACCCCATTAATCAATGATCAATCAAACTTAGGACCGGGATTCAAACAGAAAGACTTTCCTCTAATGAGCTTGATTTATCAACTCAACTGGATCACCCAGACCACGGACCAAATTAAATCAAAACACTGTTATCCCTCCGATGGATCGACCTATCGATCTACAACTTCTAAAGGTCGAACGAACTCCTTTAATATAACGCAAAAAGAGTCGGTCTGGATCTGCGGTGCACAACTACACCTCGGCAGATTAAAAGACCGACAATACAAGTTACCGACGGTGGCAAATTTCGACAGTACAGTTGATAGACATATATCGATAAAGATATTATGAACTCACCGACACTCATATATAGCTACCTGCGTCAATATTACAATTTTTGAAAAAAGTTAGACTGGTTTAGATCTACTTTGGATGCGAGGTGAAAAGACGCTCGACAGTGTTCAAGATGCAGGAAATTGCACCATTTTTACTGAAAAAAGCGAAATTTTTCTGGGGGAACATGCCCCCAAACCCCCCTAGAAGGTCGCGCTTTTGGCGCGTACTTGTGCCCCCCCATTCACCAAGACTCTGGATCCGCCCCTGGCATCATACAGGTTATAACCTGTACAAAAATGGCCCATACAGGCCATAACTTATTTTTTAAAATTTTTATTTCAATAAAATCACTACAGAATGTGTTTTAGTAGCTATAATTAAAAATTAATAAAATTTAAATAATAATAATAATTACCGGTGCATCAGCGGTACCGTGATTATTTACTTTTACAAATTCTTTAGATCTATGTAATAATAAAGAAATGGTGTGTACTGGTAGATTAGAGTGGAAAATGTGTTGAAATCTGGGCCGCGTGGATTGATTGGTGTTGCTGAAATATGTTTTTACATGTGTTTAATATGCTACTTTTCAAGTTTTTGAATATTTTAATTGAGTAGCCTATCAAGAATATGCGGCTTTGCAAAATATTTTACTTTCGTAGCTAGTCAAGAATATATTTACCTAAATCAAAATACAATATAACAAGTCAAAAGTATTTCATTGAAAACGCCAATCTCTGCAGAAATTGTGGAAAAATTGTTTGTTTTAATTTAAACAATATTTTATTCACAAAATACAATAATACAATCATATACCAAGACCAATTAATTATCAGATTTCTATATATCTTTAAATTTTCATAGAAAAAATATTAAACTTCGTTTCAAATGAAAATGAATTATGAATTTCTGCCAATATTTTGTCATTCGATACCATTAAAATACTGAATTTTTGCATTTTTTAAACTTCAACAGAATTATTTTAAATGTAAATTCTGGGTGTTACATATAAACATTGTAAAAAGTGGATAAAAATGATATGTGCACTGGGTTGTGTAGAGGGAAAACGTCAATAGTGTGATTATTATAATTATGTCCTCAGAATTATGACAAAGTTATACATAACCAATAATTTACAGTACTGACGATTAATCAGCTGTTAAAAGTAAGTGTATTAGCAAGGTGCCGAAATGACTCGGGACTGGTGCCGAAATGACCTGGTGCCGAAATGACTTGCCAAGTGCCGAAATGACCTGGTGCCGAAATGACCCGGTGCCGAAGTGACTAGGATTCCTTTATACCCCCCATTATCATTAATAGCAACTATTATGCCTTTAATATTTCTCTCGTCTGCTGGACCTCTATCAACTGAAGGTATTGGAATTATAACATTATCACCAACTTCAAGTAAACTTAATTTTGTTTTTGTCACTTTTGTGAATAATTCGGCTTGTGTTTGCTGGCCCGACAATGCCCTTTTACGTGCACGCACTATATTAGTATGTGTAGCCGATATTTCGGGCACAAGTACCGTATTATCTAATTCAGTTGCCGTGGCCGTATTGGAATTTGCATTTGTCTCATTGTTGCTGTCTGTTGATTCTGTTTCCATCTCTAAATGTGTGTCATTTATAGTCATGCTTGTTGTTTCTGTCTCAATGTCTGTCTCAGTTATAGAACTTGTTCCAGAATGTGCGGCATTTGTTGTCATTAATGTTTCAGTCTGTATATTTGTAATTATATCTGTGTTTACTGCCAGAGCTATCTCTATCATTTCACCCGACCCTACTTCATTCAAATTATTGTCATTGTTAGATAAATTATCAACGTTTACTGTGTCGGCTTCTACATTTATGTCATTATTTACGTCGGAATGAATGTTTTCGTCTTCCTCTGTTGATTCGACATCAGTATCTGTACTTTCAGCTTGTTGTAAGCCATCGACCATATGCTGAAGATCCTCCTCCGTCTCCAAACCCGACAATAACTCCTTTGGGATGTTAGAACTTGAGAGTCCTACCTTAGGGTCCGCACCAAAAAGCGCATTATACGGAGACTGTCCAATGACACGGTGGAATGAACGATTTTTTTAAATTGGACAAACCGTAGTCCTTCAGACCATTGGTTTATGTTGTTTTCATGCATCCAAGTAGCAAGCATTTCTTTCACATCCGCATTTGCTCTTTCTACTGAGCCTTGACTTTGTGGGTGTCGTGGTCTACCATGGACTATAACTAAATCAGGCCACATGGATTTGAGTTCACTTATGATATTGGCGGTAAATTCGCGCCCATTATCACTTTGTAATATCTTAGGTGCTCCTATTAAGAGAAAAACATCTAAAAGGTTATATGCAACTTCAGCAGCAGTTTTTTTTTTAAAGGACGCAAGATGCTGAATTTGGTTAAATGGTCCTGGTAATGAAAAACCCACTTATAATCTTTATCAGATGCGGACTGATAGTCTATGAGGTCTACTTGTCCTCTGGAGTTAAAATCAGAAGAGGTAACAGGTTTTATTACTAACTTGGACAGTTCAGAGCGTTTTTTTTAAGTGCACAGTGGTTACACATTTTGAGAAACACTTTAAGAATTTCACGACTAATGTTGGCATAGTGCTTCTTTAATTCATTGTAAGTTTTGTGCAGTCCTCCATGGCCAACAGCGGTGTGACACTGCTTTATTACTGAATACATTTCCTCTATTGGCAATAGGTAGAGTATCTGGTCATCTGTAAATAGAAACAATAAGATTCTGTGTGAACCAGTCGATACTACCGTATATCATCTTAATGCCGAGAGCCAGGTGAGGAATCAGTATTCTCAAATTTTAAAGTTTTATGTATGACCCGGCCAGAGATCGAACCCACGACCTTCCGCTCTCGAGGTGGACGCTCTACCACTTCACCACCGAGGCAGTTGCCATCAATATAAGTTCTACATACAGTCAAATGTTGTGACCATGCACATTCCTAAAATTCCTGTTTAATCCCTACTTATTATATGAATGGTCTCTATTATGTTTCTAATTACTTTCATCCTATTTAATATGCAGCAAAAGTGTGTGTGTGTGTGTGTGTGTGTGTGTGTGTGTGTGTGAGAGAGAGAGAAAGAGAGTTGACTTACCTTCAGTCGTTTTCTTTTTAATTAGCTTTTCAACAGAGCCAACTTTTACTATGTCATACTGTTTTAACAAAGTTCTTTCTTTCCCCGTTAGTTTGGAATTATCTTTTGCATTTTTGACACTTTCTATCAAATTTTCCAGTTTATCCTTTGTGAACAGAGTGTTATTTGATGAAGTATTTTTCACAGACATTTTCAAAATTTCCTCAAAAAACTTGTCTTCGTAGTCAACCATTTTCATTAAGTCTGTCTTATATCACACCATACATCAGTAATTCAAGAACCCCAGCTCACTGTAGTTGAGTAACAACTCACCATGTATTACAGTGGTATTATAATGTTGAACAATACTCATTAAGTGATGTTACAGGTGACTTACAAAGACCATTTAATTTTGTACAAGTTGAAACCAATTTTTAGCCAAATTCTGTACAAGTTATAACCTCTATGGGCCATTTTTGTACAGGTTATAACTTGTATGATGCGACCATACAAGTTATAACATGTACAAAATAATTGTACATGTTATAACCTGTACAAAATCGCAACTTGTACACGACATATATATAACAAAATAATCCTAATATCGGCACTGACGAGTAGCACAATATAACCCATACATCCAAACCAACGAATACATTAAACCTGTAATCCACACTGATGAGTACAACAAAATAACCCGTACATTCACAGTGACATATACAACAAAAAAAACCGTACATCGACACTGACGAGAACAACGAAATAAACCGCACATCGACACTGACGAGAACAACAAAATAACCTGTGCATCGACACTAACGAGTTTAACAAAATAACCTGTACATCGACATTGACGAAAACAACAAAATAACCTGTGCATCGACACTAACGAGTTTAACAAAATAACCTGTACATCGACACTGACGAGAACAACAAAATAACCCGTACATAGACATTGACAAGAACAACAAAAAAGCCCGTAAATCGACACTGACGAATATAACAAAATAACTCGTGCATCGACACTGACGAGTACAACAAAATAACCTCTGCATCGACACTAACGAGTGTAACAAAATAACCCGAACATCAACTCTAACGAGAACAATAAAATAACCCTTACATGGACACCGCCGAGTACAACAAAATAACCCGAACATCGACACTGACGAGAGTAACAAAAAACCCGTATATCGATACAGACGAGAACAACAAAACAGCCCGTACATCGACACTGAGGAGAACAGGAAAAAACCCGTACAAGGACACTGCCGAGTACAACAACATAACCCAAACATCAACACTGACGAGAACAACAAAATAACCAGTATATGGACACTAACAAATACAACAAAATAGCCCGTACATCGACACCAGATGAGTACAATATAATAACGTTACCTCGGCACTGACAAGAGAAACAAAATAACCCGAACATCGACACCTGATGAGTTCAATATAATAACGTTACCTCGGCACTGACAAGAGGAACAAAATAACCCGAACATCGACACCTGATGAGTTCAATATAATAACGTTACCTCGGCAATTACCGGTACAT
Organism: Anadara kagoshimensis; assembly: GCA_021292105.1. Taxonomy (NCBI): domain Eukaryota; kingdom Metazoa; phylum Mollusca; class Bivalvia; order Arcoida; family Arcidae; genus Anadara; species Anadara kagoshimensis. The sequence goes on from CM037859.1 coordinate 30,037,429, forward strand.
CGACACCTGATGAGTTCATATAATAACGTTACCTCGGCACTGACAAGAGTAACAAAAAACCCGAACATCAACACTGAGGAGTGCAACAAAATAACCCGTACGTCGACTTTGACGAGAACAACAAAATGAACCGTACATGAACAATGGCAAGTACAACAAAATAACCCGATGAGTACAATATAATAATGTTACCTCGGCACTGACAAGAGCGACACAATAACGCGTAAATCGGCACTTTTGAGCATAAGAAAATAACTGTGCATCGACAATGACAAGTACAACAAAATAACCCATGCATCGCCAATGACGAGTACAACAAAATAATCCGTTCATCGAAACTGACGAGAACAACAAAATAACCTGTGCATCGACACTAACGAGTATAACAAAATATTCCGTACATTGACACTGACGAGAACAACAAAATAACCCAAACATCGACTTTGACAAAAACAACAAAATAAATCGTACATAGACACTGACGAGTACAACAAAATAACACGTACATCGACACTGACGAGAGTGACAGAATACCGTACCTCGACACTGACGAGAACAACAAAATAACCCGAACATCAACACTGACGAGAGTAACAAAAAGTACATCGACACTGACGAGAACAACAAAATAACCCGTACATCGACACCTGATAAGTACAGCATAATAACGTTACCTCAGCACTGACAAGAGCAACAAAATAACCCGTACATCGGCGCTTTCGAGCACAAGAAAAAAACTGTTAATCGACAATGACGAGTACAACATGATTACCTGCAAATCGACACTGACGTTACAAGAAAATAACCCCTGCATCAACATTGACGAGTACAATGTAATAACCCGTGCATCCACACTGAAGAGTATAACGTAACATTCACACTGACCCGAAAATAACCCCTGCATCGACACTGACAAGAATAACAAAATAATCCGTACATCGACTCTGACGAGTATAACCAAATAACCCGTACATTGACATTGACGAGTACAACAAAATAACCCGTACATCGACACTGACGAGTACAACATAATAACCCATATATTGACACTAACGAGTACAACAAAATAACACGTACATCGACACTGACGAGTACAACAAATAACTCGTACATCGACACTGACGAGTACAACAAAATAAGTCGTACACCGACACTGTCGAGTACAACAAAATAACCCGTGCATCGACACTGACGAGTAAAAACAAAATACTAGTAACTCGTACATCGACACTAGCGAGTACAACAAAATAACCCGTACATCGACGCTGGCAAGTACAACAAAATAAGCGGTGCATCGACACGTACGAGTACAGCAAAATAACCCGTACATTGACAATGACGAATATAATAAAATAACTCTTACATTAACACCGCCGAATGCAACAAAATAACCCATATATCGACACTGATGAGTATAACAAAATAACCCGTACATGAACACTGACGAGTACAACAAAATAAACCGTACATGGACGCTGATGAGAACAACAAAATAAACTGTACATAGACGCTGAGAAGTATAACAAAATAACCCGAACATAGACTTTGACTAGAACAACAAAATAAGACGTACATCGACATTAACGAATATAAAAAAGAACCCTTCCATCGACACTGACGAGAACAACAAAATAACCCGTACATCGACACTGACGAGAACAACAAAATAACCCGAACATAAACATAAACAAGAACAACAAAATAACACTTACATGGACACCGCCGAGTACAACAAAATAACCCGAACATCGACACTGACGAGAGTAACAAAAAAAAAAACGTAACTCGACACTGACGAGCGAGAACAAAAAAAAAACCACATACATCGACACTGACGAAAACAACAAAAAAACGTACATGGACACCGCCGAGTACAACAACATAACCCAAACATCAACACTGACGAGAACAAAAAAATAACCAGTATATGGACACTAACAAATACAAGAAAATAGCCCGTACATCGCCACCTGATAAGTAATAAGGTTACCTCGGCTCCGACCACAGGAACAAAATAACCCGAACATCAACACTGAGGAGTACAACATAATAACACGTACATCGACTTTGACAAGAACAACAAAATAAACCGTACATCAACACTGAGGAGTACAACAAAATAACCCGTACATCGACTTTGACAAGAACAACAAAACAACCCGTACATCGACTTTGACAAGAACAACAAAATAACCTGTACATAGACACTAACAAGTACAACAAAATAACCCGATGAGTACAATATAATAATGTTACCTCGGCACTGACAAGAGCGACACAATAACGCGTAAATCGGCACTTTCGAGCATAGGAAAATAACTGTGCATCGACAATGACGAGTACAACAAAATAACCCATGCATCGACAATGACGAGTACAACAAAAGATTCCGTGCATCGAAACTGACGAGAACAACAAAATAACCTGTGCATCGACACTAACGAGTATAACAAAATATTCCATACATCGACACTGACGAGAACAACAAAATAACCCGTAAATCGACTTTGACAAAAACAACAAAATAAACCGTAAACTGACGAGTACAACAAAATAACCCGTACATCGACTTTGACAAGAACAACAGTATAAATCGTACATGGACACTGACGAGTACAACAAAATAAGCCGTACATTGACTTTGCCAAGAACAACAAAATAAACCGTACATCAACACTAACAAGTACAACAAAATAACTCTTACATCCACTTTGACAAGAACAACAAAATAACCTGTACATAGACACTGACAAGTACAACAAAATAACTCTTACATCCACTTTGACAAGAACAACAAAATAACCTGTACATAGACACTGACAAGTACAACAAAATAACTCTTACATCCACTTTGACAAGAACAACAAAATAAACCGTACATCGACACTGACAAGTACAACAAAATAACTCTTACATCCACTTTGACAAGAACAACAAAATAACCTGTACATAGACACTGACAAGTACAACAAAATAACCCGTACATCGACTTTTACAAGAACAACAAAAAACCGTACATCTACACTGACAAATACAACAAAATAACCCATACATCGACTTTGACAAGAACAACAAAATAACCTGTACATAGACACTGACAAGTACAACAAAATAACCCATACATCGACTTTGACAAGAACAACAAAATAACTTGTACATAGACAATAACAAGTACAACAAAATAACCCGTACATCGACACCTGATAAGTACAACATAATAACGTTACCTCAGCACTGACAAGAGCAACAAAATAACCCGTAGATCGGCACTTTCGTCCACAAGAAAAAAAATATTAATCGATGATGACGAGTACAACATGATTACCCGCACATCGACACTGACATTACAAGAAAATAACCCCTGCATCGACATTGACGAGTACAATGTAATAACCCATGCATCCACACTGAAGAGTATAACGTAACATTCACACTGACTCGAAAATAACCTCTGCATCGACACTGACAAGTATAACAAAATAATCCGTACATCCACTCTGACGAGTATAACCAAATAACCCGTACATTGACATTGACGAGTACAACAAAATAACCCGTACATCGACACTGACGAGTACAACATAATAACCCATATATCGACACCAACGAGTACAACAAAATAACACGTACATCGATGCTGACGAGTACAACAAAATAACTCGTACATCGACACTGACGAGTACAACATAATAACGCATATATCGACACTGACGAGTACAACAAAATAACGTGTACATCGACACTGACGAGTACAACAAAATAACCCGTACATCGACACTGTCGAGTACAACAAAATAACCCGTGCATTGACACTGACGAGTACAACAAAATACTATTAACTCATGCATCGACAGTAGCGAGTACAACAAAATAACCCGTGCATCGACACTGACGAATATAACAAAATAACCCGTACATCGACACTGACGAGTACAACATAATAACGCATATATCGACACTGACGAGTACAACATAATAACGCATATATCGACACTGACGAGTACAACAAAATAACGTGTACATCGACACTGACGAGTACAAAAAATAACCCGTTCATCCACACTGACAAGAACAACAAAATAAACCGTACATCGACACTGACGAGAACAACAAAAAACCCGAACATCGACTTTGACAAGAACAACAAAATAACCTGTATATAGACACTAAGGAGTACAACAAAATAACACGTACATCGACACTGTCGAGTACAACAAAATAACCCGTGCATTGACACTGACGAGTACAACAAAATACTATTAACTCATGCATCGACAGTAGCGAGTACAACAAAATAACCCGTGCATCGACACTGACGAATATAACAAAATAACCCGTACATCGACACTGACAAGTACAACAAAATAAGAGGTGCATCAACACGTACGAGTACAGCAAAATAACTCGTACATCGACACTGGCGAGTACAAAAAAAACCCGTACATCGACAATATCGAATATAACAAAATACCTCTTACATCAACACCGCCGAATGCAACAAAATAACCCGTACATCGACACTGATGAGTATAACAAAATATTCCGTACATCTACATTGACGAGAACAACACAATAACCCATATATCGACACTGACGAGTACAAAAAATAACCCGTTCATCCACACTGACAAGAACAACAAAATAAACCGTACATCGACACTGACGAGAACAACAAAATAACCAGTACATTGACTTTGACAAGAACAACAAAATAACCTGTATATAGACACTGAGGAATACAACAAAATAACAGGTGCATCAACACGTACGAGTACAGCAAAATAACTCGTACATTGACACTGGCAAGTACAACAAAATAATCCGAACATCGACACTGACGAGAACAACAAACACCGTACATCGACACCTGATGAGTACAACATAAAAACGTTACCTCAGCACTGACAAGAGCAACAAAATAACCCGTACATCGGCACTTTCGTCCACAAGAAAAAAACTGTTAATCGACGATGACGAGTACAATATGATTACCCGCACATCGACACTGACGTTACAAGAAAATAACCCGTGCATCAACATTGACGAGTACAATGTAATAACCCGTGCATCCACACTGACGACTATAACGTAATATTCACACTGACACGAAAATAACCCGTGCATCCACACTGACGAGTATAACGTAACATTCACACTGACACGAAAATAACCCGTGCATCCACACTGACGAGTATAACAAAATAATCCGTACATTGACACTGACGAGTACAACAAAATAATCCGTACATCGACACTAACGAGTACAACATAATAACGCATATATCGACACTGACGAGTACAACAAAATAACGTGTACATCGACACCGACGAGTACAATAAAATAACCTGTACATCGACACTGTCGAGTACAACAAAATAACCCGTGCATTGACACTGACGAGTACAACAAAATACTATAAACTCATGCATCGACAGTAGCGAGTACAACAAAATAACCCGTGCATCGACACTGACGAATATAACAAAATAACCCGTACATCGACACTGACAAGTACAATAAAATACGAGGTGCATCGACACGTACGAGTACAGCAAAATAACTCGTACATCGACACTGGCGAGTACAACAAAAAACCCATACATCGACAATATCGAATATAACAAAATAACTCTTACATCAACACCTCCGAATGCAACAAAATAACCCGTACATCGACACTGATGAGTATAACAAAATATTCCGTACATCTACATTGACGAGAACAACACAAAAACCCATATATCGACACTGACGAGTACAAAAAAATAACCCGTTCATCCACACTGACAAGAACAACAAAATAAACCGTACATCGACACTGACGAGAACAACAAAATAACCCGAACATCGACTTTGACAAGAACAACAAAATAACCTGTATATAGACACTAAGGAGTACAACAAAATAACACGTACATCGACACTGTCGAGTACAACAAAATAACCCGTGCATTGACACTGACGAGTACAACAAAATACTATTAACTCATGCATCGACAGTAGCGAGTACAACAAAATAACCCGTGCATTGACACTGACGAATATAACAAAATAACCCGTACATCGACACTGACAAGTACAACAAAATAAGAGGTGCATCAACACGTACGAGTACAGCAAAATAACTCGTACATCGACACTGGCGAGTACAAAAAAAAAACCGTACATCGACAATATCGAATATAACAAAATACCTCTTACATCAACACCGCCGAATGCAACAAAATAACCCGTACATCGACACTGATCAGTATAACAAAATATTCCGTACATATATGGACACTGACGAGTACAAAAAATAACCCGTTCATCCACACTGACAAGAACAACAAAATAAACCGTACATCGACACTGACGAGAACAACAAAATAACCAGTACATTGACTTTGACAAGAACAACAAAATAACCTGTATATAGACACTGAGGAGTACAACAAAATAACAGGTGCATCAACACGTACGAGTACAGCAAAATAACTCGTACATTGACACTGGCGAGTACAACAAAATAATCCGAACATCGACACTGACGAGAGTAACAAAAAACCCGTACATCGACACTGACGAGACCAACAAAACACCGTACATCGACACCTGATGAGTACAACATAAAAACGTTACCTCAGCACTGACAATAGCAACAAAATAACCCGTACATCGGCACTTTCGTCCACAAGAAAAAACTGTTAATCGACGATGACGAGTACAGCATGATTACCCGCACATCGACACTGACGTTACAAGAAAATAACCCGTGCATCAACATTGACGAGTACAATGTAATAACCCGTGCAAACCACACTGACGAGTATAACGTAACATTCACACTGACACGAAAATAACCCGTGCATCCACACTGACGAGTATAACGTAACATTCACACTGACACGAAAATAACCCGTGCATCCACACTGACGAGTATAACAAAATAATCCGTACATTGACACTGACGAGTACAACAAAATAATCCGTACATCGACACTAACGAGTACAACATAATAACGCATATATCGACACTGACGAGTACAACAAAATAACGTGTACATCGACACCGACGAGTACAATAAAATAACCTGTACATCGACACTGTCGAGTACAACAAAATAACCCGTGCATTGACACTGACGAGTACAACAAAATACTATAAACTCATGCATCGACAGTAGCGAGTACAACAAAATAATCCGTACATCGACACTAACGAGTACAACATAATAACGCATATATCGACACTGACGAGTACAACAAAATAACGTGTACATCGACACCGACGAGTACAATAAAATAACCTGTACATCGACACTGTCGAGTACAACAAAATAACCCGTGCATTGACACTGACGAGTACAACAAAATACTATAAACTCATGCATCGACAGTAGCGAGTACAACAAAATAACCCGTACATCGACACTGACAAGTACAATAAAATACGAGGTGCATCGACACGTACGAGTACAGCAAAATAACTCGTACATCGACGCTGGCGAGTACAACAAAAAACCCATACATCGACAATATCGAATATAACAAAATAACTCTTACATCAACACCGCCGAATGCAACAAAATAACCCGTACATCGACACTGATGAGTATAACAAAATATTCCGTACATCTACATTGACGAGAACAACACAAAAACCCATATATCGACACTGACGAGTACAAAAAAATAACCCGTTCATCCACACTGACAAGAACAACAAAATAAACCGTACATCGACACTGACGAGAACAACAAAATAACCCGAACATCGACTTTGACAAGAACAACAAAATAACCTGTATATAGACACTAAGGAGTACAACAAAATAACACGTACATCGACACTGTCGAGTACAACAAAATAACCCGTGCATTGACACTGACGAGTACAACAAAATACTATTAACTCATGCATCGACAGTAGCGAGTACAACAAAATAACCCGTGCATTGACACTGACGAATATAACAAAATAACCCGTACATCGACACTGACAAGTACAACAAAATAAGAGGTGCATCAACACGTACGAGTACAGCAAAATAACTCGTACATCGACACTGGCGAGTACAAAAAAAAAAACCGTACATCGACAATATCGAATATAACAAAATACCTCTTACATCAACACCGCCGAATGCAACAAAATAACCCGTACATCGACACTGATCAGTATAACAAAATATTCCGTACATATATGGACACTGACGAGTACAAAAATAACCCGTTCATCCACACTGACAAGAACAACAAAATAAACCGTACATCGACACTGACGAGAACAACAAAATAACCAGTACATTGACTTTGACAAGAACAACAAAATAACCTGTATATAGACACTGAGGAGTACAACAAATAACAGGTGCATCAACACGTACGAGTACAGCAAAATAACTCGTACATTGACACTGGCGAGTACAACAAAATAATCCGAACATCGACACTGACGAGAGTAACAAAAAACCCGTACATCGACACTGACGAGACCAACAAAACACCGTACATCGACACCTGATGAGTACAACATAAAAACGTTACCTCAGCACTGACAATAGCAACAAAATAACCCGTACATCGGCACTTTCGTCCACAAGAAAAAAACTGTTAATCGACGATGACGAGTACAGCATGATTACCCGCACATCGACACTGACGTTACAAGAAAATAACCCGTGCATCAACATTGACGAGTACAATGTAATAACCCGTGCAAACCACACTGACGAGTATAACGTAACATTCACACTGACACGAAAATAACCCGTGCATCCACACTGACGAGTATAACGTAACATTCACACTGACACGAAAATAACCCGTGCATCCACACTGACGAGTATAACAAAATAATCCGTACATTGACACTGACGAGTACAACAAAATAATCCGTACATCGACACTAACGAGTACAACATAATAACGCATATATCGACACTGACGAGTACAACAAAATAACGTGTACATCGACACCGACGAGTACAATAAAATAACCTGTACATCGACACTGTCGAGTACAACAAAATAACCCGTGCATTGACACTGACGAGTACAACAAAATACTATAAACTCATGCATCGACAGTAGCGAGTACAACAAAATAACCCGTGCATCGACACTGACGAATATAACAAAATAACCGTACATCGACACTGACAAGTACATAAAATACGAGGTGCATCGACACGTACGAGTACAGCAAAATAACTCGTACATCGACACTGGCGAGTACAACAAAAAACCCATACATCGACAATATCGAATATAACAAAATAACTCTTACATCAACACCGCCGAATGCAACAAAATAACCCGTACATCGACACTGATGAGTATAACAAAATATTCCGTACATCTACATTGACGAGAACAACACAAAAACCCATATATCGACACTGACGAGTACAAAAAAATAACCCGTTCATCCACACTGACAAGAACAACAAAATAAACCGTACATCGACACTGACGAGAACAACAAAATAACCCGAACATCGACTTTGACAAGAACAACAAAATAACCTGTATATAGACACTAAGGAGTACAACAAAATAACACGTACATCGACACTGTCGAGTACAACAAAATAACCCGTGCATTGACACTGACGAGTACAACAAAATACTTTAACTCATGCATCGACAGTAGCGAGTACAACAAAATAACCCGTGCATTGACACTGACGAATATAACAAAATAACCCGTACATCGACACTGACAAGTACAACAAAATAAGAGGTGCATCAACACGTACGAGTACAGCAAAATAACTCGTACATCGACACTGGCGAGTACAAAAAAAAACCGTACATCGACAATATCGAATATAACAAAATACCTCTTACATCAACACCGCCGAATGCAACAAAATAACCCGTACATCGACACTGATCAGTATAACAAAATATTCCGTACATATATGGACACTGACGAGTACAAAAAATAACCCGTTCATCCACACTGACAAGAACAACAAAATAAACCGTACATCGACACTGACGAGAACAACAAAATAACCAGTACATTGACTTTGACAAGAACAACAAAATAACCTGTATATAGACACTGAGGAGTACAACAAAATAACAGGTGCATCAACACGTACGAGTACAGCAAAATAACTCGTACATTGACACTGGCAAGTACAACAAAATAATCCGAACATCGACACTGACGAGAACAACAAAACACCGTACATCGACACCTGATGAGTACAACATAAAAACGTTACCTCAGCACTGACAAGAGCAACAAAATAACCCGTACATCGGCACTTTCGTCCACAAGAAAAAAACTGTTAATCGACGATGACGAGTACAACATGATTACCCGCACATCGACACTGACGTTACAAGAAAATAACCCGTGCATCAACATTGACGAGTACAATGTAATAACCCGTGCATCCACACTGACGACTATAACGTAATATTCACACTGACACGAAAATAACCCGTGCATCCACACTGACGAGTATAACGTAACATTCACACTGACACGAAAATAACCCGTGCATCCACACTGACGAGTATAACAAAATAATCCGTACATTGACACTGACGAGTACAACAAAATAATCCGTACATCGACACTAACGAGTACAACATAATAACGCATATATCGACACTGACGAGTACAACAAAATAACGTGTACATCGACACCGACGAGTACAATAAAATAACCTGTACATCGACACTGTCGAGTACAACAAAATAACCCGTGCATTGACACTGACGAGTACAACAAAATACTATAAACTCATGCATCGACAGTAGCGAGTACAACAAAATAACCCGTGCATCGACACTGACGAATATAACAAAATAACCCGTACATCGACACTGACAAGTACAATAAAATACGAGGTGCATCGACACGTACGAGTACAGCAAAATAACTCGTACATCGACACTGGCGAGTACAACAAAAAACCCATACATCGACAATATCGAATATAACAAAATAACTCTTACATCAACACCGCCGAATGCAACAAAATAACCCGTTCATCCACACTGACAAGAACAACAAAATAAACCGTACATCGACACTGACGAGAACAACAAAATAACCCGAACATCGACTTTGACAAGAACAACAAAATAACCTGTATATAGACACTAAGGAGTACAACAAAATAACACGTACATCGACACTGTCGAGTACAACAAAATAACCCGTGCATTGACACTGACGAGTACAACAAAATACTATTAACTCATGCATCGACAGTAGCGAGTACAACAAAATAACCCGTGCATCGACACTGACGAATATAACAAAATAACCCGTACATCGACACTGACAAGTACAACAAAATAAGAGGTGCATCAACACGTACGAGTACAGCAAAATAACTCGTACATCGACACTGGCGAGTACAAAAAAAAACCGTACATCGACAATATCGAATATAACAAAATACCTCTTACATCAACACCGCCGAATGCAACAAAATAACCCGTACATCGACACTGATGAGTATAACAAAATATTCCGTACATATATGGACACTGACGAGTACAAAAAATAACCCGTTCATCCACACTGACAAGAACAACAAAATAAACTGTACATCGACACTGACGAGAACAACAAAATAACCAGTACATTGACTTTGACAAGAACAACAAAATAACCTGTATATAGACACTGAGGAGTACAACAAAATAACAGGTGCATCAACACGTACGAGTACAGCAAAATAACTCGTACATTGACACTGGCGAGTACAACAAAATAATCCGAACATCGACACTGACGAGAGTAACAAAAAACCCGTACATCGACACTGACGAGACCAACAAAACACCGTACATCGACACCTGATGAGTACAACATAAAAACGTTACCTCAGCACTGACAATAGCAACAAAATAACCCGTACATCGGCACTTTCGTCCACAAGAAAAAAACTGTTAATCGACGATGACGAGTACAGCATGATTACCCGCACATCGACACTGACGTTACAAGAAAATAACCCGTGCATCAACATTGACGAGTACAATGTAATAACCCGTGCAAACCACACTGACGAGTATAACGTAACATTCACACTGACACGAAAATAACCCGTGCATCCACACTGACGAGTATAACGTAACATTCACACTGACACGAAAATAACCCGTACATTGACACTGACGAGTATAACAAAATAATCCGTACATTGACACTGACGAGTACAACAAAATAATCCGTACATCGACACTAACGAGTACAACATAATAACGCATATATCGACACTGACGAGTAACAAAAAATAACGTGTACATCGACACCGACGAGTACAATAAAATAACCTGTACATCGACACTGTCGAGTACAACAAATAACCCGTGCATTGACACTGACGAGTACAACAAAATACTATAAACTCATGCATCGACAGTAGCGAGTACAACAAAATAACCCGTGCATCGACACTGACGAATATAACAAAATAACCCGTACATCGACACTGACAAGTACAATAAAATACGAGGTGCATCGACACGTACGAGTACAGCAAAATAACTCGTACATCGACACTGGCGAGTACAACAAAAAACCCATACATCGACAATATCGAATATAACAAAATAACTCTTACATCAACACCGCCGAATGCAACAAAATAACCCGTAAATCGACACTGATGAGTATAACAAATATTCTGTACATCTACATTGACGAGAACAACACAAAAACCCATATATCGACACTGACGAGTACAAAAAATAACCCGTTTATCCACACTGACAAGAACAACAAAATAAACCGTACATCGACACTGACGAGAACAACAAAATAACCCGAACATCGACTTTGAAAAGAACAACAAAATAACCTGTATATAGACACTGAGGAGTACAACAAAATAACCTGTACATGGACACTGACGAGTACAACAAAATAATCCGAACATCGACACTGACGAGAGTAACAAAAAACCCGTACATCGACACTGACGAGAACAACAAAACACCGTACATCGACACCTGATGAGTACAACATAAAACGTTACATCAGCACTGAAAGAGCAACAAAATAACCCGTACATCGGCACTTTCGTCCACAAGAAAAAAACTGTTAATCGACAATAACGAGTACAACATGATTACCCGCACATCGACACTGACGTTACAAGAAAATAACCTGTGCATCAACATTGACGAGTACAATGTAATAACCCGTGCATTCACACTAACGAGTATAACGTTACATTCACACTGACACGAAAATAACCCGTGCATCCACACTGACGAGTATAACAAAATAATCCATACATCGACTCTTACGAGTATAACAAAATAACCCGTACATTGACACTGACGAGTACAACAAAAAAGCCCGTACATCGACACTGACGAGAGTAACAAAATAACCCGAACATCGACACTGAGGAGAGTAACAAAAAGCCCGTACATCGACACTGACGAGAACAACAAAATAACCCGTATATGGACACTAACAAATACAACAAAATAACCCGTACATCGACACTGAGGAGAGTAACAAAAACTCCGTACATCGATACTGACGAGAACAACAAAAAAGCTCGTACATCGACACTGATGAGAGTAACAAAATAACCCGAACATCGACACTGAGGAGAGTAACAAAAAGCCCGTACATCGACACTGACGAGAACAACAAAATAACCCGTATATGGACACTAACAAATACAACAAAATAACCCTTACATCGACACCTGATGGGTACAATATAATAACGTTACCTCGGCACTGACCAGAGGAACAAAATAGCCCGTACATCGACAACTGATGAGTACAATATAATAACGTTACCTCAGCGCTGACCAGAGGGACAGAATAACCCGTATATCGACAACAGGTGAGTACAATATAATAACGTTACCTCGGCACTGACCAGAGGAACAAAATAACCCGTACATCGACAACTGATGAGTACAATATAATAACGTTACCTCGGCATGACAAGAGTAACAAAATAGCCCGTACATCGACACCTGATGAGTACAATATATTACGTTAACTCAGCACTGACAAGAGTAACAAAATTACACGTACATCGACACTGACGAGAACAACAAAATAACCCGTACATCCACACTAACAAATACAACAAAATAGCCGGTACATCGACAACTGATGAGTACAATATAATAACGTTACCTCGGCACTAACAAGAAACAAAATAACCCGAACATCAACACTGTCGAGTACAACAAAATAATCCGACCAACGACTTTAACGAGAGCAACAAAATAACCCATACATCGACACTGATTAGTATAACAAAATATTCCGTACATCTACATTGACGAGAACAACACAAAAACCCATATATGGACACTGACGAGTACAAAAAATAATCCGTTTATCCACACTGACAAGAACAACAAAATAAACCGTACATCGACACTGACGAGAACAACAAAAAACCCGAACATCGACTTTGACAAGAACAACAAAATAACCTGTATATAGACACTGAGGAGTACAACAAAATAACCTGTACATGGACACTGACGAGTACAACAAAATAATCCGAACATCGACACTGACGAGAGTAACAAAAAACCCGTACATCGACACTGACGAGAACAACAAAACACCGTACATCGACACTTGATGAGTACAACATAAAACGTTACATCAGCACTGAAAGAGCAACAAAATAACCCGTACATCGGCACTTTCGTCCACAAGAAAAAAACTGTTAATCGACAATAACGTGTACAACATGATTACCCGCACATCGACACTGACGTTACAAGAAAATAACTTCTGCATCAACATTGACGAGTACAATGTAATAACCCGTGCATTCACACTAACGAGTATAACGTTACATTCACACTGACACGAAAATAACCCGTGCATCCACACTGACGAGTATAACAAAATAATCCATACATCGACTCTTACGAGTATAACAAAATAACCCGTACATTGACACTGACGAGTACAACAAAATAACCCGTACATCGACACTAAGGAGAGTAACAAAAACTCCGTACATCGATACTGACGAGAACAACAAAAAAGCCCGTACATCGACACTGACGAGAGTAACAAAATAACCCGAACATCGACACTGAGGAGAGTAACAAAAAGCCCGTACATCGACACTGACGAGAACAACAAAATAACTCGTATATGGACACTAACAAATACAACAAAATAACCCGTACATCGACACTAAGGAGAGTAACAAAAACTCCGTACATCGATACTGACGAGAACAACAAAATAACCTGTACATGGACACTGACGAGTACAACAAAATAATCCGAACATCGACACTGACGAGAGTAACAAAAAACCCGTACATCGACACTGACGAGAACAACAAAACACCGTACATCGACACTTGATGAGTACAACATAAAACGTTACATCAGCACTGAAAGAGCAACAAATAACCCGTACATCGGCACTTTCGTCCACAAGAAAAAAACTGTTAATCGACAATAACGTGTACAACATGATTACCCGCACATCGACACTGACGTTACAAGAAAATAACTTCTGCATCAACATTGACGAGTACAATGTAATAACCCGTGCATTCACACTAACGAGTATAACGTTACATTCACACTGACACGAAAATAACCCGTGCATCCACACTGACGAGTATAACAAATAATCCATACATCGACTCTTACGAGTATAACAAAATAACCCGTACATTGACACTGACGAGTACAACAAAATAACCCGTACATCGACACTAAGGAGAGTAACAAAAACTCCGTACATCGATACTGACGAGAACAACAAAAAAGCCCGTACATCGACACTGACGAGAGTAACAAAATAACCCGAACATCGACACTGAGGAGAGTAACAAAAAGCCCGTACATCGACACTGACGAGAACAACAAAATAACTCGTATATGGACACTAACAAATACAACAAAATAACCCGTACATCGACACTGAGGAGAGTAACAAAAACTCCGTACATCGATACTGACGAGAACAAAAAAGCTCGTACATCGACACTGATGAGAGTAACAAAATAACCCGAACATCGACACTGAGGAGAGTAACAAAAAGCCCGTACATCGACACTGACGAGAACAACAAAATAACCCGTATATGGACACTAACAAATACAACAAAATAACCCTTACATCGACACCTGATGGGTACAATATAATAACGTTACCTCGGCACTGACCAGAGGAACAAAATAGCCCGTACATCGACAACTGATGAGTACAATATAATAACGTTACCTCAGCGCTGACCAGAGGGACAGAATAACCCGTATATCGACAACAGGTGAGTACAATATAATAACGTTACCTCGGCACTGACCAGAGGAACAAAATAACCCGTACATCGACAACTGATGAGTACAATATAATAACGTTACCTCGGCACTGACAAGAGTAACAAAAGCCCGTACATCGACACCTGATGAGTACAATATATTACGTTAACTCAGCACTGACAAGAGTAACAAAATTACACGTACATCGACACTGACGAGAACAACAAAATAACCCGTACATCCACACTAACAAATACAACAAAATAGCCGGTACATCGACAACTGATGAGTACAATATAATAACGTTACCTCGGCACTAACAAGAAACAAAATAACCCGAACATCAACACTGTCGAGTACAACAAAATAATCCGACCAACGACTTTAACGAGAGCAACAAAATAACCCATACATCGACACTGATTAGTATAACAAAATATTCCGTACATCTACATTGACGAGAACAACACAAAAACCCATATATGGACACTGACGAGTACAAAAAATCCGTTTATCCACACTGACAAGAACAACAAATAAACCGTACATCGACACTGACGAGAACAACAAAAACCCGAACATCGACTTTGACAAGAACAACAAAATAACCTGTATATAGACACTGAGGAGTACAACAAAATAACCTGTACATGGACACTGACGAGTACAACAAAATAATCCGAACATCGACACTGACGAGAGTAACAAAAAACCCGTACATCGACACTGACGAGAACAACAAAACACCGTACATCGACACTTGATGAGTACAATATAAAACGTTACATCAGCACTGAAAGAGCAACAAAATAACCCGTACATCGGCACTTTCGTCCACAAGAAAAAAACTGTTAATCGACAATAACGTGTACAACATGATTACCCGCACATCGACACTGACGTTACAAGAAAATAACTTCTGCATCAACATTGACGAGTACAATGTAATAACCCGTGCATTCACACTAACGAGTATAACGTTACATTCACACTGACACGAAAATAACCCGTGCATCCACACTGACGAGTATAACAAAATAATCCATACATCGACTCTTACGAGTATAACAAAATAACCCGTACATTGACACTGACGAGTACAACAAAATAACCCGTACATCGACACTAAGGAGAGTAACAAAAACTCCGTACATCGATACTGACGAGAACAACAAAAAAGCCCGTACATCGACACTGACGAGAGTAACAAAATAACCCGAAAATCGACACTGAGGAGAGTAACAAAAAGCCCGTACATCGACACTGACGAGAACAACAAAATAACTCGTATATGGACACTAACAAATACAACAAAATAACCCGTACATCGACACCTGATGGGTACAATATAATAACTTTACCTCGGCACTGACCAGAGGAACAAAATAGCCCGTACATCGACAACTGATGAGTACAATATAATAACGTTACCTCAGCGCTGACCAGAGGGACAGAATAACCCGTATATCGACAACTGATGAGTACAATATAATAACGTTACCTCAGCGCTGACCAGAGGAACAGAATAACCCGTATATCGACAACAGGTGAGTACAATATAATAACGTTACCTCGGCACTGACAAGAGGAACAAAATAACCCGTACATCGACAACTGATGAGTACAATATAATAACGTTACCTCGGCACTGACAAGAGTAACAAAATAGCCCGTACATCGACACCTGATGAGTACAATATATTACGTTAACTCAGCACTGACAAGAGTAACAAAATTACACGTACATCGACACTGACGAGAACAACAAAATAACCCGTACATCCACACTAACAAATACAACAAAATAGCCGGTACATCGACAACTAATGAGTACAATATAATAACGTTACCTCGGCACTAACAAGAAACAAAATAATCCGAACATCAACACTGTCGAGTACAACAAAATAATCCGACCATCGACTTTGACAAGAACAACAAAATAACCTGTACATAGACACTGACATGTACAACAAAATAACCCGTACATCGACTTTGACGAGAACAAGTACAACAAAATAACCCGTACATCAACCTTGACGAGAACAACAAAATAACCTGTACATAGACACTTACAAGTACAACAAAATAACCCATACATAGACACTGATGAATACAACAAAGTAACCTGTACATAGACACTGACGAGTACAACAAAGTAACCTGTACATAGACACTTACAAGTACAACAAAATAACCTGTACATCGACACTGACGAGAACAACAAAATAACCTGTACATAGACACTGACAAGAACAACAAAATAAACCGTACATCGACACTGCCGAGAACAACAAAATAACCCGTACATCGACTTTGGCAAGAACAACAAAATAACCTGTACATAGACACTGAGGAGTACAACAAAATAACCCGTACATGGAAACTGACGAGTACAACAAAATAATCAAAACATCGACACTGACGAGAGTAACAAAAAAACCGTACATCGACACTGACGAGAACAACAAAACACCGTACATCGACACCTGATGAGTACAATAGAAAAACGTTACCTCAGCACTAACAAGAGCAACAAAATAGCCCGTACATCGACACCTGATGAGTACAATATAATAACGTTAACTCAGCACTGACAAGAGTAACAAAATAACACGTACATCGACACTGACGAGAACAACAAAATAACCCGTACATCCACACTAACAAATACAACAAAATAGCCGGTACATCGACAACTGATGAGTACAATATAATAACGTTACCTCGGCACTAACAAGAAACAAAATAACCCGAACATCAACACTGTCGAGTACAACAAATAATCCGACCAACGACTTTAACGAGAGCAACAAAATAACCTATACATCGACACTGACAAGTACAACAAAATAACCCGTACATCGACTTTGACAAGAACAACAAAATAACCTGTACATAGACACTGACAAGTACAACAAAATAACCCGTACATCGACTTTGACGAGAACAACAAACTAACCTGTACATAGACACTGAAAAGTACAACAAAATAACCCGTACATCGACCTTGACGAGAACAACAAAATAACCTGTACATAGACACTTACAAGTACAACAAAATAACCCGTATTTAGACACTGATGAGTACAACAAAATAACCTGTACATGGACACTGACGAGTACAACAAAAAAACCTGTACATAGACACTTACAAGTACAACAAAATAACCTGTACATCGACACTGACGAGAACAACAAAATAACCTGTACATAGACACTGACAAGAACAACAAAATAAACCGCACATCGACACTGACGAGAACAACAAAATAACCCGTACATCGACTTTGGCAAGAACAACAAAATAACCTGTACATAAACACTGAGGAGTACAACAAAATAACCCGTACATGGAAACTGACGAGTACAACAAAATAATCAAAACATCGAGAGTAACAAAAAACCCGTACATCGACAATGACGAGAACAACAAAATACCGTACATCGACACCTGATGCGTACAATAGAAAAACGTTACCTCAGCACTAACAAGAGCAACAAAATAGCCCGTACATCGACACCTGATGAGTACAATATAATAACGTTACCTCGGCACAGACCACAGGAACAAAATTACCCGTACATCGGCACAGACCACAGGAACGTTACCTCATCACTGACAAGAGTAACAAAATAACCCGAACATCGACACCTGATGGATACAATATAATAACGTTACCTCAGCACTGACAAGAGTAACAAAATAACCCGAACATGGACACCCGATAAGTACAATATAACAACGTTAATTCATCACTGACAAGAGTAACAAAATAACCCGAACATCGACACCTGATGGATACAATATAATAACGTTACCTCAGCACTGACAAGAGTAACAAAATAACCCGAACATCGACACCTGATGAGTACAATATAATAACGTTACCTCGGCACAGACCACAGGAACAAAATTACCCGTACATCGGCACAGACCACAGGAACGTTACCTCATCACTGACAAGAGTAACAAAATAACCCGTATATCGACACCTGATGGATACAATATAATAACGTTACCTCAGCACTGACAAGAGTAACAAAATAACCCGAAAATGGACACCCGATGAGTACAATATAACAACGTTACCTCATCACTGACAAGAGTAACAAAATAACCCGAACATCGACACCTGATGAGTACAATATAATAACGTTACTTTAGCACTGACCACAGGACGAAAATAACCCGTATATCGACACCTGATGGATACAATATAATAACATTACTTCAGCACTGATAAGAGTAACAAAATAACCCGAAAATCGACACCTGATGAGTACAATATAATAACGTTACTTCAGCACTGACCACAGGACCAAAATAACCCGTATATCGACACCTGATGGATACAATATAATAACGTTACTTCAGCACTGATAAGAGTAACAAAATAACCCGAACATCGACACCTGATGAGTACAATATAATAACGTTACTTCAGCACTGACCACAGGACCAAAATAACCCGTATATCGACACCTGATGGATACAATATAATAACATTACTTCAGCACTGATAAGAGTAACAAAATAACCCAAACATCGACACCTGATGAGTACAATATAATAACGTTACCTCAGCACTGACAAGAGTAACAAAATAACCCAAACATCGACACCTGATGAGTACAATATAATAACGTTACCTCAGCACTGACAAGAGTAACAAAATAACCCAAACATCGACACCTGATGAGTACAATATAATAACGTTACCTCAGCACTGACAAGAGTAACAAAATAAGCCGTACATCGACACCTGATGAGTACAATATAATACCGTTACCTCATCACTGACAAGAGTAACAAAATAACCCGAACATCGACTTTGACGAGAACAAGTACAGCAAAATAACCCGTACATCGACCTTGACGAGAACAACAAAATAACCTGTACATAGACACTTACAAGTACAACAAAATAACCCATACATAGACACTGATGAATACAACAAAATAACCTGTACATGGACACTGACGAGTACAACAAAATAACCTGTACATAGACACTTACAAGTACAACAAAATAACCTGTACATCGACACTGACGAGAACAACAAAATAACCTGTACATAGACACTGACAAGAACAACAAAATAAACCGTACATCGACACTGCCGAGAACAACAAAATAACCCGTACATCGACTTTGGCAAGAACAACAAAATAACCTGTACATAGACACTGAGGAGTACAACAAAATAACCCGTACATGGAAACTGACGAGTACAACAAAATAATCAAAACATCGACACTGACGAGAGTAACAAAAAACCGTACATCGACACTGACGAGAACAACAAAACACCGTACATCGACACCTGATGAGTACAATAGAAAAACGTTACCTCAGCACTAACAAGAGCAACAAAATAGCCCGTACATCGACACCTGATGAGTACAATATAATAACGTTAACTCAGCACTGACAAGAGTAACAAAATAACACGTACATCGACACTGACGAGAACAACAAAATAACCCGTACATCCACACTAACAAATACAACAAAATAGCCGGTACATCGACAACTGATGAGTACAATATAATAACGTTACCTCGGCACTAACAAGAAACAAAATAACCCGAACATCAACACTGTCGAGTACAACAAAATAATCCGACCAACGACTTTAACGAGAGCAACAAAATAACCTATACATCGACACTGACAAGTACAACAAAATAACCCGTACATCGACTTTGACAAGAACAACAAAATAACCTGTACATAGACACTGACAAGTACAACAAAATAACCCGTACATCGACTTTGACGAGAACAACAAACTTACCTGTACATAGACACTGAAAAGTACAACAAAATAACCCGTACATCGACCTTGACGAGAACAACAAAATAACCTGTACATAGACACTTACAAGTACAACAAAATAACCCGTATTTAGACACTGATGAGTACAACAAAATAACCTGTACATGGACACTGACGAGTACAACAAAAAAACCTGTACATAGACACTTACAAGTACAACAAAATAACCTGTACATCGACACTGACGAGAACAACAAAATAACCTGTACATAGACACTGACAAGAACAACAAAATAAACCGTACATCGACACTGACGAGAACAACAAAATAACCCGTACATCAACTTTGGCAAGAACAACAAAATAACCTGTACATAAACACTGAGGAGTACAACAAAATAACCCGTACATGGAAACTGACGAGTACAACAAAATAATCAAAACATCGAGAGTAACAAAAAACCCGTACATCGACACTGACGAGAACAACAAAATACCGTACATCGACACCTGATGCGTACAATAGAAAAACGTTACCTCAGCACTAACAAGAGCAACAAAATAGCCCGTACATCGACACCTGATGAGTACAATATAATAACGTTACCTCATCACTGACAAGAGTAACAAAATAACCCGAACATCGACACCTGATGGATACAATATAATAACGTTACCTCAGCACTGACAATAGTAACAAAATAACCCGATCATCGACACCTGATGAGTACAATATAATAACGTTCCTTCAGCACTGACCACAGGACCAAAATAAACCGTATATCGACACCTGATGAATACAATATAATAACGTTACCTCAGCACTGGCAAGAGTAACAAAATAATCCGAACGTCGACACCTGATGAGTACAATATAATAACGTTGCCTCAGCATCGAACACAGGAACAAAATACCCCGAACATCGACACCTGATGAGTACTATATAATAACGTTACCTCATCATTGACAAGAGTAACAAAATAACCCGAACATCGACAACTGATGAGTACAATATAATAACGTTACCTCATCACTGACAAGAGTAACAAAATAGCCCGTACATGGACACCGCCGAGTACAACAACATAACCCAAACATCGACACTGACGAGAGTAGCAAAATAACCCGAACATCGACACAGGAGAGTAACAAAAAGCCCGTACATCGATACTGACGAGAACAACAAAAAAGCCCGTACATCGACACTGACGAGAGTAACAAAATAACCCGAACATCGACACTGAGGAGAGTAACAAAAAACCCGTACATGAACATCGCCGAATACAACAATATAAGTCAAACATCAACACTGACGAGAACAACAAAATAACCCGTACATCGACACCTGATGTGTACAATATGATAACGTTACCTCAGCACTGACCAGAGGAACAAAATAACCCGTACATCGACATGTGATGAGTACAATATAATAACGTTACCTCGGCACCAACCACAGGAACAAAATAACTCGTGCATCGACACTGAGGAGAGTAGCGAAAAACCCGTACATTGATACTGACGAGAAACAACAAAAAAGCCCGTACTTCGACAATGACGAGAGTAACAAAATAACCCGAACATCGACACTGAAGAGAGTAACAAAAAATCCATACATCGATTCTGACCAGAAACAACAAAAAAACCCGTACATGGACACCGCCGAATACAACAATATAAGTCAAACATCAACACTGACGAGAACAACAAAATAACCCGTACATCGACACCTGATGTGTACAATATGATAACGTTACCTCAGCACTGACCAGAGGAACAAAATAACCCGTACATCGACATGTGATGAGTACAATATAATAACGTTACCTCGGCACCGACCACATTGATACTGACAAGAAACAACAAAAAAGCCCGTACTTCGACACTGACGAGAGTTACAAAATAACCCGAACATCGACACTGAGGAGAGTACAAAAAGATCCATACATCGATACTGACGAGAACAACAAAAAACCCGTACATGGACACCGCCGAATACAACAATATAAGTCAAACATCAACACTGACGAGAACAACAAAATAACCCGTACATCGACACCTGATGTGTACAATATGATAACGTTACCTCAGCACTGACCAGAGGAACAAAAGAACCCGTACATCGACATGTGATGAGTACAATATAATAACGTTACCTCGGCACCGACCACAGGAACAAAATAACTCGTGCATCGACACTGAGGAGAGTAACAAAAAATCCATACATCGATACTGACGAGAACAACAAAAAAACGTACATAGACATTGACGATAACAACAAAAAACCTGTACAAGGACACCGGCGAATACAACAACATAATCCAAACATCAACACTGACGAGAACAACAAAATAACACGTATATGGACACTAACAAATACAACAAAATAGCCCGTACATCGACAACTGATGAGTACAATGTAATAACGTTACCTCAGCACTGACCAGAGGAACAAAATAACCCGTATATAGACACCAGGTGAGTACAATATAATAACGTTACCTCGGAACTGACATGAGGAACAAAATAACCCGAACATCGACACCTGATGAGTACTATAAGTTACATGGTTTGTAAGTGTCCGGTACGGAATGATACAGGGTCAGTAGGAAAGATACCGGGTGAGGCGGCAAGACAAGAGTAACAAAATAACCCGTACATCGACACTAACGAGAACAACAAAATAACCCGTACATTCACACTAACAAATACAACAAAATAGCCGGTACATCGACAACTGATGAGTACAATATAATAACGTTACCTCATCACTGACAAGAGTAACAAAATAGCCCGTACATCGACATCTGATGAGTACAATATAATAACGTTACCTCAGCACTGACAAGAGTAACAAAATAAGCCGTACATCGACACCTGATGAGTACAATATAATAACGTTACCTCATCACTGACAAGAGTAACAAAATAGCCCGTACATGGACACCGCCGAGTACAACAACATAACCCAAACATCGACACTGACGAGAGTAACAAAATAACCCGAACATCGACACTGAGGAGAGTAACAAAAAAGCCCGTACATCGATACTGACGAGAACAACAAAAAACCCGTACATCGACACTGACGAGAGTAACAAAATAACCCGAACATCGACACTGAGGAGAGTAACAAAAAATCCATACATCGATACTGACGCATTATCGACTTTGCGTTTGATCAATAGTTGCGCATGCGCTAATTTTTCCCGTTACTTTCTACCTGAAGCTAACAAAGAATTATGAAGGATTGAAATTTATTTCTTAAATAAAATATTGAAAGATCAAAGATCTCAAATTATTCCTGTTATCATTAAAAAGTAGAAAATGAGAGGAATTTTATGGTATTTTTTAATCTGAAATATTTTAAGAAATTTTTGGGGCTTTTTTATTTTGAAATTTAAGAACTTTACAATATAGATAAAGAAGGAAATATGTTGACGTGGTTGCTTAAAACAGTCATATCAATAACTATACTTTCATTTTCGAAAAAGTTCCTGTTATAGCTAAAAAGAAAACATTTTGACGATTCCAATGGTGTATAACACGAGAAAATAAATAAATAAACAATTGGGGCTTTTTTAACTTTAATATAAAAATGGGCCCTATTTTTGACCAACTATAGCGGTCATCTTAACCCGTCACCTATATAATATATACACTGGTGATGTATAAGGATTTATATAGGGAAACATGCACCTGGTTTAATATTTTACTTATTATGAATTTAATATGAATATTTCTTAACACTTTCAAATCATTTCATATTCTACAATTTTTTCTGCATCTTGCTATATTTTTTCATAATTTTATGATAATGGCAAATTACTTCAAAATTACTTTGAAAATAACCCTTAAAAATAACGCAATATAGTAAATAGGTGATAATTTACATAAAAAGGCTAACTTTGATTGGCAAAAACTCTAAATATTTAATAAAAAGTCTAACACTTTCAAATCAGTCCATATTCTACTATTTTTTCTGCATCTTACTATATTTTTTCATAATTTTACGATAATGGCAAATTACTTCAAAAATACTTTGAAAATAACCCTTAAAGTTAATAACGCATATATTCGTATGGTCTTATATAGAGTTATATAGTCAAAAGGTGATAATTTACACAAATAGGCTTACTTAAATTGACAAAAACTCTAAAAATTTAAAAAAAGTCTAACACTTTCAATCGTTTCACATTCTACAACTTTTTCCGCATCTGAAGACATGTTTTTCGAAATTGTACGATAATGGCAAATTACTTCAAAATTACTTTAAAAATTTGTATGATTTTACGGATAACGATATTTTCGCATAGATGTATATAGTAAATATGTGAACATTTGCATGGGGATGCTTGTTTTCATCTTCAAATACATTTTTTAATATAGAAAATGTAAGACTTTCACATCGTTTCATATATTTCACATTTTTCTCAAATTAAGATTTTTTAAATAATTTTCCGACAATGGCAAATTACTTCAAAATTCTTTTGAAAATTATTAGAGCGGTATATATTTGTTTTATACCTCAGTTTAATGTCAACTATTATAAATAAATAAATAAATAAATAAATAAATGTTTCGAAGGTTCATTCACGATTATCCAACATTTGAAAAATCACTATTCACACTTATCCAACATTGGATTTATGCACCATTGATTTAGATATTATTTACCTGTGGTGTGATCAGGTAGTTTCCCCTACCAGAATAAAAGTTCCTTTAATTAAAAAGTATGAAATAATATGTCATATTTTTACTGAAAGTTTAATATAACCAAAATTATAACTAATATTAAATGATTATGTTAAATTTTAGAAATTATTTTTTTTATTTCCTACCTTAACAAATTTCAATAAGTTATATTTAAAGAATAATAATATTTATTCTTTATTAAGAATTAAAAATAACTATAAATAAGAAATAAATATGTCAGTTTTTAGTAATTATAAAATATTTCCTACCTAATTAAATTCTGATTACATAATTTTTTGACAAATATATATGAATTTCTCTCAAATTTATTCATTAGTTTATTTTTCATATATTGTCCTTTATGGGATGATCAGAGTTTGGATTGATTGATAAATTGAAATAAATTTTTGCTTAATCACTTGAATGTCATATATATATATATATATATATATATATATATATATATATATATATATTTAAATTATTTGATAATGGTTTTAAAAATGAAGTTACTATTAAAACGAAAAATGGAAAAAAATAAAAAAAACTTATTAAAGATTATGTTCTTGGAATATCTTTTGGAGCATATTTTGATTTTTTTCCAATTGGAAATTTTTCCAAAAAAGTTATATTCATGGAATATTTCTTCCAAAATGTAGCATATTTTTTATTTTTAACAATTAGATTTTTTAAATTCTGATATGGAGCATATTTTTTTTCAAATAAAAGTTATTTTGGGATTGTTTTCCCCATTATAATCTTCATATTTTTTCCAAAATAAGTTAGTTGGATTTTCTTTAACAAAAATCTCAAAACAAGCAAAAAAAAAAAAATAAATAAAAAAATTAAAAAAAATAATAATAATACAAAGAAATAAAAAAAATGAAGGACCTCCATTTCAACATCATCCCATAACTAATATTTTCCTAAACTTTGGCAATCATTGGAACTTGGAATAAACATTTTTGACAAAACTAATTTAGTTCCTTCAAAATGTGACCTTCAAAATCACAAATTAATTTCCAGGGATATTTTAAAATTTACCAAAATTATTAACAGATTTAAGTAAAGGGAAATCTTATTAAAAGAATTATAGTGAAACCAGAGCCAGGTATATTTAATCTTCAAAAAGGTAAAGGTATGAATTTCCATGTTCACAATAACCAAGCCAACCTATTGTTTTCATTTTCCTTTGATGTCGTTTATCCAACATAAAATGTACCTTTCCCCATTATTATTGTGTACTACAGATTAAAATTCCTGTCAGTCATAATACATAATATCACAGATGCAGTCTCTCTCTCTCTCTCTCTCTCTCTCTCTCTCTCTCTCTCATAGTTTTAAACATCTCATTATCACATTAAAGTACAAAAAATAATAGTAAATAATAACAATAATTTAATTTCTCTGACTTCCCCACATTTATTTGTTCTAAAAGCGTACATGGACTCAAGAAGACTATTAAGCTAATATCATAACTGCGTGTAAAAAAGGAAAAACGAGTTAGTAAAAACAAAGAATTCTAAGAGAAATCAAACAGACCCACGAAAATTATTTGGAAAATAATAAACCTATAAATGAGGAAATAGAAAACTTGGATGAATATGCAATCAAAGAAAAACTATCGCAATTGGGAATAAAAACAAGAGTGAGGAAAAACGACAAACTAGTTGAAATATTTAAGAGATCCGTTGAGAAGTACTGAATAATGAATAAATTTTTGTCACATGTGTATTTGGTGTGTGAATACTCTATATGGTAGTAACATTTTGTGGTGACTGGTAACTGTGTGCATATATTTTAAGAAAATTTTAGATGATGAAATATGTATAATTAATGAAAAACTGATAAGCCCATGCCATACGATTTATTTATTTATTTATTTATTTATGCTTGATGATTCAATAAACCATGTGGATGAAGTTTTGCCTTCACGTGTCTTGTGTTCAAATGCCTGAAGGGCGTGATTGATTGATTGATTGATTGATTGATTGATTGATTGATTCCAGTCGGAATAGTGAGCAATCACTTTTATCGGGTCGACGAATAAGCTATCCTAGATCCAAGTTGAATCAAGTCCTGGATTCAACTGTTCAATATGAAGGAATTCTTTCATCAATTTAACTGAACGGCAAAACAACGATTGACAGCTGAGTAATGCTTGCCGCAACATGTACGCGCAACATACAGAATAAAAACTAACTTATTAGAATGAATAGTATTTTAGTATTTTTCTTTGCTTTAAAGATAAATTGAATTAATCAGATAATATATATATATCACTCAAAATATGAATCATTATCTGATTAATTCAATTTATCTTGAAAGCGGAGAAAAATACTATTCGTACGTTATAAATATATGTATATATCACGCGCGCGCGCGCATGTGTGTGTGTGTGTGTGTGTGTTTAAAACAGAACTATTCATAAAGTGAAGACTATTCTTTTTATTAATTGTATGACCCATGTTTGTCAATTTTTATCAGTTATGGCTGAACTTTTGATAACTATGAAACAATATTTAATTTCAAAAAATTAACAAACAGTTAAAAAAATAATCAAATAAAATCGGAAATATTTTAATATAAGTTAAAATAAAAGTTTTACATGTACATAATTATAATGTATAGGGAAAAAAGAAAATTATCTTTATCTTATGAACAGCTCTAGTGAATATCTTTCCTCTCGATTAACAGATTAAGACACCATCTTACCTATAAAGTACGAGTTAAGTCCCTTGAATTACCGAACGGTAAGTTCATAATGAGAACAACAAAAAACCCGTACATGGACACCGCCGAATACAACAATATAAGTCAAACATCAACACTGACGAGAACAACAAAATAACCCGTACATCGACACCTGATGTGTACAATATGATAACGTTACCTCAGCACTGACCAGAGGAACAAAATAACCCGTACATCGACATGTGATGAGTACAATATAATAACGTTACCTCGGCACCGACCACAGGAACAAAATAACTCGTGCATCGACACTGAGGAGAGTAACAAAAAACCCGTACATCGATACTGACGAGAAACAACAAAAAAGCCCGTACTTCGACACTGAGGAGAGTAACAAAAAACCCATACATCGATACTGACGAGAACAACAAAAAAAACCTACATAGACACTGACGATAACAACAAAAAACCAAAAAACCTGTACAAGGACACCGCCGAATACAACAACATAATCCAAACATCAACACTGACGAGAACCTCAGCACTGACCAGAGGAACAAAATAACCCGTATATAGACACCAGGTGAGTACAATATAATAACGTTACCTCGGAACTGACATGAGGAACAAAATAACCCGAACATCGACACCTGATGAGTACTATAAGTTACATGGTTTGTAAGTGTCCGGTACGGAATGATACAGGGTCAGTAGGAAAGATACCGGGTGAGGCGACAGCCGAACCCGGTATGTTTTCTACTGACCCTGTATCATTCCGTTCCGGACACTTACAAACCATGTAACTTTTTTACCCTACCGATGACCCGGGGTTATTGAAAACGTTTTTTTAAAAATTCTACCGATGTCAATGAAGGAAGTTAAAAAAATATTATTTGGGTGCAATAAAATACTGCTGTGACAACAAAATAAAACGGATACTAAAATTCAGCATACTAACGAAGTCTAGCAGTCTTTCCTTTGGCTTTCAATGTTTCGAAATAATACTTTTATGCGTTTAACTCACTATCTTCAGCAGAAGGTTCTGCAAACTGTTGTGTCTGGCACAATCAGGTTGATTCATTGTCGAAATGATCAAAAACACGTGCGTCCATATTGAGAACTATTTTACACGGTACACCTTGTCTTGCGAAAAGCGTACGTAGAACTTGAATTGTGGCATGTGAAGTAGTAGATTTCATCTCGAAAACTTCAGGCCACTTGGAGTATGCATCAATAACGATCAAAAACATCATCTTTTGAAATGGTCCCGCAAAGTCAATATGAACACGGTACCACGGAGTACCTGGCCATTTCCTTGGGTGCACAGGAGCAGCTGGAGCCTGTTTTTGATCCAACTGACACCCACTACATGATCTACTAAGTGACTCAATATGTTCGTCCAACTTGGGCCACCAAAAATAAGAGCGAGCATGGCTTTTCATTTTGACAACACCTAAGTGTCCTGAATGTAATTCTTCCAACACCTTCTTGCGTAAACTTTCAGGAACAATAACTCTGTTGCCCCACATTAGACATCCTTGATGGGTACTTAACTCATCCTTGCGATTAACATAATGTCTAAGATCACTACTTGGATCAATATCTTTGATATTTACAAAGTTCCCTGTCACAACGCAATCTAGAACTTGCGATAGAATTGGGTCACGTCGCGTTTCATATCGAATCTTGTCACTCGTTACTGGCAAGTGTTCGAACTGTGAATTATAGAATATATCTACTACATCCTCACTATCATCACAACTGTCTATCTCGAGCGGAGAACGCGAAAGTGCATCGGCATTCCCATGTTGCTTCGTACCTCTAAACTCGATATCGTATGTATGACTAGACAAGAATATTGCGTATCTCTGCAAACGTGCAGCAGTCATAGTAGGTAACGCTTTAGACGGACTAAAGATGCTAATTAACGGTTTGTGATCAGTCACAAGAGTAAACCGTTGTCCATATAAGTAAGTATTGAACTTTTTAACTCCATAAACTAATGGCAGTGCTTCCTTGTCAATTTGTGAGTACCCTTTCTCTGCCTTCTTAAGGGTTCTAGACGCAAACGCAATCGGTCGTTCTGTTCCATCCGGGAACGTATGTGATAACACACATCCAATACCATACTGTGAAGCATCGCAGGCTAACTTTATCGGACGCGACGAGTCATAATGACACAATACTTGATCTGAGGTAATAATTTCCTTCACTTTGTTAAAGGCACTTTCCTGTTGTTCACTTCATTTCCATTTAACATCTGCACTCAACAGTTCATTTAACGGTCCAACTACGGTTGACATGTTTGGAATGAAGCGATGATAATAGTTGATAAGACCCATGAACGACTTTAACTGCGATACATTTTCTGGCCTCGGGGCTCTGTTTACTGCGTCAATCTTATCACGCGATTTGTGTAATCCCTGACCATCAATATCATGTCCACAGTAACTAATTTTGTCTCTGAAAAACTCACATTTATCGAGATTCACTCTCAAATCATATTCGCTCAGACGCTTGAGAACGGTCTCAAGGTTCTTTAAATGCTCTGTATCAGTTCTCCCTGTAATTATAATGTCATCAAGTATACACTGGGTAAACGATATGTTTTGCAAAACCTGATCGATAGCACGTTGCCAAATAGCTGGAGATGACGCCACGCCAAACACGAGTCTGTTGTAGCGGTACAATCCTTTATGCGTATTAATAACTAATAACTCCTTAGAAAAATCATCTAATTCCATCTGATGGTATGCATGTTTAAGATCTATCTTCGAGAATTTCTGACCACCTGATAAGTTCGCAAAGATATCCTCAATCTTCGGAAGAGGATATTTATCAACTTGCATAATCTCGTTGACTGTCGTACGATAATCGCCACATATACGAATATCACCATTTTTCTTAACGACGGGCACGATCGGTGTAGCCCAACGGCTGTGCGCGACAGGTTCAATAATACCATCACGTTGAAGACGATTCAACTCATTCTCGATCTTACCGCGCAACACGTATGGAACGGTGCGAGCTTTAATGAACTTAGGTTGTGCATTATCTTCCAGTACTTAATGTGCTTTGATTCCTTTGAGTTTTCCAACCTCGTTTGAAAACACGTTACGGTATTTATCAAGTGTTCCTTTCAATCTCGTATCGGCTTCAGAAACTGTAGAGTCTATCTTAACCGATTTAACTTGACACCAGTCTAGCTTTAACTTAACGAGCCAATCGCGACCGAACAATGGCGGACCATCCTGGGGAACTACATACAATTCCAAAACTTCACGCTTATCATTGAGATTAACACGGACCTTTACCTTCCCTATCGGACGCAAGGTGTGACCAGAATAATTCTTAAGTACTTTCGAGCACGGTAATAACTCAGATGATGAGAAAAATTTCTGTAATCCTTCTCAGATATAATCGACAACGCGGTTCCTGTATCAAGTTCCATCTTAAACGCGTTTTGTTCAATAACAGGATATACGAAAATCGGGTCACAATGGGCTTCCATAGAAGTATGATTTACATTAATGTGTGACAACGGTAACAAGTCATCATCATCATGATCAACTTCACACATGTGTACTCTACTAGATCCTTTCTTTGAATCATGTTTTTTCTTCATACATGCTTTTATAATGTGGCCTGTTTTACCACAGTAATTACAAACAGTGTTTTTGTGTTTACACTTGTCAGACACGTGATCTCCTTCACACCTGTAACATTTAGACTGTACTGTCTTAGTACTCCTCTGACCTTTCGATGACCTTGAATTTCGAAACTTCACCTTTTGCACTACCTCGGGGGCAGATGAGCTGCGCTGACCTTGCAGTTCAACAGCATCTTGTGCGGTGGTTTCCATGGCAACAGCGATTGAGTGCATTTTCTAGAGTCAAACCTGGCTCAGATAACAAACGTTTCTGGATGTTTTCTTGCCTTAGCCCACATACAAATCGATCTAAGAGAGTCGTCTAACACTCCATCAAACTGGCAATAAATTGCAAGCTTTCGTAGTTCTGCAACAAATGTCATGCACGATTCATCGGGAAGTTGATCCCGTTTGTGGAAACGAAATCGTTCTGCTATCACAAGTCTCTGGGGGTTCAAACGGTTTTCTAAAATGGCACACAGATCTCCGAAAGAAACATCGGCCGGTTTATTTGGTGCTACCAAATTTCTAAGCAAAGTGTAAGTCTTTGGGCCAATTAAACTCAACAAAGCCGGTACCTGTTTTTCCTTTTTGACATCGTTGGCAATTAAGTATTGCGAGAGTCGCTCAGCATATGAATCCCACGGCTCGACAGAGTCGTCAAATTGTCCAATTTTACCGATTCCTGACATTATCGTAGTGTCCTATGGTTAAGCTGTAGGTTCTTAGTTTTATCTCGTCGCCAAATTGTTGTGTCTGGCACAATCAGGTTGATTCATTGTCGAAATGATCAAAAATACGTGCGTCCATATTGAGAACTATTTATTAACATAAGCAGACGACAAGTGTATTCCTACACAAGGATATACTAAACATAAAATGGCAAACGGATATGATCCGGAAATCGCAACACACCACACAAACCATTTATTTACGGTCGCCATTTTGGTTGACGTTTACGTTAGAGACAGGGGACGTAACTCTAACCCACCGAGTATGAGCCTTACTGACCCAGTATTTTTGCGCGTGCGGCTATGTACGGAATGATACTGGGTTGGTCATTTGATTCGATTTAGCCAATCATTTCCATAGATTTTAGTCAGAGGTAGGGTAAAATATAATAACGTTACCTCGGAACTGACAAGAGTAACAAAATAGCCCGTACATCGACACCTGATGAGTACAATATAATAACGTTACCTCGGAACTGACAAGAGTAACAAAATAACCCGTACATCGACACTGACGAGAACAACAAAATAACCCGTACATTCACACTAACAAATATAACAAAATAGCCGGTACATCGACAACTGATGAGTACAATATAATAACGTTACCTCAGCACTCATAAAGACAGCCCTCTTCTGGACACCAGAAGGAAAAAGGAAGAGAGGGAGACCAAAAGTTACCTGGCGGCGAACAGTGGAAGAAGAGATGAAAGAGCAGCAGAGAAGCTGGGGCACTCTCCAGAAGCTAGCCAGTGACAGACAGGGATGGAGAGCCCTCGTTACTGCCCTATACGCCAAAGGCGTCACGGGCAATAAGTAAAGTAAGTAAACCTCAGCACTTACAAGTAACAAAATAACCCGAACATCAACACTGAGGAGTACAACATAATAACCCGTACGTCGACTTTGACAAGAACAACAAAATAAACCGTACATCAACACTGACAAATACAATAAAATAACCCGTACATCGACTTTGACAAGAACAACAAAATAACCTGTACATAGACACTGACAAGTACAACAAAATAACCCGTACATCCACACTGACAAGAACAACAAAATAAACCTTACATCGACACTGACGAGAACAACAAAATAACCCGTACATCGACTTTGACAAGAACAACAAAATAACCTGTACATAGATACTGAGGAGTACAACAAAATAACCTGTACATGGACACTGACGAGTACAACAAAATAATCCGAACATCGACACTGACGAGAGTAGACAAAACAAAACACCGTACAACGACACTGACGAGAACAACAAAACACCGTACATCGACACCTGATGAGTACACATAAAAACGTTACCTCAGCACTGACAAGAGCAACAAAATAACCCGTACATCGGCACTTTCGTCCACAAGAAAACGTCTTTCGTCCACAAGAAAAAACTGTTAATCGACAATAACGAGTACAACATGATTACCCGCACATCGACACTGACGTTACAAGAAAATAACCCGTGCATCAACATTGACGAGTACAATGTAATAACCCGTGCATCCACACTGACGAGTATAACGTAACATTCACACTGACACGAAAATAACCCGTGCATCGACACTGACGAGTATAACAAAATAATCCGCCTGTTGATTAGCTCGATGTCAATACAATGGGATGTATGTAACGTTAATCTGTGACATTGTACAATGCATATCAGTGGACAACACTATTAAACAATTTTTTTCTAGTACAAGGCAGATTACAAACCCCATATTCAATCCTGCACCACATGGACGTAAATGAACATTAACCCATAGAGATAAATAACCTGGCATAAGATTATGCATTTATACGACACTGTAGCAAAATTTGCATACCTAAAAAATACTCACATACTATAGCAAATTTGCTCTTGGTTCCTACTAGGTGCAAATTGACTTACATGAATAAAATTTGTGTATATGCAAAGTTGTTCATACGACACAATTTGCATATATGAAATTTACATATGAGTAAAAAATACTTAGGTTTGCAGTTTCTCGCCGTATAAAATATTATTTTATTGTATTTAATAAATAGTACTTTAAAATACAAATGATGAAAGCGATAGGTCCGTGTAAGTTGCCATAGACATTTTTTTAAAATTAATTTTATGGTTAGACCGTGGACGAAAATCCGAAACTGTGGACAAAAGTACGCACTTGTGGACAAAAATACGACACTATGGACGAAAATACAAATATATTTATTCTTAACTTAATGGAACCTTCAATTTGCTGTGTCAATTTCTCGTTTGTTTTATAAAAAACCGTATTCTGTCGGAACAATTGTCCCGATTATTTGTCTGATTCTCTGAAGCGACATTGCCCATTTGTAGTGTTATAAAAAATTATATAATAATTTTTAAAAAATGCCTGTTATAAAGAAAGCAAAAAATGCACAATGGAAGTTTAAGTTTGCCCAGAGCCCTTACCTTTCGATTATATCAAATTACCGTATTTTAATATATACCCGATTTGTTACTTTCGGAACACATGTTCTGAGGGTCTAAAAATATTGGCACTGCCAAAATGTAGTGATACAAAATAACACTTTCGAAATCCGGACACAATGGAAGAGTTGGTTTGCCTAAACCCCTTACTCATCGGTTGTATTAATAAATCTCATTGTTACTCGAACATGTTTTACCAATACGCGTTGCACAGCGTATGTATTGAAATATTTGCAGCCATTTTGTTAAGTTGTAATATCGAATTTAGTTCATTTTTGCTGTTTGGTATGCTTTTATGAAGCCGGTTGTGGGCTTGCTCTGGCTCAGAGCCCTTTGTGGGCATTTTTGACGAATTGGTGTCATTTTTTATTGTTCAGACACCACTTTTAATCGTCAATTGAATATTGTTTTATTTATTGTTCATTGGTCTATATTGTATGGTAGGCGTATATTGTTTTAGTACATTTTTATCAACACTTGTATATGGTAAACTTGTGTTTTTATTTCGTAGTCATATATCTTTGTCTCATTTATCCTGACGATACTGGATTATATTCTATTATATGTTGTTCACTGCCTCCAATTAATTTAGCGTTGTATAACTTAAACTATTGGAGGCAGTAATCATTGTAGTTTTAGTTGTTTATTGGTTTAATAAACAACCTATACACTCCGTGGTTGTTCTATTGTTATTTAAACGGTTTAATTAACAAGTCGGGCTGGGTCACATAAATAAATCTCATTGAAAGAAATTTTCAATGAGAATCTTTATGGGATCAACATATAATATCATCTTGTCCGTTATGTTTTATGATACAGACTATACATTCTTATCGTCGCACCCAACAACCAATCACATGAGTCCTATAATCACTTCTATCACTTTTTCAGTTTCGGCTGCTGTGAATTTTTAGTTTCTGAATTACTTATCTATTTGGTGTGAAATTTAATTTTTATTACCGCCCACCCACCCGACGAAGTTGCTTTTTGTGTGAGGTGTCAGTTTTTTTTCATGATTTTATGAGACCCTCTTGTCAGCGTACTTGGATATTTTTTGACGAAGCTGTACGGACACCACTTTTAATCGTCAATTGAATTTTATTTTCTTTAATGTTCATTGGTTATAGCAATTTTTGACATAGTGGTGTCATTTTTAGCTCACCTGGCCAAAGGCCATGTGAGCTTATGGCATGGCGAGGCGTGCGTGCGTGCGTGCGTGCGTCCGTGCGTGCGTGCGTGCGTGCGTCCGTGCGTGCGTGCGTGCGTGCGTGCGTGCGTGCGTCAGTAAACTTTAATCTTCTTCTCCGAAACTACTGGGCCAACTGAGACCAAATTTGCCATGGAAGGTCCTTGACAGAGTCTAACTATAGTTTGTTCAAATCATGACGATCGAATATCCAAGATGGCCGCTGTTACTAAAAATAGACAAAACCTAAAAAAATCTTCTTCTCTTGAACCACTCATTGGAGGCAAAAACTGATGTGATATTTGGATTCTACATAGTCTTAACCTTTAAGTTTGTTCATTTCATGAAATTTGGTTTAAAAATAGGTTACGCGTTTTTGCGTTTAAATTTGCAAAAATCGTAAAATATTTTTAAATTGTTATAACTTGACTATATGACCAGATAATGACATGGGGTTTTCAGTTTTGACATATTCTTGTAATTACCTTCAAAATGGTGTCAAGGTCAATTATGAAGGTCATGACCTAATTTTTTACCTTTCTTATATTATTTATTATCTCGAAAACTATTAACTTTTTGTATAGGCATGTAAATTATAATGTTGTAGGTATTGATACAACGATCATTTTGATATATAGATTTAGGTCATTGGTTCAAAGGTCAAGGTCACAGATGCATAAGAATACTGAAATGGTTCATTATCTTGAAAACTATGAACTTTTTGTATAGGCATGTATATTAGAATGTTGTAGGTATTGATACAACGATCATTTTGATGTATAGAAAAAGGTCATGGGTCCAAAGGTCAAGGTCACAGTAGCGAAACAATACCAAAATCGTTAATTATCTTGAAAACTATAAACTTTTTGTATAGGCATGTATATTGCAATGTTGTTGGTTTTGATGTAACGATCATTTTGATATATAGATTTAGGTCATTGGTTCAAAGGTCAAGGTCACAGATGCGTAAGAATACTGAAATGGTTCATTATCTTGTAAACTATGAACTTTTTGTATAGGCATGTATATTAGAATGTTGTAGGTATTGATACAACGATCATTTTGATGTATAGAAAACGGTCATGGGTCCAAAGGTCAAGGTCACAGTAGCAAAACAATACCAAAATCGTTGATTATTTATCTCGAAAACTATAAACTTTTTGTATGGGCATGTATATTGAAATGTTGTTGGTTTTGATGTAACGATCATTTTGATATATAGATTTAGGTCATTGGTTCAAAGGTCAAGGTCACAGATGCGTAAGAATACTGAAATGGTTCATTATATTGAAAACTATTAACTTTTTGTATAGGCATGTATATTAAAATGTTGTAGGTATTGATACAACGATCATTTTGATGTATAGAAAAAGGTCATGGGTCCAAAGGTCAAGGTCACAGTAGCAAAACAATACCAAAATCGTTAATTATCTTGAAAACTATAAACTTTTTGTATAGGCATATATATTGGAATGTTGTTGGTTTTGATGTAACGATCATTTTGATATATAGATTTAGGTCATTGGTTCAAAGGTCAAGGTCACAGATGCGTAAGAATACTGAAATGGTTCATTATCTTGAAAACTATTAACTTTTTGTATAGGCATGTATATTAGAATGTTGTAGGTATTGATACAACGATCATTTTGATGTATAGAAAAAGGTCATGGGTCCAAAGGTCAAGGTCACAGTAGCAAAACAATACCAAAATCGTCAATTATCTTGAAAACTATAAACTTTTTGTATAGGCATGTATATTGGAATGTTGTTGGTTTTGATGTAACGATCATTTTGATATATAGATTTCGGTCATTGGTTCAAAGGTCAAGGTCACAGATGCGTAAGAATACTGAAATGGTTTATTATCTTGTAAACTATGAACTTTTTGTATAGGCATGTATATAAGAATGTTGTAGGTATTGATACAACGATCATTTTGATGTATAGAAAAATGTCATGGGTCCAAAGGTCAAGGTCACAGTAGCAAAACAATACCAAAATCGTCAATTATCTTGAAAACTATAAATTTTTTGTATAGGCATGTATATGGGAATGTTGTTGGTTTTGATGTAACGATCATTTTGATATATAGATTTCGGTCATTGGTTCAAAGGTCAAGGTAACAGATGCGTAAGAATACTGAAATGGTTCATTATCTTGAAAACTATTAACTTTTTGTATAGGCATGTATATTAGAATGTTGTAGGTATTGATACAACGATCATTTTGATGTATAGAAAAAGGTCATGGGTCCAAAGGTCAAGGTCACAGTAGCAAAACAATACCAAAATTGTTAATTATCTTTAAAACTATAAACTTTTTGTATAGGCATGTATATTCGAATGTTGTTGGTTTTGATGTAACGATCATTTTGATATATAGATTTAGGTCATTGGTTCAAAGGTCAAGGTAACAGATGCGTAAGAATACTGAAATGGTTCATTATCTTGAAAACTATTAACTTTTTGTATAGGCATGTATATTAGAATGTTGAAGGTATTGATACAACGATCATTTTGATGTATAGAAAAATGTCATGGGTCCAAAGGTCAAGGTCACACTAACAAAACAATACCAAAATCGTTAATTATCTCGAAAACTATAAACTTTTTATATAGACATTTATATTAGAATATTGTAGGTTTTGATGTAACAATCATTTTGATATATAGATTTAAGTCATTGGTTTAAAGGTCAAGGTCACAGATGCGAAAGAATACTGAAATGGTTAATTATCTTGAAAACTATTAACTTTTTGTATAGGCATGTATATTAGAATGTTTTAGGTATT
This sequence comes from Anadara kagoshimensis, assembly GCA_021292105.1. Taxonomy (NCBI): domain Eukaryota; kingdom Metazoa; phylum Mollusca; class Bivalvia; order Arcoida; family Arcidae; genus Anadara; species Anadara kagoshimensis. Next base: position 30,077,654 of record CM037859.1, read on the forward strand.
GATACAACGATCATTTTGATGTATAGAAAAATGTCATGGGTCCAAAGGTCAAGGTCACAGTAACAAAACAATACCAAAATCGTTAATTATCTCGAAAACTATAAACTTTTTATATAGACATTTATATTAGAATATTGTAGGTATTAATACAACAATCTTTTTAATGTATAGAAAAGGTCATAGGTCCAAAGGTCAAGGTCACGGTTGCAAAACAATACCAAAAAGATTCATTATCTGGAAAACTATGAATTTTTTGTATAGGCATGTATATTAGAATATTGTTGGTATTGATGCAATCATCATTTTGATATATAGATTATGGTCATTGGTTCGAAGGTGAAGGTCACAGATGCAAGTAGCAAGTTTCATAAATATCTAAATATCCACATCGGAGTTATTGCTCCTTAAATGTAGTATTTATTGTGTTTTTGTGTTGTTAACGGCCCAGGTGAGCGGTACAGGCCCTATTGGGCCTCTTGTTTATTGTTCAGACGGCAATTTTTTGACGAAGTGGTGTCACTTTGTATTGTTCAGGAATCACTTTTAATCGTCAATTGATTTTTGTTTTGAGGGGCATTTTCGACGAAATGGTGTCATTGTTTATTGTTCAGACACCACTTTTTATTTTTATCAGGGCATTTTTGACGAAGTAGTGTCATTTTTTATTGTTCAGACACCACTTTTAATCGTCAATTGAATATTGTTTTATTTATTGTTCATTGGTTTATATTGTATGGTAGGCGTATATTGTTTTAGTACATTTTTATCAACACTTGTATATGGTAAACTTGTGTTTTTATTTCGTAGTCATGTCTTTGTCTCATTTATCCTGACGATACTGCATTATATTCCTATTAATGTTGTTCACTGCCTCCAATCAATTTAGCGTTGTATAACTTAAACTATTGGAGGCAGTAATCATTGTAGTTTTAGTTGTTTATTGGGTTAATAAACAACCTATACACTCCGTGGTTGTTCTATTGTTATTTAAACGGTTTAATTAACAAGTCGGGCTGGGTCACATAAAAATATATATGGTACATCCTATGTTACTTTTGGAACATGTGTTCCAAGGGTATTGATAATCAGCTTTAGCGTTGACCTTAATTTTATTTTTATTTTTTACTATGGCCAGTACTTTTATGGTTATATGAAAATGCCGTATTTTATATACATATTTTGTTGATTTTCCAAAATGTGTTCTCTAGATCAGTTTCTATTCTATAGTGACAATGCCTATATGAGAAGTTACAATATGTCATTTCAAAAATTACCAAACAGTGGAAGTTTCATTTTATCCGAACATTTTACTTTATACATATTCCAAGGACTTAGAGATCCAAGGACTATACTGAAGATAACCATACATAGTAGTGACATTGTTTACACTTTATGTATTTAGTTGAATTTAAAGAAAGCTTCACCATGCCAGAACATTTACTTTCCGCATATGTATAATTGTGTAATGATATATGCTTAAATTGATGCGTTAGGTCAAAGTGTCCTGAAGCACTGCAGGAAACAGTGCTTAGTAGTGACATTGCCTTAGAATAGTATATCAACATGATGTAAACAACTATGTAAACAAAATAAGCCTAACTATGCTCGAACCCTTTACTTTACGACTATATGAAATATACTGTACTTACCCAATGTGTTCCGAGACATTGATTACAATACTTGGTAGTGACATTGCTAATGCAAAGTGTTATTAAATGATATTTCGAAATTCCCAGCACAGCGAAAGCTTCACTTTGCTTAGACACTTAACTTTCCGTCTATATGAAATATACTGTATAATGGTATGAGCTTACATTGAAACTTTAAGCCAATGTGTTCCGAGGCACTGGTGGTAACCATACTTAGTAGTGACATTGTCTTAGCATAGTTGTACAGAATGATATTTCGAAATTCCTACCACAGTAAAATCTTCACGTTGCTCAGGCAATTTACTTTCTGTCTATATGAAATATACTGTATAATGGTATGAGTTTAAGCCAATGTGTTCCGAGGCACTGGGGATAACCATACTTGGTAGTGACATTGTCTTTATATAGTTGTACAAAATGATATTTCAAATTCCCAGTACAGTGAAAGCTTCACTTTGCTCAGGCACTTAACTTTCTGTCTATATGAAATATACTGTATAATGGTTTGGGCTTACATTGAAACTTTAAGTCAATGTGTTCCGAGGCAATGGAGGTAACCATACTTGGTAATGACATCGTCTTAGCATAGTTGTACAAATTGATATTTCGAAATTCCCAGCACAGTGAAATCTTCACGTTGCTCAGGCACTTTACTTTCTGTCTATATGAAATATACTGTACAATGGTATGGGCTTACATTGAAGCTTTAAACCAATCTGTTCCGAGGCACTGGGGGTAACCATACTTGGTGGTGACATTGTCTTTTTATAGTTGTACAAAATGCTATTTCGAAATTCCCAGCACAGTGAAAGCTTTACTTTGCTCAGGCATTTTACTTTCTGTCTATATGAAATATACTGTTTAATGGTTTGGGCTTACATTGAAGTATAAACCAATGTGTTCCGAGGCAATGGAGGTAACCATACTTGGTAGTGACATTAATTCGTTGAATGTGATAAAATTCGTTTTGATGGATGTTTTATAAATGAAACGAAAACATTTTTCAATGTTGAATAAGTAATGTACTTCATGTATCCTGCCACCATTGGGGGTGACTTACCTAGCGATTAAGCCCTGCTTAGACGCAATCTCTAGTTATTTATGCATGTAAGATTTAAATATTTTATGAAGTATTACTTTTAGTTGAATTTTTAGTTCATTTTCATGTCTTATTTGGAAAACGTAAGATCAACTGTTTCATGATTTTGTGGTTAGTTCTACACCTGTCCTGTACAGAACAGTAGCATATCGTCCAATTTAAAAAAAGTGGGGTCATCAAGAAAGCAACAAAAATTATTTTCTACTTGTAAAAAACTACAGGTTCTACAGCCCATTTTCAATTAAAATTATTTGTCCGTATGTAAGAATTTATCTACTGTGTAGGCCAACCGGTAATATCTGATGGTAGTGTATACCAGTCCTGTTGGTTCTATGGAAAACTGTACAGGCTGGTGTCAGTGTGTAGGATTAGGTTTATGGGTAAGACCTGATGTTACTGGTCATTTTGATGATTGATTGTTGTGAATTTTGAAGAAATGAAAGTCTTTTCTGATTACGTTTTGTTTTCAAATTGTTTGACGGATCATGTCTGTCTGGGCTGCTGGTTGGGTGGTATTTCCTGGTAACAAACATGGTTGTTTTCCCTTAAACCTTTTTGATTTTATAGATGTCGTTTAAATAGTGTGGGTTCAAGATGAATTATGCATACTAAATATGTGTGATCGAACCAGGGATCGGTAGACTGTATATTTCACATATACAGAGCAGCTATGGAGATGTCTTCTGATGATCTTCAGGACAAGGGATGTGATTCCTCCAGGACATCTCAGATTGCAGCCTAATACACAAATATGAATGACTGTTTACTTCCATTAGTTCCTTGTTGTCTAGTTTATAGGATGTCTTGATCGGCGCTTTCAGTCTACAGATCTTAAGTAAGCACTATTTACTATTTTCTGAAGCATATGGCCATTTTAAGAAGAAATTACAGTGATTTTCACATTTAATTAAAAACAAATTCTGATTGATTTTTATTTTAAATATAATTAACTTGGTATAGAAGTAGTTAGTACAATTCAGGTGTTCAAATATCAAATTATATTGCTGATGGGTACCCATAACAATTCAAGTTTTTTTTTCAAATTTCCCATACTTGGATTACTTGGGACTTTTTTTCCTAAAAATATAACATGTTGAGGAATATTCTGATGCAAAAATAAATTCTGTTGCAATTAGTTCTGGGTTTGGTCATTTTTCGGCTAGAATGACTAGACAAAGTGTGGATGAATGTTGTCTTTGTCTATCAAGTATTTTTGTAAAATGTTAAAAAATCTAAATAAAAAAATATACACCACTGCGGTTGCTCAGTTGGTAGCGTGCTCGCTCCGTAAGTGGGAGGTTGTGAATTCGTACCCTTTTACCGGGTCTGACCCCAATACTTGAAAGTGGGCAGTGACTGTTCTTTTGCCAAGCACTCGGTATTATGAAATGAAAGTCACGATTCTTTCGGATGGGAACTTAAAATAATCAAGGTCCCGTGTCACGGAAGGCACGATAAAGAACTCTGCTGTATAATAGCATCAGTGCAACGCACAGGCAAAATTTCTGCACCTTTGCCTATAGTTGGCGACGTCTCGATATTAAGTGAAATATTCCTGACTGGGACGTCAAGCACCATTACTCAACTCAACTGTAATCATTATTCTAAAAAGGCTATTTTGAGTATGTCATGGTCTTATCAGCTTATAGATCCAGTATTGTAACATCTAATGCAAAATACTAAATCATGTGGTAGCCGAGGCTTTACAAAGCTATAGTTGTCTTATTCTAATATAGATATACTACTGATGTACCATTCAACAATTATGCATAAAGTGCTAGGAATTTAAAATCTCTCTTTTTATTTAATAAGTATCAGCAGAAGTGCATATTATTAGTGCACTTTTGGTATCCGCTATGAGTGTATAGCATTATTTAACCTCGATCTTTAAATAATATTATTCAACGAGCCATTTAACGATATAACGGATGAAAAAACATTAAACTTATCACCAGTATATATACACCTTAAAATATCAATGGATATCAATTTAAGTGACGTCATCTTATTTACATATGTAAACTACAGCAGGTCAGTTAGTATACCGGATCATATTTGTTTAACTATTATCATATCAGTCTATCTACTCATATATCTATATATACATAGGTAGTTAAATCTCAATGACGCGACATTCTATTTTTTATTCAATTTCTCAAGCAGGAAGTTTAAAACAAAAAATGGACGACATTCCAGCACGGTAAGATAGTTTGTCTCATTGTATATATAAACATATGATGTTGTTTGTTTCCATTTTAGTATTTAAAGGAATCGTCCTCAAAATTGATGTCTTTGTAATTTTCATGATCAGCGTCGTCATGTGCTAGTTTTAATAATAGCACACGACCCTACTTCCTTATATTAACTAAATTTGTCAGTTTTGAAAGTCAACAAAATTGATTACGTCATTTTCAGAAAGCACCGATGATGCCCTGAAAACTGAACTTTTTGTTATATATCAAATCACGTTTTCATCCTTCAAATGTGTGAGAAAAAGAATTCTACACCAGTAACAGAGATACGAGGCGAGGTCAAAAAGTACATAGAACGGGGTATATATTGCCGCAACAAACAATACATTTTATAGATACGGAAAGTTAGCTACAAGTAACTGGCTACTAGTAGCTGGCTACTTGTAGAAGGAAAGTTGGCTACTAGTAGCCAGTTATTTGTTTCCCAATTAATACGCTATGGTAGAGCTTGTTCCCACTACAGGGACTTAAATTGTTGACTCAGGGATATTGCAAGCCTAGGCTTATAAAGGCCCTCAAAAAGTTTTATGGCCGTCATCACACTATTGTTGATAAGTTTGATGTTTCTGTGTCTAGGATTGCCCTGGATATATTTGACGTCTCATAGTTCCATGTTCCTTTCACACAATTTTGATTTAACACGTGGCGGGTGTAGCTAGCTAAACAGGAGGTGCTTACCCTTCCGGAGCAACCGGCCTCACTTCCCTGGTGGAAGTTCACGTGTCTAACCTAACTTGTCAGTTCCAAAGTTTTTTCTTTGCTTCTGGATTTTGATTCGGACATGGATTCGTATGTTTGTTTTTGATTACTTATGGGAGAAAATTTAGCTACTATAGTTGCCAGTTACTTGTTACAAAAGCAGATGGTAAATTAAATTAATATCATCTATTTACAACTTATTACTACCTACTTACGGATAAGAAATAGAAATTCAGCGAAACTACGAACATGAATGTAGTCCCAATATTTTCATATGTAAATAACATTCAGGACGAGTAGCTGGGTATTTATTTTGAAGATATTCAAAATTCAAGTATATCATGATGACGTATATTCAATTCTGCATCCATTGATACCAAATATTTAAACATTCAAGCTTCAAAACGCTCAAATACGCTTCCAAAAACAGGAGTGGGGGTGTACGGATAGGTTCAAGTGCTTTTTCTATCACTTTTCACATTCAGGACGAGTAGCTGGGTATTTATTTTTAAGATATCCAAAATTCAAGGACATCATGATAAAGTGTATTCAATTCTGCACCCATTGATACCAAATATTCAAACATACAAGCTTCAATACGATCAAATAGGCTTCCATAAACAGGAGGGGGGGAGTGTACGGGTAGGTTCAAGTCAAGTGCAATTCTATCAATTTTTGATATTCAGGACGAGTAGCTGGGTATTTATTTTTAAGATATTCAAAATTCAAGTATATCATGATGAAGTATATTCAATTCTACATCTATTGATACCAATTATGCAAACATTCAAGTCTCAATAAGCTCAAACACGCTTCAACAAACAGGGTAGGGGTGTACGGGTAGGTGCAAGTGGAATTTCTATCATTTTTCACATTCAGGACGAGTAGCTGGGTATTTATTTTTAAGATATTCAAAATTAAAGGACATCATGATGAAGTATATTCAATTCTGCATCCGTTGATACTAAATATTTAAACATACAAGCTTCAATACGCTCAAATAGGCTTCCATAAACAGGGGTGGTGAGTGTACGTGTAGGTTCAAGTGCAATTTCTATTATTTATAGCTTATGGCATGGCGAGGCGTGCGTGCGTGCGTCAGTAAACTTTAATCTTCTCCTCCGAAACTACTGGGCCAACTGAAAACAAATTTGCCATGGAAGGTTCTTGACAGAGTCTAACTATAGTTTGTTCAAATTATGTCGTTTGAATATCCAAGATGGCGGCTGTTACTAAAAATAGACAAAATCTAAAAAAAATCTTCTCTTGAACCACTCATCTGAGGCAAAAACTGATGTGATATTTGGATTCTACATAGTCTTAACCTTTAAGTTTGTTCATTTCATGAAATTTGGTTTAAAAATAGGTTACGCGTTTTTGCGTTTAATTTTGCAAAAATCGTAAAATATTTTTAAATTGTTATAACTTGACTATATGACCAGATAATGACATGGGGTTTTCCGTTTTGATATATTCTTATAATTACCTTCAAAATGGTGTCAAGGTTAACTATGAAGGTCATGACCTAATTTTTTACAATGCCAAAATCGTTAATTATCTTGAAAACTATAAACTTTTTGTATAGGCATGTATATTGGAATATTATTGGTATTGATGTAACGATCATTTTGATTTATAGATTAAGGTCATTGGTATAAAGATCAAGATCACAGATGCGAAAGAATACTGGAATGGTTCATTATCTTGAAAACTATTTACTTTTTGTATAAGCATGTATATTAGATTGTTGTAGGTATTGATACAACGATCACTTTGATGTATAGAAAAAGATCATGGGTCCAAAGGTCAAGGTCACGGTTTCAAAACAATACCAAAAACGTTAATTATCTCGAAAACTATAAACTTTTTGTATAGGCATGTATATTAGCAATTGTGACCTTGACCTTTAATCCAATGACCTTAATCTATATATCAAATTGATCGTGGATATTTAGATATTTATGAAACTTATGCTACTCGCATCTGTGATCTAACGGTCATTTTGATATATAGAAAAAGGTCATGGGTCCAAAGGTTATTGCTCCTTAAATGTAGTATTTATTGTGTTTTTTGTGCTGTTTACGGCCCCATTGGGCCTCTTGTTTCTTGTACCTATCCGTACACCCCCCACCCCCACCCCCACCCCCACCCCCCCACCCCCCCCCCCCCCCCCCCCGTTGTTTGTAGAAGGGTATTTGAGCGTATTGATGCTTGAATATTTGGTATCAGTGGATGCAGAATTGAATATACTTCAATTTATATGTTCTTGAATTTTGAATATTTTTAAAAAATAAATGTCCAGCTATTCGTCTTGACTAAAAATTGATTGAATTGCTCTTGACTTGAACCTACCCGTACACTCCCCCCTCCCCCCCCCCCCCCCCACTATCCTATTTGTGGAAGCGTATTTGAGCGTATTAAAGCTTGAATGTTAAAAAATTTGGTATCAATACATGCAGAATTGAATATACTTCATCATGATATACTTGAATTTTGAATATCTTAAAACTTAATACCAAGCTACTCGTCCTGAATGTGAAAATGATAGAAATTACACTTGAACCTACCCATTTTTCCCTACCCCTTTCCGGTTTGTGGAAGCGTATTTGTGCGTACTGAAGCTTTATCAATAGATGCAGAATTGAATATACTTCATCTAATATACTTGAATTGTGATTATCTTAAAAATAAATACCCAGCTACTCGTCCTGAATGTGAAAAATGATAGAAATTGCACTTGAACCTACCTGTACACCCCCTGATTGTGGAAGGATATTTGAGCGTATTGATGCTTGAATGTTTGCATATTTGGTATCAGTGGATGCAGAATTGAATATACTTCATCATGAAGTTCTTGAATTTTGATTATCTTAAAACTAAATACCCAGCTACTCGTCCTGAATGTGAAAAATGATAGAAATTGGACTTGAAACTACCCGTACACTCCCCCCCCCCTGTTTGTGGAAGGGTATTTGAGCGTATTGAAGCTTGCATGTTTGAATATTTAGTATCAATCGATGCAGAATCGAATATACTTCATCATGATGTTCTTGAATTTTGAATATTTAAAAAAAAAAATTCCCAGCTACTCGTCTTGAATGTAAAAAATTGATTGAATTGCACTCGACTTGAACCTACCCGTACACTCCCCCCCCACCCCCCCCCCCACCCCCCACCCCCCGTTTGAGGAAGCCTATTTGAGCGTATTGAATCTCTTGAATGTTTGAATATTTGGTATCAATGGATGCAGAATTGAATATACTTCATCATGATGTCCTTGAATTTTGAACCTACCCGTACATTCCCCTCTACGGTTTGTGGAAGCGTATTTGTGCGTACTGGAGCTTGAATATTTGAACATTTGGTATCAGTGGTTGCAGAATTGAATATACTTCATCATAATATACTCGATTTTTTAATATCTTAAAAATAAATACCCAGCTACTCGACTTGAATGTTATTTACATATAATAAAAGTTGGGACTACATTCGTTGTACAAGAAAATATTCGTAGTTGCGTTGAAGTTGTGATCCATTAAATAAGTTGTAAATATGTGATATTTTTAAAGTAGCTGTCTGCTTTTGTAACAAGTAACTGGCTATTAGTAGCTAACTTTTCTCCCACAAGTAACTGGCTACTATTGTTCATCTTTAATGTTTATAGACAGTTGTTTTCATAAATAATTTGTATGCCTTTTAAATTTTCGAAACCTAACAATCATATTCTGTTTTGGAAACAAAAAACGCATCTAGAAATACTTTTAGTTTTATCTTTACTTTTTCCGTTATTCTTCTACATAGAGAAAATTTTACATTTTTCACTAAAATTAAGCTGTAGTATGCTCCTTAAGTACCCTATATGCATAAATTAAAAGGTTCAACTAAGGTCGACAATTACAATGTAAATTACTTATATATCACAATTATTAATGGCATCAGTTTTGACAAAATCATGGAGAAGAAATATTTCAGATGGGTGAAGTATGTAGTTTTGAAGTGTTTTTATTTGTAAAAAAGCATTATTTGAAAGTGACAAACTGATTAAGTTTATGACACAGGCGTGATTCAGGCGTGATTATCAATGGTTTAGAACATGGGGTCCATAACGGGTGTTTTAGTTCTTATGCTAATCGCGATATTTGTAAATTTGCTGATTTTTTTCTCTATATACAGAAATAAATGTAATGATTTCAATTTTTCGTGTATTTTTCCTTGTTAGTATTTTTGTTTTTAAACACATATATTGTGGTTATTTTATGAGACACCAAATGATAATACAGCAATTTTAATTAAGGTCTGTCTCTAAGTATAAAAGACGCACAATAGTAACCAGTTACTAGTAGCTAACTTTACCTATCTACATTTTATTATTATTTTTCAATATAGTCCCAATGCACTTAGCCCACTTTTCTTTCAGACTGTCTATACCTTTTAAATAGAAATCTTCGGTTTGGTCCTGAAACCATGCCTCTGTGGCAACCTTAAGTCCATCATCATCAGGAAATCTGATTCCCCCGTAAATGGGATTTCAAATTTCTAAATAGAAAATAATCACGGGGTGCCAAATCGGGACTGTAGGATGGGTGATTAAGTTGTTCGAACTTGCATTCACGAATCGCTACCTGTGCAATTCTTGACTTGTGTACAGGGGTATTGTCGTGAAGAAGCAATACCCCTCGGCTCAACTTTCCCCTCCATCTTAATTTAATAGATTAGATCAGCATAGTAAGCCCGAGTGATAGAGATTCCGGCAGGTTTATAATTGATTAACAGAGCACCCTTAGAATCCCAAAACACAGTGGCAATGACTTTGCCAGCTGATGGTTGGGTTTTGAATTTCTTTGGTGGGGGTGAGCCAGGGTGCTTCCATTGCATGGACTCTTTTTGGGTTTCTGGGCCCCAATGATGAATCCATGTTTCATCACCAGTTACTAAACGTAAATGGAAGCTCTCTCGGTTATCATTATAAATGCCAAGAAGCTCTCGACTTGACTGGAGTCTTTGGAAGAGATCCTGCACATTAAGGTTTCTGGGGACCCATCTTGCGGATACTTTTGACATCCAAAGATGCTCGTGGATAACCATGTGTACACTTCCATATGCATGTGAAATGTCACACTCCCTAGCTATGTCATCAATCCTAATTCGACGATTATTCATGATGAGGGTCTCCACAGATGTGACAATTTCCTTTGTGATGGCATCAGCTGGCCGACCTGACCGTGGGTCATCCTTCAGTGAGGTGCGCCCTCCTTTAAATTCAGCTGACCATTTTGCCACTGTGAAATAGGCAGGACCACTGTCACCGTACACCTCGGCCTTTCGCCGGTGAATTTCTTTGGCATTTGATCCCTCTACTGTGAGGAACTTTATTACTGCAATAAAACTCAACATTTTTATTTTCCATCATTGCTTGATGGTCACCATCTTTGAATGCTTTCGAGAATTACACAAATATGCTGTGACAAATAAACTTGATATGTTTAAAATGGCGGAATGTTGTGTTGTCTAAATAAGTAAAAAAAAATGTGTGTTACGCTTGGCTGAATACCCTGTTCTATGAACTTTTTGACCTCCCCTCGTATCTCAAACTCGGATGAATGTATTTGTGCGTATTGAAGCTTGAATGTTTGAATATTTGGTATCAGTGGATGCAGAATTGAATGTTTTTGAACATGATATACTTGAATTTTTGATATCTTGAAAATAAATACCCAGCTACTCGTCTTGAATGTGAAAAATGTAAAAGTACTCGGTCAATTCATAATAGTGTTTAAAATATTAAATTGTGTTCTTTTACTGAACCAAAATTTGGCTTATTTAAAAGATCAAGTCTTGTACAAAAATAAATTGTAAATTTCATTTTTGCTTAAATAAATGATAATAACATTTTCACGTTAAAGTCCGTTAGTTAATTTTCAAAAGGTGTGCTTTTTACAAGATCGCCCGAGTTTGTAACCAGCGTATTCAAACACTCGCTGTATTGTTCACGTTGCCAACATAAAACATAAAATTACACTGCTAGAAAGCTTAGAACAGATACTACTTTGACAATTAATCTGGAATTAATCCTCTGAAAAATACTAACATTTTTCTTAGCAAGCCCATCTTTATGCTCTCATATGCAAAAGATTAAAAAAATCAAGGGGGCTGCCGTGTAAGGTAACAGATAGCACCCGTGGATTCTTAGTTAATCGTGATGTTAGTTAATAATATTGTTCTAGTTTTCTGTTTATTGTATAAAGAAGAAAAACTAAGATTATGGATGTTGAGGTTTTTTCAATATCCTCGGCTCTTAAGGAAAAACATGTTTACAAAAAACGAAACACTTGTTGTTCATTTACCTTATCTAATTATAGAATGCGGTATCCCCGGGTGTTCAAAAATACATGTATAGTCCGATCACATTTTCAGTGATGAAAAAACATGTTTTGAACGGGTGATGTGATGATATCTCACTTGATATAACTTCAGTAGACTTGAAATTTCACATTTGTTATTAGAACATATTTTGAATATTTTTTCAAATATTCTCAGCTTTTTCATTTTTTTTATTTTCAATTTTTTTATTTTAATTACCATTTACCATTTTCAATATATGTAAAGAACTAGGTACACGGCGGGATTCGTATATGAAAAATGACTCCTAGTCGTATGTCTTGAGATGGAAATAAAAATCAATACAATTCAATAAAAATAAGAAAAGAACGAGTTTAATAAATTTCATATTAAAACCTCGCGAGTCTAAGATCCTATATATCACATAACTCAAAATACCAAGACACAATGACATGTTATGCCATATAGAAACAGGTCAGACAAATTACCTCCAAATTAACTGCGGAAGTAAGAATATACATGTAGTTTTATTTAGTTATAGTAAAAGTAAATGAATCACCTAAAATAAAAAAGATAAAATCAGTATGTAAGTTCAAGTTATTTTATGTTTTCTTGAATCCGCCAAAGCTACTTTTCAAAAAACTGGAAAGCCTTCAATAGTCTACAAATAAACAACAGACTGACACACTTTTCATATGACGTCATTAGGCGCACCAACCACGTAAATGACGTCACAGTTGTGTTCCACGTATCATTACATCATGTAGAATGTAGCAATCCTTTCCAAGGGATTTTTTCTTTCACTATACCAATTCCTTCTCTGTCTACTTTGACGGTATCCTCAACATCATATTCAGCCATTTTGTTGTAAAAAGAAGTACGTGAATGGCGTAGGAATATTTATATCACACTTTAAACCAATCAGAAGCGTGATAACTGATTACGTCACAATCAAGTGATATAGCATGGGTACCTGTGTCATATGAAAAATATTACACCGTTTTATTCAATCAATAAACAGCAGAGTTATGCGATATATCCGGTTATGACAAGTTTTAGCGTAACACTCGACCAATGGTGACCCATTATCCGATCCGTTTATCTGTGACGCCGCCAATGGTCAACGATCATTATAGGTCTATTCCATTTGTTTAAATCAAACTTATCTGAGACATATACAGATTTCCTGATCTTGAAAACATATATTTAAGAGTCATATGAACTGCCATGGTGATTTTGAGGTCATTTCGATCATAGGATTACAGCCCTTATGAGACCATATTCCAACGATTAATGCCCCTTTGCCCTAAAATGGGAAATTATAAATATAAAAAATTATCAAAACCCGTAAAAATGTCTGAAATTATTATTTCTGGTTACGATAGTTTTTTATATTAAAAATACCCTATTCTAGGGCAAAGAAGCATTAAATCCCCAAAATATGGGTTCGTTAGAGATGTGCATATTGCTATTCGATGGTCAAAATCGCCTTTATGGTTCGTATGACTCTTAACCTGTGTAAAGAACCCAAAAAAGTAATAACGACGAGTCATCTTTGTAATCTGAACGTCCGTCCGTCATGTAAACTGTTGATTAGAAGGGCGTAATGACATTAACGTGCCAGTCAAGATTCTTTCACTAACATTTCAGATCTGGGATGATGGGGTTGCTGTAGTACGAAAACCACAGACCTTGGTGTTTGATGTGTAAAAGTAATCTGAGCTGAATATAAATTCATTACTAACAAGTCGTCATGGGTCATACTTCTGTATTGATATTAATTACGTCTTTACGTATTTTTGTGCTTTGTAGACAATGACAACAGTTAAAATGAGCTATAACTCAGATGTACCCCCTCCTCTACCCCCAGCCAGACCACCAAAGGAAAATCAACAAATGACAATGCAACGTAGACCACTACCAGAGATACCATCTGGAACAAAACCAAACAAGACTAGACGACCTCTACCAAATATACCAACAGTGGAACAAAAATCGCAACACGACAGACGTTTTTCATTGCCACACAAGCAGCACACATCACCAGTTGATGGTGTGAAAGGAAAAAATGATGATCAACTTAGCCCAGTGCACACACTCGTAGATTCAAAACGACAACAGAATCTTTCGTCACCTGTGCCTCCAAAGCTACCGCCAAGAAAACAATCCGTTAACATTTCACCTCATTTACATCAAATAAACAATGATATACATAGACCAATATCACCCCCTGTGTCTCCAAGACTGGAATTACAAGAGAATTTAAGACCAGCCAATAGCAATACACATGGTGCGTATATATAGAAAAACAAATTTAGTCTTGTGTGTTTGTAAATTATTGTTCTAGGTCATATGAACCCAAATGGCAATTTGGACGTCATTTTGACCACCCAGTAACGGTATATGCAGTTCAAACGAGACCTTCTCCCTCTGAATCTATGTGGCTTTCCCTAGAATTGTGCATTTGAAATACCAAAATTAACCTAAATCTTAAATAGCGTTTCAAATGAACCCTCACAGCCTCTTGCCAAATCTTTTAATAAATGGTTGGGATAATATCCACTGATAAAATACACATAATATAGTCCTATCACTTATTCAGTGAAGAAAAACATGTTTTGAATGAATGGTGTGATTCGGGCAATAATTTCGTATTATTGTCAAAAATATACTATAATTGTCTAAATTTCCTGCAAGTTAAAATTTGAAATTTCTCAAAAACTAAGGTATACTCCCTCATGCAAAGTATTTCTTTAGCTTAATTTGGTAAAATATATTTTGGTACTTTGGGTAGCTTTTCAACATCTTCAAAATAATTTTGGTTTCATAATTTTGGTCCAAGCACTACTGATGAGGAATTGTGTTTCGAAACGGCCGTCTAGTGCTGTAAAATTCAAACTGGTATAATATGTAATCAGACCTGGATATCTTTTGAGAATTTTTTTTTTAACTTTTTGCTTCTAATTTATATGGATAAATCTTAATAAACTTTTTCGGTAAAAGTTTGTTCAGAAATAAATACTTGTTCGTTTGCAATCTTGTTTTAAATGCAAGTATTTAAAATACTATTTTCTATCTACATGGTTAAACATTTAATATTCACTCTAGTTCTTTAGTTTTTGAGAGTTGAAATTTAGCAATTAATTGAAAGGTAGCTCTTGTTCCACTGATTTGTTGATATGGCAATTCGACATCATCATTCATAAAAGTAATTTGCAACTGGGTTCTGATTGGGTACAGGTGTTTCAATTCCTAACCAATAACAAAGTAATTTACGATTTATTTTCCTAAATTTTTTTAGTTGATAATATTTGTTGCATTTTTAAAGGAAAATATATTGCAGAAAACCTCAACCGTAAATTGTTGAGTATTTTAAAAAACCTCGTATTTCTTAAACAAACTCTGGCTTCTATGCACTGCTCTATGACGTTGAATATATTAATATCTTTTCATTTTTAAATTAATTCGTTATGCAAGGTGAAAACTATTTTTCCCCAACTTTTGCACAATTTCCATAAAAATGCAAAAAAAAATATTTAAAGAATTCTTAAATTAGCAATTCCTTTTAACGTTACATTCAATTCTTATAATTACAAACCAACCCTGAAATTTAAGTTTTTAAACTGACCTACATTTCCGAACTGATCAGCTGATTTTCAGAAAATCGACGTTACAAGGTTGAACTGCGTATTAATACAATAAATGACATCTTTATGAATCCGATAAAAAAGCTGAAATAGTTTTGAATTTATATCTTTTTATTTATTTCCTAGTTATTTTCAGTCAACTTATAAATTATGTTACATTTAAATCCATTGACAAAAAGGGACTTTATTATGTCTCGTAATCATGAAAACAAACAACACTTTGTACAACGTCATACGTGACGGCCATACGTTTGTAGGACATGTTGTTTTTACCCATACATAAGAAAAACTGCATTGGTTGAATGAACAGTGTGTTAAACAAAACCTGAAACCAACTATTGACATGGAATTAATATTTTCTTGGCCGAATCAATGTTTTACCACCTTTGGACAGGATGTGAGATGAGAGATTCTGTCACCGGTGGTAGCTGTATGGGCTGCTCATGGGCATTTGGAGAAGGTAAACAAGTAGTACGGGTGAATACGTGATATCGCGATTACCCGGAGTTACAGAACTCTTTAGTGATGAAGACGCGAAAAGTATGTTGTCCCGTAAATCTCGCGAGATTTGCGGGACAGCCGTAACCAGTGTAAATATGAATGTCAGTATGGCATGACAAAACAATGACGACTTTACATTACGTTGATGAAGGTTGTGCGGCCGATAGTAGAGGGGAAATGTCGATATTTCTTTTTTTTTCACTTCCAAAGGTACGAAGTGTAAGAAAAAACTGGCTAAGATTAATCCGTAGAGATGGATTAGAGCAGCAGATAAATACCACCTTGTCAGGAAATCACCGCTACGATTTCCGCCATTTAGTTGTATGCTCTTAACATTGTGAAGATGCAGAGCCCATACCACTTATACTATGCCCCTCACTGTTTAGGTATAAGCACTTTTAACAACGGGGGAAAGGCAAGGAAACAAAAAAATCGTCGGGACGTCGTAACGACAATGGGACGAATCTGGAAGGCCAAGAATGACGCCTGTATAGAAAATAAGATTAATAAAGGAATCTGGGTTAGATGAGTCATCTGTATGCTACCCATGGATATGTATTAGGTGAAATGAGACATCACATGAACCAGAGCTCTGGTAATTAATTGGTTTGACAGTAAAACAAATGATATCCAGCTCATTTGGTAAAGTGTGCTGCTACATGTTGATTTAAATTAATATTGGATGAGACCTTGATAGTGGAAGACCCCCTCCCCCATTGTCATTATACATGACATGATGCCCTGGCCTATCACCTTATAATTCTATAATTTAAGGAAAATGCATAGGTATATTTTACTGCATTTAGCAGCACTTTTATGATCTTGATGTCAGTGAAATAATCTTGACTGGAGGTATATTTTTTTATTCAATCAGACTAATAATAATGAATATATTGACTGAACCTAAATAAAGTAGTAAAGAGAGATTAACCCTTATACTGCCAGCGGGCCGATTTCGGCCGATTTGCTTTACCTTTCACTGCCAGCGGGCCGATTTGGCCGATTGAGCGTGTCTTTAACTGCCAGCGGGCCGATTGGGCCGATTTTTGTTGTCATTAACTGCCAGCGGGCCGATATTGGGCCGATTCAATTTGGCGAAGGGTCAATATGTAAATTTTTATGTAATTATGGAATACAAACTTTATTTAGAACGTAATAAGATATTTGCAGATGACGTCACTTGTATATTTTTGTGTTACGTCGGTGACGCCGTAAAACCTGACGTCATAAAAAACTACAAGTGACGTCATCTGCAGATGTCTTAATATTCACGTGTCAAATCATGTATACTGACAAAAACATTATCAGAAAACCTTGTAGGTGGTCGTTTTATCCTGAACCCGAAAGACGTGCATACTTTCGCGGAAATCAAGGATTGTGGAAAATTATTGTATTTTTATTTGCGCTTTACTCATAATTTGATCATGATGACAGATTAGGTGATAAGAAAGAGCAATAAAAGTATAACTATCTTTCTAATGAATTATATTTTTATATTTTGCAATGGCCATGCAAATCGAACCCCGATTGTAGTTGAGAAGCGAACGCTCAAAGATATAGAAATAACATCATTTAAACATGTACATACGTAGTACATGCTATACTTACAACGTACTGTATACGGTATATTAACCATCCTTCTTTCGCAGTTTCGGTCTTCGTTCCGTGAAGATAGACAGATTTAATAGATTTAAACCCGATCTCTGTATCAAAATAAGCCTTAAACACTACATTGTCATCCTTCACATAAATTTCTCGTATGGGTACAAAGTTCTAAGTTCGTAAATTTGCCGGAGTATACAATGCTTAGTGGTATAACGGGGAGGGTGGGAGGGTAACTCGCACATCGCGGATAAACCTCCGTTGTCCGTTTACGGGAAAACAAAGACAACAACAAGCTTCAGAAGACACACATAAAACTAAATCGAAGTTAAAAGGGCCAAACTAGTACCACTTTCAATGATGTAATATGTACGTTTTACAGATTGTTGGCACGATGTAGTTATGCTGTAATAAAAGATTAAGTGATCCTAGCTTGCGGCTCAGGGTACTCAGATCGTATGGGTCCGTATTATAACCTGCCAAAACCTCCATAATTTACATGTATTTAAAGTGAACTATTTATACAGACTATTTGAAAAGTGCTAATTTTGATTCCCATTATTACATTATATCTGGTGTCTTTTATCCTTTAGACCTTTACAATGACAATTATTTCATTTGGAAATGTGCATATTACACAAAAAATGCTGGTGTAATTTTAAAACTTATCTTCCTCTTTTATTTTTAACTTTATAAAGACTACAAATGTCAAGGTTATTTGGTTGCGGTGCTTATCTCATCTCTGTCGGTAAATTCGGAGTCTAAAATTTAAATTATCTCATCTGACCGGGTTCAGGTCACCAACCACTGCTCAGTTGGTAAAGTACTCGCTCCGTAAGTGTGTGTGTGTGTGTGTGTGTGTGTGTGTGTGTGTGTGTGTGTGTGTAGGGGGTTATGGGTTCGATTCTTGGCCGGTTTTGACCCAAAACTTGAAAGTCGATGGTGTCGGACTATTCTTTCGTCAAACACTCGGCATTATGAAATTAAAGTCATGGTTGTTTTGGATGGGAACTTAAAATAATCGAGGTCCCTCGTTTCGGTAGGTGTGACACGATACAGCACCTTGCTGTATAATTCCATCAGCGCAATGCACAGGCAAAATTTCTGCACTTTCTCCTATAGCTGGCGAAGTCTCGATAAACGTGAGATATTCTTAAATGCAAGGGACGTTAAATGCCATTACTCAACTCAACTCAACTCAGTCCCTAATCACATAGTAAAGTGGCTATTCTTTGCTCTGTGTTAGTCTAACTTGTTAGCTTGGAGTAAGGATGATGTGACTCAGCATGCCAAATAGAAACATGCTAGCATTCTGAAAGTAGCTATCGGTGCACTAGTAAAAAGCAGATAACAAATACGCCTAATAATTTTTTGTCATATAAAGGCCAGGTTTTAATACGACATTTGACAGTTTTGTCAAATAATAATTCAGAAATGCATCTTTGAAAGTTAGAAAGTAAATCACGATTGTTTCAATACCCTCCGGAGGAAAGCTACCAAATAATACGCTTCATGATGTTCAACAATACAGCTTCCATATAAAGTTTTAGTTGGTGTTTTATGTGTATTTTGGTGAAATAACAAACATTGTCATGGTTCATATAATTCGTCGTCCCCAAAGGATTGTTGATGGTTTAAAAATTTTATGCCACGGACGGATATTTGGACAGGCCAATTTCATATTAATGTTTCATAAAAAATACCCCGTAGAAAAGTAAAAGAGTGTTCTTTTTATATGATTTTGTTTACTTTAATATGTCCCTGTGGAGTAAAACGATTTGATTCTGAATTTAGTTTTTTCTCCGCTAAAATTATAAATTTTTACAGGCCGAAGAACTACAAATAATTTGTAAGGTCACCTCGAAACGCTAGTTCCTTTCTTTGCTGCGTTCATTAAAAAAATGTAACTTTTTTATGATAGTCTCGCCACCTAAACTATGCGTGTCAGATGCCGAACTTGAAAGTTTAGAAACCACATTGTTAACAATTTACATGCTGCATATGTCACTTTTGAATATTCCCGTATTTCCAAAGTTCTTGCGAAAATTCGGAATAATCAGACCAAGTCCTGTACAAACCAGATTAATCCGGAATAATCACGTACAATCCGGAATAATCAGACCAAATCCAGAAGAATAAAACAAAATCCGGAATAATCAGGCAAAATCCGGAAAAATTTGACTATTTTTTCAGTAAGTTTTCCGTAATCTAAAAATTCCGGTAAGTGTCTGATTATTCCAGTAAAACTGAGAATGATTATTCCGGCAAATAACCAATTATTACAGGAAATTTTCTAAAAAAATATTTTTTAATAATCAGTCTTTTGCCGGAATATTTAGACAAGTTACCGGAATAATGAGTCTTTTACCGGAGAAATCAGACAAGTTACCGAAATAATCAGACACTTACCGGAATTTTTTAGAAATCGTAAAATTTACCGTAAAAATATTTTAATTATTGCGGATTTGACCAATTATTCCAGAAATATCTAAATATTCCGGATTTTCGCAAAGTATATGGAAAGTGTCTAAATATTCCGGAATTTTGTATTATTCCAGACCTGTAAAACCCCCTTCTAGTGGGGTATTCCGGGTTGAACTGGTATCAAAATCTGACAAGAAAAGTGTTATGACGGCGTCGGATTACGTTTCCGATCAGTCAGAACATTGGCGACGTCACTGTTGAGTCCAGCAATTGGCTACGTCACAAACAAAACGTCACTTCGGCTATTTGAAAGCCCTGGCAGTGAAAAGGTTTTTTCAGCTGATCTTGTGTGAATTAAGTGACTGATTTACTTGCAAAGAGCCTGACTTGTGCTTCAGGCAACATTTTATGAATTTATTTTCTTGTCATGGTAGCTGAGATGTTAAATTCCTTGCTATGTATTTGGGAGATTGGGATTCAAACCAAGGAGACTAAAATGGAAGTCCTGTGTGTGGCTAAATAATCCCTCTATTGTTCTGAGCACACTGAAAAGATTTAAAACATCAGTCAATTCACCTGTATGACTATAGATGGTGAAGTCTGAATATAAGTGAAATATTCTTCACTAGGATGTAACACATCCTTCAATCAATCACATTCAATCAGCTTTTTCTCATGTAAGAATCAGCTTCTTGTCATGTAAGAGGTGTAGTTACTGGCTTTAAAATTGTGGCTTGTGGGTTCAAACATGTGAGAATATTACAGATTTTCTGAAATGATTTTCATAATTTACTGTAAAATGTTTACAAGACAGTGTTAATGAGTCTTAAAATCATTGTGGATTCAGACAACTCTGTAGAGAATAGGCTGCATATTGCTTTACATAAGACACCTACTATAAAGTGACTGGTACACATTTTGAAAAATTGTTTTGACTAAAAATATGAAATTCCTGAACATCTGTGGTTCTAACTAATGAAAAAATTCAACAAATAAATTTCTTTCATAAATCCAATAAAATATATAAGGTACGAATGATGTTGATATACAAGTGTTTAAAACACTTGGGAAGAACAAGGCACATTTTCAAAGTTAAAACAATCTCAGGCTGATCATGAAATGACATTCACCTCTCATAAATAAATACAAAAAGAATGTAGATAGAATATGTACTGTTAACTACATCTTGTCTGTCCATTTTGTAAATTTGAATATCTAAGAGAATTTAAAGCTGGTGAAATTTGATCAGATACACTAGATGTAATTTGATCTTAATGAAATGAGGGCTCTCTAACTTGCAATTGATCAGCAATTTTTCAGTACAATATCATTACATTTAAATTTTTAAATACCTTCAGGGCTGTATACAATTACAACAGTTCTCATTTGGTTCATCATACTTGTTACTGCTCAATGAGTTGAGTTAAATAATAGTGTTTAACGACCAGTCAAGAATATTTCACTTTTATTGAGACATTGCCAGCTATAGACAAAGTGAACAATTTTTGCCTGTGTGTTGCGTTGTGCTGATGGTACTTACAGCAGGGTTCTTCATCATGTTACTTACGGAGCCAGCACTCTGTTACTGCTCAACGATTTGAATGAAACAGGGTCGAATTTGAACTACTTTGAGTTAGGGGCCCAGCTCACTTCAGAAAAGAAGTTGTGATAGTAATAAATAGCTAAAACATGTAAACATTAAAGGGTCCAGATTGATATTTAGTAGCCATTGACTTCTGGGCCCCTGCTAATCATCATTCCTGATGAAGAATGAATAAAACAGCTGAATAAATTCTTCATTAAATTCATTTTCAAATAACTTTCTTACCTAAAATTACAATGCAGATAAGAATGAAGGATATAAACAATTCTGATAGAAAACTTTGAGTTTAGTTAATACAGATTTCATAAATTTGTACTGAATAGTACATGTTCAATATAAATACCTTTCTGTGTATAAAGAATAAAGTCACAAAAAGGTGCACTACACACTGCCATTTGTCCCAAAATCTGAATATAATATGGCAAGTTCTCACTCTGTAAGGTGAATTGTTTCTCCTATAATGTAAAGCACTATAAAACTGTGATTGTTAGTCTGTCCCTCCTTTGACAATTCCATAAATAATTATCTGATTCTCCAGTAGTACACTTTGCTAACATTTTATGTCATCTTCATCCATAAATTGGTTAATATTGTCATCTCCATATTTCTTTATTATGTCTATTATATACAGATTATGTTCATCAAAATCTAGATTTTCATCTGAATCTGAGTAGGATAATACATAAAGTGCTACACTGGCTGAATTTGACCGCTTTAATAATTTTGCGAAATCTCTTTCTATTTCCTTCCTGTCCAGTGTCTCATAAGGTAGTGTCTGGTAGCCATCATTTGGTGTGAGGCCAGGTTTCTTATAGACAGTAATATGACATCTGAAATATGTAAGATATAAATTTATTTTTCAAAATGTTTAATACAAGTCTTATTTTACATAAAACTTAAGAGTTGCTGGTTACTGGATTTGTTTTAATTACTTATTATGTATTATAATATATGACTTTCTTACACCAGAGAAATAATGGAAGATCTTATGGTTTAAACCATGATCTCAATTTACAGTTAAACCTTGACAAATCACCCCTATTGATTTTGTTTGGTCAATTATTAGCATAATAAAGGATTTTAGTGTTACATCAAGGTTGACATGGAGAACAAAACATAAAAGTAATGGATTTGGAACTTCAAAATATTGTTTATTGGGAATAAAAATAACAATGTCTTAATCTTATTCCTGATACAGTGTTCAATCTAGGATTTTTCAGAGAAGCCATTTTCAAAAACATTCCTCAACAACACCATAACATAAATATTGTTGTGTTCATGTAATGTTAAATATGGTCTACTAAGGCCTTAAAAATTGGCTCATTTGGCAAAATAAGGGCCCAACCAACACTTCTATAATGAACATTGACTGTTAGAAAAGAAATCTTTTAACCAAATACTTTGCCTATCTCAAATGGCCTCAAATGAACATCTCCAATCAAACCAGAGATGGTAAGCTATTTGGTTTACATTATTGTCTGTGGTTCTGGTTCAGCAAACATTGGTATTCTAATAGATTTAAACATTTTGTAAGGATGGGCTACAAAAGAGCAATTTCATACTGGTATATATACCTGTCCAGTATTTTCTAACAAAATCCATTATTTATAAGGTTCTGCAGATTCTTGACTCTGGTACACATTGTGCTAGTTGATGTACACCATTACCACCTGAAATAATAATTATAACATGTAACACTACATTTGAGATATACTAGTATTTGCATACAAAATAATGGCTGATTACAAACTGTCTCATTTCATATACATTATAATTAATAATTTTTATATACTAGTATACATTTCTGGTAATAATAAAACATGCTGTGATTATGGTATGGATTATTTAAGCTGTGTGGATTCAGATTTGTTAATGAAAAGGGGATAATTATTGAAAAGTCAGTGATCTTCAAATATGGGGTCTTTATAGGGACCCACACTATAGGTTATATTTATATTGAATAGTCCCCCAAATTGTGTTATGGGACTGAATTTGGTCATTTGATTTTCTAATCAAGTTGACATTATAAAGAACCATTTTGGAATGTTTCTAAAGTGTTTCAAATGCCTACATGTGACACCTTAAAACCATAAAATATTTACTGAAACCATTCTAAGTGTACCTGTTTAGACACAGGGCCCTGTAACAATTTAAAAAAAAAAGAAATTTGGTCAAAATAGTTATGTGACCATATTTGTTATTAATTATTACAGAGACATATAAACCCATATACATGTATGTCTCTGATTATTATTTTACAGTAATTACTGTAATTTGACCATATATTTTTTATAATCTTTTTTACTGACCCCAGTGCTTCAGAGTGGTCTCATGGTCAGACCCTGGTCCATCTGAAGCATTTACAGGCACTTGTTTCTGATATTTAAAAGTTACACTATATACCCAAAATATAACAGTGTAATTTTTTAAATACCAGAAACAGGTGCTTATGGAGTGAACACTAAATTCAGTTTTCTCAATAAACGATTTATTAAAATAATAATAATAATTATTATTATTATTATTATTACTATACAACGACTGTACATACCTATATATGCTCTCTGAACATCATGGACATGACCATTTGAATGCAGCTGATAGGCGTGCTGTCCTTCTTTCTATCATGGATTCTCTGCTTTGACTAACCACACTATGACAACAAAAACTGACCAACATCTAACATGGCAATTGTTGACAACCCCCGTAAATCGCTGGACCATTGTAAACTCATTGACAGGTTTCAAAACTTCTCTGTCGCGCACTGTCCGTCGCCTGGTGTTCTGGATGCCACAATCGTCACCCTGTCTATAACAGGTGCGTTCAATCTCGCCGTATGTAAACAAAGGGCCAGTGCTCAACTCTTCTTTTCTTTCATTAGAATGATTAACATTGTGTTCTCCGACGTATTGACACAGTTCTTCTCTTTTTAACGACTCTAATAATTTTTTGATGATCAAATCTCGTCTGGGTTGTGACGGACGCCGATTTGTTGCCAAATTTGTCCCCAGAAAACAACGCCTTTCTATCTTCATCACTAGAGAGTTCCGACGAACGAGTAATCGCGATATCCCGTATTGTAGATTGGAATATAGTATGTTATCAATTTTATTAAATTATTATTGGCAGGCCTACCACTGTCATTATTATTAAGATCCAGTTCAGGCTCAACAATCTGACTTATCTGCACACTGACATTGCATTCCTCAAAACATTTATCCTGATCCCCGGCTATACATTGTCGTGGGGAAATTAAATGTCTTTGCTTTCAAAAGGATGCATAAGTGACGAATTTCAAACCAAACACCCCGCACTGAGGTTTGGCATCCGAGAATTCCATTATGCGTGTCATATTGCTTATACTTAGGCCTATAGACACGTATTTATGCTTGGTGACGATAAAATGTCGATTGTGAAAAATATTTCATAAATATACAATCTTAAATGTAAATTATTAAAAATATTGGAAAAAAATTAATCAGAACATGTTTGAATTAATTTGTCAAAATTTTAATTTACAAAAAATCGAGGTATTTTAATGTTTCTATGTGAAATCGTTCCGGATCTCCCCGTTTGTTTACAATCTTAAAATGGTTGTTATATTAATAGAATTCAGAGATGGGCAATCCCCGAAACAGGTCCAAAGTAGTTTCGGTAGAAAACGGTTGTTATTGGAAAATAACACCGTGTTTTTGCAAGACAACAACCAATGAAAATGCTCTAAATTGTGTAACAACACGAAGTTTGTAATTATTTTTATTTATAAATCTCACACTTGTGTAGGTAATTTCATAATTGCACCCCTCTTTCACGTTTTTCAAGCAAATGTTTTTCACTTGAATTTTCATACTTAGATGACACTTAATTCGTATAGAACAGTATTGTGTGACCCTGAAGATTTTATGTTGTATTTTGAATCGTTGGTTACCTTCGATTATGAATGTCACTCCTAGTACACGCATTTTTAGAAGGCAAAGGAATCGTAGACGACCTCAACCATTAATTGTCCAGTTTAAAAAAACCTCGTATGCATATATCTTTAACAAACTCTGGCCCCTATGCACTAGATGGGTCTTTTCCTCATTGATTGGAAAACTTTATTTTGAATTTTGTTCAGCTCTCCTAAGAAAAACTGTTTTGCAGCTGAGGTCCTAAAATGTCAATTAAATATCATATCATATCAATAAGTTTCAAATATTTCCCAAAATATATTTCAAATATATGAGTTTCTATAACCAATTAACATATCTGGCGGTGTATTTATTCAAAAACAGGTTTACATATATGAAGACATCGTGAACTTTCTCTTCTTGCTGAACCCTATTTATAATTTTTTTTCAACACATGTTATAAAAATAACAGATCTACATATAGCATTGTAAGTAATCTACAATTTTTACGCCACATCGGTATTCCTCACTGAATAAGTAATCGAACTATAGTTAGCATCAGGTGCATACGTATCAATTAGAAAATATCAGTCAAATAATCACCAGTACAAACAATACAAAATATTATCTGGAGAAAATATAAAACAATTTATACATCATTAACACAATTTCAGATTTAGAAAAAGGCTGTGCGGATTCATTTCAAGCATTATAACTGTTTTCCATCATTTTTACATTAAACATTTGATAGAACCACATAGCATGAGTATAGCAGTAAGTATCACATAATGGTGTGGATACAGGAATAAAATCCATGTGATGAATCTTCAAAGCATTATGGAGTATAGCAGTAAGTGTCAAAATAATGGTATGGATATCATTGGGTATAACAGTATGTATCAAATAATGGTGTGGATACAGAAATAAATCTGTGATAGACATTGGGTATAACAGTATGTAACTCAATAACGGCTGAAGATAATTGTATGGAGTTTTCACTGTTGATCTTGTCTTGCTATTTTCTTCCAAAAGATGTCAAGGTCAAAGGTCAAGGTCATGTCCCTGTTTTTGACCTTTGATAAAAAATGCCATTTTTTAAACATTTTAGATGATATTGGCATGGGATTTTCAGTTAATCTTAGGCATTGACATGACGATCATTTTGATATATAGATCAAGGTCATGAGTTCAAAGGTCAAGGTCAAAGATGCACAACTATTATATCTGCAAAACTATTAACTTTTTGTATAGGCATACATATTAGAATATTGTAGGTAATGGCACAATGATAATTTTGATATATAGATAAAGGTCATCGGTTCAAAGGTCAAGGTCACAGATGCGAAAGAATACCGAAATGGTTAATTATCTAGAAAACTATTAACTTTTTGTATAGACATGTATATTAGAATATTGTAGGAATTGATTTAAAGATCACTTTGATATATAGATTAAGGCCATGGGTTCAAAGGTCAAGGTCACAGATGCAAATCAATACCAAAATGGTTAATTATCTCGAAAACTATTAACTTTTTGTATAGATATGTATATTAGAATATTGTAGGTGTTGATTTAACGATAATTTTGATTTATAGATTAATGCCATGGGTTCAAAGGTCAAGGTCACAGATGCGAAAGATTACCGAAATGGTTAATTATCTCAAAAACTATAAACTTTTTGTATAGACACGTATAATACAATATTGTAGGAATTGATTTAACGATCATTTTGATATATAGATTAAGGTCATGGATTCAAAGGTCAAGGTCACAGATGTGAAAGAATACCAAAAAGGTTAATTATCTCAAAAACTATAAAAAAATTTGTATAAACATGTATATTAGAATATTGTAGGAGTTGATTTAACAATCATTTTGATATATAGATTAAGGTCATTGGTTTAAAGGTCAAGGTTACAGATGGGAAAGGATACTGAAATTGTTAATTATTCTCGAAACTATTAACTTTTTGTAAAGGCATATATATCGAATATTGTAGGTAATGGCCTTGATGAAGGTCATAGTTTTTACTTTTTTAGCTGTTATAAATAATGTATTGTAGCAGCTAGACTATATATATATTATATGTAGCATTCTCAAGACAAGGTATGATTAATTTGCAAAAATCTTTGCATTTAATTCTGCCTTACTGCTGAAAATAAGGAGTTCTCTTTAATAAATGTTATTGACCATTGAACCTCTGCATGAGATATGTACTTAGCCTCAGGTGAGCGTTAAGGCCCATGGGCCTCTTGTTTTTGGTTTAAAATACATTTATATATCAGTGTATCTTGGTGTAATTTTTTTCAGAATATGAAACCCGATTTCATTTTCACCCATTAGACGATTTACCAAAACCTGAGATATTTGTAAGCACAATGAAGACTTACTTAAGCAGAACAAAGAATAATAGTCTTAAAGGTTAGATAACTGCATATTGTTATTTTTCTAGTTGCATGAAAATGACTTTTGCATTAGAGAGGTTGTAGAAATAGAATATTTTTTACATTAATTCATTCTGTGTTAATAGCAATGATTTAGACTGATGCCTGCAATTGTAGGCCGTTTGCGATGCAATTAACTGCATTAAAATGAACACTGGATGCCTGCCTAACGATTAAGGTGAATACCATATACCTGCCTAACGCTAAAGGTGAACAATCATATACCTACTTAACGCTTAAGGTTATCATCAAATACATGCCAAACGCTTAAGGTGAACCTGTCTTACGCTAAAGATGAACATCATATACCTATCTAACGCTAAAGGGGAACACCATATACCTGCCTAACGCTAAAGGGGAACATCATATGCCTGTCTAACGAAAAAAGGGAACATCATATACCTGTCTAACGCTAACATGATGTGGGGACTTGATACTGTATAAACTGTAACTATCACATGATGTGGGGTTTTGATACTGTATAAACTCTTACTGTAACATGATGTGGGGTTTTGATACTGTATAAACTGTTACTGTAACATGATGTGGGGTTTTGATACTGTATAAAATCTTACTGTAACATGATGTGGGATTTTGATACTGTATAAACTGTTACTGTAACATGATGTGGGGTCTTGATACTGTATAAAATCTTACTGTAACATGATGTGGGATTTTGGTACTGTATAAACTGTTACTGTAACATGATGTGGGGTCTTGATACTGTATAAAATCTTACTGTAACATGATGTGGGATTTTGATACTGTATTAACTGTTACTGTAACATGATGTGGGGACTTAATACTGTATTTACTGTTACGGTAACATGATTTGGAGTTTTGATACTGTATTAATTGTTACTGTAACATGATGTGGGGTCTTGATACTGTATACACTGTTACTGTAACATGATGTGGTGACTTGATACTGTATAAACTGTTACTGTAACATGATGTGGGGACATGATACTGTATAAAATGTTACTGTAACATGATGTGGTGACTTGATACTGTATAAACTGTTACTGTAACATGATGTGGGGTCTTGATTCTGTATCGATTCTTACTGTAACATGATGTGGAGACTTCATACTGTATTTACTATTACTGTAACATGATGTGGGGTTTTGATACTGTATAAACTGTTACTGTAACATTATGTAGGGACTTGATACTGTATAAACTGTAACTATCACATGATGTCGGGACATGATACTGTATAAACTGTTACTGTAACATGGTGTGGGTCTTGATACTGTATAAACTGTTACTGTAACATGATGTGGGATTTTGATACTGTATAAACTGTTACTGTAACATGATGTGGGGTTTTGATACTGTATAAACTGTTACTGTAACATGATGTGGGGTTTTGATACTGTATAAAATCTTACTGTAACATGATGTGGGATTTTGATACTGTATAAACTGTTACTGTAACATGATGTGGGGTCTTGATACTGTATAAAATCTTACTGTAACATGATGTGGGATTTTGGTACTGTATAAACTGTTACTGTAACATGATGTGGGGTCTTGATACTGTATAAAATCTTACTGTAACATGATGTGGATTTTGATACTGTATTAACTGTTACTGTAACATGATGTGGGGACTTAATACTGTATAAAATCTTACTGTAACATGATGTGGGATTTTGATACTGTATAAACTGTTACTGTAACATGATGTGGGGACATGATACTGTATAAACTGTTACGGTAACATGATTTGGAGTTTTGATACTGTATTAATTGTTACTGTAACATGATGTGGGGTCTTGATACTGTATACACTGTTACTGTAACATGATGTGGTGACTTGATACTGTATAAACTGTTACTGTAACATGATGTGGGGACATGATACTGTATAAAATGTTAATGTAACATGATGTGGTGACTTGATACTGTATAAACTGTTACTGTAACATGATGTGGGGTCTTGATTCTGTATCAATTCTTACTGTAACATGATGTGGGGACATGATACTGTATAAAATGTTACTGTAACATGATGTGGTGACTTGATACTGTATAAACTGTTACTGTAACATGATGTGGGGTCTTGATTCTGTATCAATTCTTACTGTAACATGATGTGGAGACTTCATACTGTATTTACTATTACTGTAACATGGTGTGGGGTCTTGATACTGTATAAACTGTTACTGTAACATGATGTGGGGTTTTGATACTGTATAAACTGTTACTGTAACATTATGTGGGGTTTTGATACTGTATAAACTGTTACTGTAACATGATGTGGGGTCTTGATGCTGTATACACTGTTACTGTAACATGATGTGGTGACTTGATACTGTATAAACTGTTACTGTAACATGATGTTGGGACTTGATACTGTATCAATTGTTACTGTAACATGGTGTGGGGTTTTGATACTGTATAAACTGTTACTGTAACATGATGTGAGGACATGATACTGTATAAACTGTTACTGTAACATGTTGTGGGGACATGATACTGTATAAACTGTTACTGTAACATGATGTGGGGACATGATACTGTATAAACTGTTACTGTAACATGTTGTGGGGACATGATACTGTATAAACTGTTACTGTAACATGATGTGGGGACATGATACTGTATAAAATGTTACTGTAACATGATGTGGGGACTTCATACTGTATTTACTATTACTGTAACATGATGTGGGGTCTTGATACTGTATTAACTGTTACTGTAACATGATGTGGGGTTTTGATACTGTATTAACTGTTAATGTAACATGATGCGTGGTCCTAGTACTGTATCAATTGTTACTGTAACATGATGTGGGGACATGATACTGTATAATCTCCTACTGTAACATGATGTCGGGTTTTTATACTGTATAAACTGTTACCGTAACATTAGTTGAGGTCTTGATACTGTATAAACTGTTACTGTAACATGATGTGGGGTCTTGATACTGTATAAACTGTTACTGTAACATGATGTGGGGACTTCATACTGTATTTACTATTACTGTAACATGATGTGGGGTCTTGATACTGTATAAACTGTTACTGTAACATGATGTTGGGACTTGATACTGTATTAACTGTTACTGTATCATGGTGTGGGGTCTTGATACTGTATAAACTGTTACTGTAACATGATGTTGGGACTTGATACTGTATTAACTGTTACTGTAACATGGTGTGTGGACTTGATACTGTATAAACTGTTACTGTAACATGGTGTGGGGTCTTGATACTGTATAAACTGTTACTGTAACATGATGTTGGGACTTGATACTGTATAAACTGTTACTGTAACATGGTGTGGGGTCTTGATACTGTATAAACTGTTACTGTAACATGATGTTGGGACTTGATACTGTATTAACTGTTACTGTAACATGGTGTGGGGTATTGATACTGTATAAACTGTTACTGTAACATGATGTTGGGACTTGATACTGTATAAACTGTTACTGTAACATGGTGTGGGGTCTTGATACTGTATAAACTGTTACTGTAACATGATGTTGGGACTTGATACTGTATAAACTGTTACTGTAACATGATGTTGGGACTTGATACTGTATTAACTGTTACTGTAACATGGTGTGGGGTCTTGATACTGTATAAACTGTTACTGTAACATGATGTTGGGACTTGATACTGTATTAACTGTTACTGTAACATGGTGTGGGTATTGATACTGTATAAACTGTTACTGTAACATGATGTTGGGACTTGATACTGTATAAACTGTTACTGTAACATGGTGTGGGGTCTTGATACTGTATAAACTGTTAATGTAACATGATGTTGGGACTTGATACTGTATTAACTGTTACTGTAACATGGTGTGGGGTCTTGATACTGTATAAACTGTTACTGTAACATGATGTGGGGACATGATACTGCATAAAATGTTACTGTAACATGATGTGGAGACTTCATACTCTATTTACTATTACTGTAACATGATGTGGGGTTTTGATACTGTATAAACTGTTACTGTAACATTATGTGGGGTTTTGATACTGTATAAACTGTTACTGTAACATGATGTGGGGTCTTGATGCTGTATACACTGTTACTGTAACATGATGTGGTGACTTGATACTGTATAAACTGTTACTGTAACATGATGTTGGGACTTGATACTGTATCAATTGTTACTGTAACATGGTGTGGGGTTTTGATACTGTATAAACTGTTACTGTAACATGATGTGGGGACATGATACTGTATAAACTGTTACTGTAACATGATGTGGGGACATGATACTGTATAAACTGTTACTGTAACATGTTGTGGGGACATGATACTGTATAAACTGTTACTGTAACATGATGTGGGGACATGATACTGTATAAAATGTTACTGTAACATGATGTGGGGACTTCATACTGTATTTACTATTTCTGTAACATGATGTGGGGTCTTGATACTGTATTAACTGTTACTGTAACATGATGTGGGGTTTTGATACTGTATTAACTGTTAATGTAACATGATGTGTGGTCCTAGTACTGTATCAATTGTTACTGTAACATGATGTGGGGACATGATACTGTATAAAATGTTACTGTAACATGGTGCCGGGGCTTGATACTGTATAATCTCCTACTGTAACATGATGTCGGGTTTTTATACTGTATAAACTGTTACCGTAACATTACTTGAGGTCTTGATACTGTATAAACTGTTACTGTAACATAATGTGGGGTCTTGATACTGTATAAACTGTTACTGTAACATGATATGGGGACTTCATACTGTATTTACTATTATTGTAACATGATGTGGGGTCTTGATACTGTATAAACTGTTACTGTAACATGATGTTGGGACTTGATACTGTATTAACTGTTACTGTAACATGGTGTGGGGTCTTGATACTGTATAAACTGTTACTGTAACATGATGTTGGGACTTGATACTGTATTAACTGTTACTGTAACATGGTGTGGGGTATTGATACTGTATAAACTGTTACTGTAACATGATGTGGGATTTTGATACTGTATAAACTGTTACTGTAACATGGTGTGGGGTCTTGATACTGTATAAACTGTTACTGTAACATGATGTTGGGACTTGATACTGTATTAACTGTTACTGTAACATGGTGTGGGGTCTTGATACTGTATAACCTGTTACTGTAACATGGTGTGGGGACTTGATACTGTATAAACTGTTAATGTAACATGATGTAGGGACTTGATACTGTATTAACTGTTACTGTAACACGCTGTGTGGACTTGATACTGTATTAACTGTTACTGTAACATGATGTTGGGACTTGATACTGTATAAACTGTTACTGTAACATGATGTGGGGACTTGATACTGTATTAACTGTTACTGTAACATTGTGTGGGGTCTTGATACTGTATAAACTGTTAATGTAACATGATGTGTGGTGTTGATACTGTATTAACTGTTACTGTAACATGATGTATGGTCCTAATACTGTATCAATTGTTACTGTAACATGATGTAGGGACTTGATACTGTATAAACTGTTACTGTAACACGCTGTGTGGACTTGATACTGTATAAACTGTTACTGTAACATGATGTGTGGTGTTGATACTGTATAAACTGTTACTGTAACACGCTGTGTGGACTTGATACTGTATTAACTGTTACTGTAACATGATGTGTGGTGTTGATACTGTATAAACTGTTACTGTAACATGATGTGTGATCTTGATACTGTATCAATTGTTACTGTAACATGATGTGGGGTCTTGATACTGTATCAATTGTTACTGTAACATTAGTCCGTGGGCTAGGTGGACCCACCGTGCACCCCCCCCCCCCTAGAATCCTCCGACACCACTTTTTTCTGGTACCTTAGGGTGTCTAGTAATAGAATCAGGATGTTTCTTAGAAATAAATTGGGATGCTCTTCATGAAAAACTTCAATATTCAAGAGTACCTGAAAGATTTTAGTAAATTTTTTATTAGGGGTAGGGGAACGTTTTTATCTTTGTTTTCAATAATGTTATGCAGATACAGATCATATTTGGTATCATTGTAAAGGGAACATTTTCAGCTTTTATAAAATACAAAGTTGGTTGATGTAGCTGCTACTATGTCGTAACCATGATGTCATAAACACAAGTTTTGAGGAAAAACGCTATAAAATCGTGATTTATCGTCAATTTATCCTTTATAAAATTATTTCTGTACAGCATAATAAAACACATTAAGAGATAGTATGTTTTCTATTTACTTAATGAATTGTAGTTATAAATGATCATATATTCTCATCTTCAAGAAAAGACACCACTCTATTAGAAAAAATATATTAAAGATACCCATTTTTGAAAAAATGATCGAAACGGGGTAGGGGAACATTTTTATCTTTGTTGTCGATGATATTATGTAGATATAGATCATATTTTGTATCAGCGTCAGCTTTTATAAAGTACAAACTTGATTGGTGTAGCTATTACTGTGACGTTTCCATGACGTCATAAACTCAATTTTTGAAGAAAAACGCTAAAGAATCATTTAAAATAATACTATATGAAATTATTTCTGTACAACCCAATAAATTACATTGAGACACTGTATGCTTTTCATTTACTTTATAAATTGTTATTATAAATGATCATAATTCTCATTTTAAAAGAAAAGACGCCACTCTGTTATGAAAAATATATTAATTTAAAGATGTCCTTTTATTTAAAATTGATCGAATCTTAAGATTAATAGTTTTCACGATTAAAGTGACACAGTATGGTTCTTTGTAATCATCATCATCATCATCATCATCATCATCATCATCATCATCATCATCATCATCATCATCATCGATTACCCCTAATAGAGAAATTTACTGAAAACTTTCAGGTACTCTTAAATATTGAAGTTGTTCATGAAGAGCATCCCAATTTATTTCTAGAAACATCCTGATTCCATTACTAGACACCCTAAGGTACCAGAAAAAAGTGGTGTCGGAGGATTCTGGGGTGCACGGTGGGTCCACCTAGCCCATGGACTACATGATGTGGGGTCTTGATACTGTATCAATTGTTACTGTGACATGATGTAGGGTCTTGATTCTGTATCAGTTCTTACTGTAACATGATATGGGGACTTCATACCGTATTTACTGTTACTGTAACATGATGTGTGATCTTGATACTGTATTAACTGTTACTGTAACATTGTGTGTGGACTTGATACTGTATTAACTGTTACTGTAACATGATGTGGGGACATGATACTGTATAAAATGTTACTGTAACATGATGTGGGGTCTTGATACTGTATTAACTGTTACTGTAACATGGTGTGGGGTCTTGATACTGTATAAACTGTTACTGTAACATGATGTTGCGACTTGATACTGTATAAACTGTTACTGTAACATGGTGTAGGGACTTGATACTGTATAAACTGTTACTGTAACATGATGTGGGGACTTGATACTGTATTAACTGTTACTGTAACATGGTGTGGGGACTTGATACTGTATAAACTGTTACTGTAACATGGTGTGGGTCTTGATACTGTATAACTGTTACTGTAACATGATGTTGGGACTTGAAACTGTATAAACTGTTACTGTAACATGATGTTGGGACTTGATACTGTATAAACTGTTACTGTAACATGGTGTGGGGACTTGATACTGTATAACTGTTACTGTAACATGATGTTGGGACTTGAAACTGTATAAACTGTTACTGTAACATGGTGTGGGGTCTTGATACTGTATAAACTGTTACTGTAACATGGTGTGGGGTCTTGATACTGTATAACTGTTACTGTAACATGATGTTGGGACTTGAAACTGTATAAACTGTTACTGTAACATGGTGTAGGGACTTGATACTGTATAAACTGTTACTGTAACATCATGTTGGGACTTGATACTGTATAAACTGTTACTGTAACATGATGTTGGGACTTGATACTGTATTAACTGTTACTGTAACATGGTGTGGGGACTTGATACTGTATAAACTGTTACTGTAACATGATGTGGGGTCTTGATACTGTATAACTGTTACTGTAACATGATGTTGGGACTTGATACTGTATAAACTGTTACTGTAACATGGTGTGGGGACTTGATACTGTATAAACTGTTACTGTAACATGATGTTGGGACTTGATACTGTATTAACTATTACTGTAACATGGTGTGGGGTCTTGATACTGTATAAACTGTTACTGTAACATGATGTAGGGACTTGATACTGTATAAACTGTTACTGTAACATGATGTTGGGACTTGATACTGTATTAACTGTTACTGTAACATGGTGTGGGGACTTGATACTGTATAAACTGTTACTGTAACATGATGTTGGGACTTGATACTGTATTAACTGTTACTGTAACATGGTGTGGGGTCTTGATACTGTATAAACTGTTACTGTAACATGATGTTGGGACTTGATACTGTATTAACTGTTACTGTAACATGGTGTGGGGTCTTGATTCTGTATAAAATGTTAATGTAACATGATGTGGGGTCTTGATACTGTATAAACTGTTACTGTAACATGATGTGGGGTCTTGATACTGTATAAACTGTTACTGTAACATGATGTTGGGACTTGATACTGTATAAACTGTTACTGTAACATGGTGTAGGGACTTGATACTGTATAAACTGTTACTGTAACATGATGTGGGGACTTGATACTGTATTAACTGTTACTGTAACATGGTGTGGGGACTTGATACTGTATAAACTGTTACTGTAACATGGTGTGGGGTCTTGATACTGTATAACTGTTACTGTAACATGATGTTGGGACTTGAAACTGTATAAACTGTTACTGTAACATGATGTTGGGACTTGATACTGTATAAACTGTTACTGTAACATGGTGTGGGGACTTGATACTGTATAACTGTTACTGTAACATGATGTTGGGACTTGAAACTGTATAAACTGTTACTGTAACATGATGTTGGGACTTGATACTGTATAAACTGTTACTGTAACATGGTGTGGGGACTTGATACTGTATAACTGTTACTGTAACATGATGTTGGGACTTGAAACTGTATAAACTGTTACTGTAACATGGTGTGGGGTCTTGATACTGTATAAACTGTTACTGTAACATGGTGTGGGGTCTTGATACTGTATTAACTGTTACTGTAACATGATGTTGGGACTTGAAACTGTATAAACTGTTACTGTAACATGGTGTAGGGACTTGATACTGTATAAACTGTTACTGTAACATCATGTTGGGACTTGATACTGTATAAACTGTTACTGTAACATGATGTTGGGACTTGATACTGTATTAACTGTTACTGTAACATGGTGTGGGGACTTGATACTGTATAAACTGTTACTGTAACATGATGTGGGGTCTTGATACTGTATAACTGTTACT
Organism: Anadara kagoshimensis; assembly: GCA_021292105.1. Classification (NCBI taxonomy): domain Eukaryota; kingdom Metazoa; phylum Mollusca; class Bivalvia; order Arcoida; family Arcidae; genus Anadara; species Anadara kagoshimensis. The sequence goes on from CM037859.1 coordinate 30,115,146, forward strand.
GTAACATGATGTTGGGACTTGATACTGTATAAACTGTTACTGTAACATGGTGTGGGGACTTGATACTGTATAAACTGTTACTGTAACATGATGTTGGGACTTGATACTGTATTAACTATTACTGTAACATGGTGTGGGGTCTTGATACTGTATAAACTGTTACTGTAACATGATGTAGGGACTTGATACTGTATAAACTGTTACTGTAACATGATGTTGGGACTTGATACTGTATTAACTATTACTGTAACATGGTGTGGGGTCTTGATACTGTATTAACTGTTACTGTAACATGGTGTGGGGACTTGATACTGTATAAACTGTTACTGTAACATGATGTTGGGACTTGATACTGTATAAACTGTTACTGTAACATGATGTTGGGACTTGATACTGTATTAACTGTTACTGTAACATGGTGTGGGGTCTTGATACTGTATAAACTGTTACTGTAACATGATGTTGGGACTTGATACTGTATAAACTGTTACTGTAACATGGTGTGGGGTCTTGATACTGTATAACTGTTACTGTAACATGATGTTGGGACTTGAAACTGTATAAACTGTTACTGTAACATGATGTTGGGACTTGATACTGTATAAACTGTTACTGTAACATGGTGTGGGGACTTGATACTGTATAAACTGTTACTGTAACATGATGTTGGGACTTGATACTGTATAAACTGTTACTGTAACATGATGTTGGGACTTGATACTGTATAAACTGTTACTGTAACATGGTGTGGGGACTTGATACTGTATAAACTGTTACTGTAACATGGTGTGGGGTTTTGATACTGTATAACTGTTGCTGTAACCTGATGTGGGGACTTGATACTGTATAAACTGTTACTGTAACATGGTGTGGGGACTTGATACTGTATAAACTGTTACTGTAACATGGTGTGGGGACTTGATACTGTATAAACTGTTACTGTAACATGATGCGGGGTCTTGATACTGTATAACTTTTGCTGTAACATGATGTGGGGTCTTGATACTGTATAACTTTTGCTGTAACATGATGTGGGGTCTTGATACTGTATAACTTTTGCTGTAACATGATGTTGGGTCTTGATACTGTATAACTGTTGCTGTAACCTGATGTGGGGACTTGATACTGTATAACTTTTGCTGTAACATGATGTGGGGTCTTGATACTGTATAACTTTTGCTGTAACATGATGTGGGGTCTTGATACTGTATAACTTTTGCTGTAACATGATGTGGGGTCTTGATACTGTATAACTGTTGCTGTAACCTGATGTGGGGACTTGATACTGTATAACTTTTGCTGTAACATGTTGCGTGGACTTGATACTGTTTTGTTTGTTACAGGTACCAGACAGAAACGAACTGAAGAGCTACCAGTATTTTGAATACGTTATAGTTATAGTCCGGCATAGACGAGCAGCCAGTAAAATTAGTATTCAGTTAGTGATTTTAAAGAACCCTAAAACAGAAAAACTTTTTTTTTGTTCAGACTTGTCATTTGGTTATATTTCACGAAGAAGAAGTGTGTGTGTGTGTGTGTGTGTGTGTGTGTGTGTGTGTGTGTGTGTGTGTGTGTGTGTGTGTGTGAAAGAGAGGGGGAGAGATGTGTGAAAGAGAGGGGAGAGAGAGAGAGAGAGTGTGTGTGTGTGTGTGTGTGTGTGTGTGTGTGTGTGTGTGTGTGTGTGTGTGTGTGAGAGAGCATTAAATAGCATTAGATATAATATTGTTTGTTTCATTTCGAAGGACGGTGGCGGATAACATAGACATTTACCATAGTTTCAAAGAGGTAATATGTAAAATATGACCTGATGAATGTATATTTTTAAAAACCAGAGGATCCTGCTTTCTGTTTTAGTTTGATTATTAAACTCAATGTGGTTGGTAACTCGAAGCTCTCTTAACTTTAACGAATATTTAAGGGTCATCTAAGTAGAAAAATTCAAGTGAAAACCATTTGATTGAAAAACGTGAAAAATGAGTACAAATATGAAATTACCTACACAAGTGTGAAGGAAATTGTGCAAAAATACACGTTCCTGTTACGACTAGGTACAAATAAGTGGAAAATATCAATCTTTATTCAAATTTATTTGATTTTCTATGGATATGAAAAGTATTTCACTGTCACAAACAGAGTGGTTCCTTCAGTTGACCTTTGAACCAATGTCCTTCATCTATATATCAAAATGATAGTTGCATCAATGCCTACAATATTCTAATATGCATGCCTATACAATACGTCTAATATTTTGCAGATAATTTACCATTGAAGTATTCTGTTGTATCTGTGACTTTGACATTTGAGTCCATGACTTTTATCTTAATATTAAAATGGTTTTGTATCAATACTTTCAATATTCTAATATACCTGACTTTGCAACAATTTCAGTACTATTATGACTTCAGTCTATATATCATAATGATCGTTGTATCAGAACCAACAATATACTAAAAAGTTTTATAATTTTCAAGACAATTAATTATTACAGTATTATGTCCCATCTTCGACCTTGACCTTTGAATCTATGATCGTCATCTATATATCAAAATGTGCGTTATATAAATACCTACAATATGCTAATACATGTGCCTATACAAAAGGTTTTTATGTCTAAAGACAATTAATAACAGCACAAAGGTTAAAATTAGGCCATTGCCTTGAATATTGAACCCGTTTTGAAGGTGATTAAAAGACTATGACTACGTTAAAATTAAAAATCCCATGTAATTATCAGTTCAAATAGTCAAGTTATAAAGCAATTCCACGATTCTTTTCAAAGAAAAGCACAAACATGTTACCCATTTTTTGCCTGAATTTTACAATATGAATAAACTTTAGCCTTAGTTTTAAGATTTTAGAGACGCCAAACATAAACTGTGGGTTATGGATAAGACTTTGTAAGATTTTGCACCTCTGGGTCATCTTGACCTAGTTTTGGTAGTCATGGTGAACAAATCTTGGTGAGAAAAACTTACTAAAATATTTTATCTCTTATTTGTACAATGTAAAAATAATGCTTTAAAAATTTCAATTGCATTAAAAATGATAGAAAAGGAACTACAAAGAATTACTAGATCAGAATCTTGAGAAACATCCCCAACATTGCCATGGCGGATGAACTAAATTTGGTAAGCCACACATGGTATCATTTTGGTTTACAATTGTGTAAAGTTTGATCAAAATTTATATATACAGAATTGGAAAATATGGAGCGGACACCTTATTGGGATGGACGGCCAGATGGACAGACAGACGACCAGGGTGACTCTTATATACCTCCTAAACTTCGTTGGCAGGGTGGTTAATAAATTGTTGTATGGAAAGCGTATTTTATTTATATTCCTAAACGAACAAAAAAACCGAATGTTCAATCAGTTTCAAATAAAATGGGCAAAGAGCTAATCCCCTTCAAGACAGCTTATATAAATTGTCTACTGGAGCTACTAATTACATTAATCATTGATAAAATATTTAGTTACTCAATTGAAAACAATGTCTATAAAATACCCGATTGTCAGCATTGGTGTACTACATCAATGGTGCTCTAGAAATCGGAAGAACTTTAGAAAGCACAATAACTTCCGGTTTTTCTTAATCATCATCATGGCCCACGTGTATAATTTTTAAAAATAAAATAAAGTGATATGGTTTAAAGAAAACAAATTGAATATTAGAGAAACCATAAATCCAACTTCTGGCAATAATTTAAATGGGATATTCACTGTAAATAGATTTTACAAGATAAATAAAATTTTATAGGAAAATTTTCAAACATCGTTTCTCCAGTTCTTTGATTCATAATATTTTCTAAGACGTGTGACTTTGTGTATCAATTTGTATATTGATATAAAACATGTTCTACAAAACTGATGGAGGAAAGGAAATAAGAGTATGATGTCTACTATTCTGAGGAACATAAGCCAAACAGACAGTACTTTCAGTACTTTGATCTGTTTTTCCCGCATTCAAAACGGAGTTTGATATTTTTCATGAAAAAAAACTAATGTACAGATAAAATAAAGCAGACAATTTCATTTAATTGACTTCATTTTATGTTTGGTGGTACATAATTCTTCATTGCTCAATACAAATTTACTAAATTAAATACTGATACCTGCTAAAATATCCAATATCTTGGCCAGTCAGAGTTCAGTTTATAAATATACAGTGCAAGTGTAATCCAAGCTGAAGTTAATTGATAATTAAACTTATTTTGCAACACGTAAGTAGTTTTTAGTTTTGTTTTTATTACTAGTAATAAATATACTTGTGATTTTGGAAAACTTACAGCAACATCAAAATGTCGGCAAAAGGTGCAAATAAACATCACAGAATCACTTTGTAAATAATATTTAGATAAAGTATGGGACTGAAATCGGGACAAAATAATATATGTTGCAGAGAACCCAGAATAAAACATGTCGTTTTGACTGATTATGAAAATAACGTGATCATTTCAAAATGGTACAGGACATAATAGGACAGGTTCTACGCCATGTGGAATCTGTTAAATATATCAACCATAATTAAGGTGACTTTAGGAGTTTCTCACTAACAAAAATTTCTAAGATCTTAGAAACAGTAACAAAAAACCGCTGGAAAGTCCATGAAAGTCAGAAGAACTGATGGATGCTCCCCAAATAAGTCAATTGCATTTTTTTTCAAATGTGTCTGTTTATATATAGAAATCCTAATATAGTATTATAATCGGAAAAGAAAGTAAAATCAGCAAGAAGGCATTGGAGATTTTTTGTCATACACCTATTTCAATTAATACTAAATTCCGGTATTCGTCTTTACCTGTGACCTTCACCTTTGAACAAGGACCTTCATCTATGTATAGAAAGTATCGTTAGGCCAATACCTACAATATTCTATTATACACGCCTACACAAAAAGTTTAAGTTTTTTAGGTAATTAATAATTTCAGTATTCATTTGCATCTACGACCTTGGCCTTTGAACCTATGACCTTCATCTATATATCAAAATGGTCGTTAGGCAAATGCCTACAATATTCTAATATACATGCCTATACAAAAAGTTTATACTATTTGAGATAATTAACAGTTTCAGTATTTGCTTGTAGTTGTGACCTTGACCTTTGAATCCATGACCTTCATCTATATAAAAATGACTGTTAGGCCAATAGCTACAACATTCTAATGTACATGCCTATACAAAAAAGTTTAAAGTTGTTGAGATAATTAACCATTTCAATATTCGTTTGGATCTATGAACTTGACCTTTGAACCTATGATCTTGATCTATATACATGTATTGAAATGATCGTTAAACCAATGACTGCAATATTCTAATATATATGCCTATACAAAAAGTTTAAAGTTTTTTAGTATTCAGTATTCGTCCTTTTTTCGTAGCTGTATCACTACTCGTCGCGCAAGCGCGACTCGTAGTGATACGGCTACGAAAAAAGGACTCGACCTGATACTGAGGGTTGTACCTACACACTGTGTATATAATATGTATTTATCAGTCTTAGTTCAAACGGTTGAGTGTTTCCTTGGTCTGGCAAATATTATATTGGGTATCATGGGCTGGGAACAGCCGAGGTCACTATGAACATTTGTGTAACAATGGTTCATATGTCTGGCATCTTTCATGTCGCTCATACAGTACAAGCCTGTCGAAAGTTTAACACTTTAGTGCCGAATCGGCAACTCATCTCGGCTGCTCAGTAGTTATGTCTCGGCTCCTCTTTATCTATACGGTGTCTTCCCTCTATTCTTACATTTTAAAAAACAGTATTCCCTTTATTCCTACATGCAAAAGACAATAGGTGATGGTTTAGCGTTTTAGTTGTTGTTTTGGAAATTTTGTGTTCAACCTAATAAATGACCATTTCGCATTTAATTGAAACTTAAATATTTCTCATTTTTTAAATTATTATTTGAAACGAAAATATTTATCAATTCTATTTTATTATAATTATTTATAATTTCTGTTGTTATTATTATTAATATATTATTGTTATTATTAGTTTTTATTCACAAAAAGGGATTTTTTGTTATTTGAAAGTAAATATTTATCTTTTTAATCTAATTATTTATAATTTCTGTTATGAAATATACACTGAATATGAGTATTCTTAATATAGATGATTTAGTATTTATCTGACCATTACTTGATATAGTACGTTGGAGTTTTGAACTCAAAGTATTTTTTAAAATTGAAACAAAATGAAAGTCATTTGCATGTATTTTTTAATTATTGATAGAAAAATACTAGGACATTTAAAACTCATATTTTTGGTGAAAACATGCAAATTGTGAAGCAATCTATCGCATTCATATATTTTACACTTCAATATAAAAATTTAGCGATCAATTGTGGAATAAAAAAAAAATTCAATTAATTTTCGTTTATGCATGATTTCCTTTGAATAGCAACTGTAACTTTATTGAAAACATTTTTAAATACCGAATTTTTTTAATATATATGGTTTAGTAGAGGTAAAATTCCAGCGAAAGCTAACATATTTGTGTAGAAATAATTGTCAAGTTTTACCAAACAAAATGGGGTTTGCTAAGTTTTATATTTTTGGTCTAATAACTACCTTTTGCTTGAAAACATGCAAATTTCGAAATAATTTTTTCTGCATCTTTGATCAATACTTAAATTGTATTGGAAATAGGGTACAGTATTTGCATTTTTTTCAAATCCATTCTCTCCAATAAAGGTAACTTAAAATATTTCTGTGCACACATTGTAAACTTTGTTCATAATATATATTTATAAAACAAATCAAATAATTTTTTGAAAAAAAAAACCCTTCTATTATTTTTTATATTTTTCGCTAAATCCAGGTGAATTTAGGTTGGGAATTTATTCAGGTTAATGTTATTAACCTGTATGCAGTAGTTTAAAACTTCACTGAATATGTTTATAAATACAACAATCAGTACTATTCCCTCTATTCCTTCACGAAATTTCTTAAAATTTGAAGGAATTTATCAAATGTAGGAATAGAGGGAATGAACCATCTAAACTCGGCACCTTTTCGGCAGCTGCTGACTGTCCACAGCTCGGCACCTTTTCGGCAGCTGCTGACTGTCCACAGCTCGGCACCTTTTTGGCAGCTGCTGACTGTCCACAGCTCGGCACCTTTTCGGCAGCTGCTGACTGTCCACAGCTCGTCACCTTTTCGGCAGCTGCTGACTGTCCACAGCTCGGCACCTTTTCGGCAGCTGCTGACTGTCCACAGCTCGGCACCTTTTCGGCCACTCGACCCCCGTTATCTAGTAAACATCGGTTCAGTAAACATGCCTGCATTCACACGTATATCGCAGTATTTTGGAAAGAAAGTCGTGAAATTATCAAACTCTGGAGTTAGTCAGAGCTAGATTAGTAGGACAATATTTATCAGCAGAGGATAATATTCCATTACCTATATATATGGAACGCCATAGCTGTCTTAAGTTGGTGTTTGTTATAATATATTCACCATTTCGAAAACACAAAGTCTCGCGTCGACCGAAGTCTCGTTTAAGTCTCGTGGAGGGGGGCAAGTCAGACAGGTTGCTAAAGAAAGACAACATTGAGATGCGGTTACGCTGTTGAAAATGGTGAGTTAGTAGTTCTTCGTTATCGTTTTCACTGACGAATAAAAGAAATAAAATAATAAGAAATTGAAACAATGTGTATTTATCATTTATTTGTAGAAATTATTTAAATTACAGCAACCAAAAAGGAAACCGAAAGTTGACACGGCTGTTAAAAAAAAGATGTCCACGTTTGTAAATTTATCTGTAGTTGATATATCTTTCCTATGTGTCAAATATTATAAAGTAGTATATAAATGAGTAAAAACCGTTATTAGTTAAGAGTAAGAACTGGTATTCGATACCACTGTCCTATATACCTGACTTTACGACTAGAAAAACCCTAACATACTTGTATCAAAAGGAAGATATGGCAACTGCCAATTATTCAGGGAAAAGCTACGTACCATCGACTTTAAGACCATAATAGACAGCAATGACATTGACGTTGCAGCGGTCGATATTGCAACTTGCATTTTGACAGTGGCCGACAAAACTATTCCTGACTATTACAAAAAACTTGCAGATAAGCTAACTTCAAGCTCTATGACAAGTAAAAGTTGGTGGCATATTGCCAAAACATTTTTGGGTAACCAAAATAAAAACGACACACTTCCTCCTTTGACACATAATGGGAAAATATATACAGTCGACCCGGGCAAAGTTAACATTTTAAACGAATACTTCACTCAACAATCTACTGTAAACGACAGAAATATCGATACACCAGTCTTAACACCACTACCTCACACTATGGAAGACTTCGTCATTACTTCTTCTGACGTCAAAGACGTTCTGTCATTACTCGATGTCTCCAAAGCTTCTGGTCCGGATTCATTGAGTCCTAGACTCTTAAAAATGCCGCTTCTAAACTATGTGAGCCACTATCTTATTTCTTTAACAAACTCTTAAATTTCCACACTTTTCCAACCCCTTGGAAATTGGCCAACATTGTACCAGTTTTTAAAAAAGGCAACCATTCTGCCGTATCTAATTACAGGCCTATCTCTCTTCTTAATGTACTTGGTAAAATAATGGAAAGGTGCGTACTTAAATATCTGCTTAATTATATCTACCAAAACAAGATAATCACAAGTTTTCAGTCGGGTTTTACTCAGGGAGATTCCACTGTTAATCAACTTCTTGCTATTTGTAATGAAATAGGCTTAGCACTTGACCACGGTAAGGAAGTTAGACTAGTTTTCTGTGACATTAGCAAGGCATTTGATCGAGTGTGGCATAGAGGATTGCTTCTTAAAATGGAGCCGATTGGGATTAAGGGTAAATTGTTGCATTGGTTTCATAGTTATTTAAGTAATCGTCACCAGCGGGTTGTTTCGGGTAATGTTTCCTCTTCCTGTTTACCCGTCACTGCTGGTGTTCCCCAGGGTTCCATCCTAGGGCCCATTCTTTTTCTCATTTACATTAATGATATAGTTGCTGACATTGGAAGCAGTATTAGACTATTTGCTGATGACACTTCTCTTATGTCAATGTTGAAAATCCACATGAATCGGCTGAGTACGTAAATTCTGATCTTTCCAAAATACATCTTTGGTCTCAAAGGTGGCTTGTTTCTTTCAATCCCAAAAAAACTGAATCTATGGTTATTTCCAAAAAAGCTGTTAAACCTTTTCACCCTGCCTTATATGTGAATGAAACTCTAGTTCAAGAAGTTGATTCACACAAACACCTTGGAGTGATATTTTCATCCGACGGTACCTGGAAATTGCATGCTGATAAATTATTATGGAATACGGAGACGTCATCTGGGACATCCTGACAGACGAATATACAAAAACATTAGAACGAGCAAATATTGAAGCAGCTAGAATAGTAACTGGGGCAACCAAATTAACTAGTTTAAATTTATTATATCAAGATGTGGAGTGGAAAACACTAGAAACGAGAAGGGAAAACAGATTAATTCAATTTTTTTAGATGTATCACAGGCAATCCCCTACTTATCTATCGTAAATGATTCCACCTACAAGTTCAGAAATTCACCAATATAACACCCTTTCATCTGAAAACTTAGAAACTATATTATGCAGAACAGACTATTATTATAAATCATTTCTTCCTTCAACAATTAGAGATTGGAATAACATCCCAGTCTCAGTCAGAAACAGTTCGCTTAACATTTTTAAATCTTTCTTAAACCAGAAAATACATATTCCAAATTTTATTACACAGGTAGTCGCATAGGACAAATACATCTTACCAGACTTAGGTTAACTGTAGTTCACTAAATCACCATTTATATAGTAAAAACCTCGTTGATAGTCCCAATTGCGCACGCGGTCAAGTTGAAACTACAAAACATTTTCTTTTACACTGTAACTTGTACACTCATATAAGAAATACTATTATTCATACCATAAACGTCTCTTATGATCTTGACATATTGTTACCTGACCCCTGCCGAAAACAATGATATTTCATCAAAGTTCAAAAGTACATTCTTTCATCAAAGAGATTTTCCGTTTAAAACAATGATTATTTTACATTATGAAAAATCACATACTATTATATGTCATAAATTATTGTATTCTGAAATTTTCATTTCTCTTTTATAAATTATAACCTACACACTTTATTTATTTATTTATTTATTTATTTATTTATTTATTTATTTATTTATTTATTTATAAACCACCCATTATTTATTTATTAAAGTAAGTAAGTTATCCAATTGTTCACTAGTTCATCTATTTAGTTATAAAAATATATATGGTTTTTTTTTCTGTGACATGCAAAATATTGTAATATTATAATTGTCTAGGAAACCGGTTTATATAAGAGTTTACTCTTGTTCCGGGATCCTCTTTATATTAATTATTTGTAAATTGTACTGGAAACATAAATAAAATATTGTTTAAACTAAGAACTGGTAATAGTTTCTATTTTTAAAAAAATAAATAAACCACTCGCTTGCCATAGTACTTAGAAATTTCCTCATCGATAGGCCCCGAATAGCTGACCGATTTACAGTAATTAAATTATGAAGGAACGTGAATAAAATCGTTGAAAAAGTCATTTTTACCATTAAACCATTAAGTTTGTCATCATCAATTATAAAAGATCGAAATAATCCCTTGCCTATGGTGTAAAAATTATTTTATATCTGATGTCTCTCCTTCTATTTTTTGTTTAAAAAATTGCATTTATTTCACCCTTTTACTCTTATAGTATCCAAAATCTTGATTATGGTTGCATTTTTCGACATTTGTTGTTTCTCAGGATATTTTTTACATTTTTTATAAAAGACTTTTTGCTCAAGTTCCATTTTGCGTTTAAGATTGACAAAATTCTACGATTTTCACGGTATTTCACAGGTAACCGGCATATCGTTACAGACTACCTGTATAGATATTTTCACCCAAAGTTTTCCGTTTTAGAAATTAACTAATTTGAATTTTATTTCATTATAACGTCTTTGTTTAAGAAAATAATAATAATAGTAATAAAAATAAATATTAAAAATCATTTTGAGAATATAGTTCAAACATCTATAATTGTCAGAGTGTAGCTGGTTCAACGTCACAGAATTTTATTTCATGTGCTCTTCAACGGTAAATTTAGAATGAATGAATGAATGAATCAGAATGAATGAATGAATGAATGAACGAATGAATGAATAAATGAATGTATTGATTGATTGATTGATTGATTGATTGATTGATTGATTGATTGATTTGAATACACAGTCTTTAACTACGAAGTCATGAAATTAGAAGTATTAATTCACGGCAGTTTCAAAACTGGTGTGGGTACTAGTAATTCAGAATCATAATATTCATAATAAATCAAGGTATTTAATTAATCCGTTAATGAGATTAACACCATGTAGGTACATTTTCCACGTAGAATATACTATCATCTGATTCAATGGGAAGTTGGAATTTGCTTCCGTTATCAATAAGTTACCTCGTCTGTTGATAAGGTAAGCAGATTATCAGCATTATAATTAGCAACGTTTACCTGTGGATAAAAATATGTAATTTACAATACTAACAAGTCAAAACTATCACTTTTGAAATAAATAAATGACTGAATGAATCTCGGTTCCAGTAATTTTCTATTACTTCGAGAAACATTTACAGAATAAAATTATGATAATAAAAAAATCAAAATATGAAATTTTCAAAATAAAAAGTTAAAAACGTTTGTACGGTTTAAATTTGTTTAATATATTGAGGACCTCTAGAAATGAAAAAAGAGTTTGATTGTGATATATATAATCAGCGACGTGAACACAGAGTACTTTAAGACTCTATTAAATGTCACGGGCGTTGATCAAATTAAATATGAAGATTTTTAGAGTAAAATTTCAATCTTTCGGAAATTTTGTTTATTTTACCTTTACAAAAGACTGCCAAACTTATTTTAACACATTATAAAATATTAAATTTTACATTGGCCATACACAGATATAAGGAAAACAAAATTGATTATTTAGCCATATTAGATAGTTTTGATTATAGAAAAAATATAACCAGATTAAGATTAAAATTGAAATTGGACGTTATTCAAAAATAGATTATGCACTAACTGTAATAGTGATTCTATAGAAGATGAAATTCATTTCTTGATAGACTGTCCAGTAATTTTGACAGATGGTAGAAATAAACTATTTTCCATAGGCAACATTGTCGTACTTCACCTGTGAAACGATCTACAGTTCAGTGTCTTACGATCGGTACATAGAAATACATAACAGGTGTACAGTTTTTATTTCGTAACAAAGAAACCAAAAACGATACAAAAAATGACCACATCTATTTGAGTTCCTTATTGAATTCCGGTTATTTCAGTATTTTTTGTAAAATTTTAGGACGCTGGGAAATTACTTCCATTTTAAGTTAATAATATAGCAGTTATTTCGGCACTATCTCTTGATATTCTTGAAATGTGGCGAAAGACCGTTAGTTATAGGCTGTTTTTTTCACGCTAATTTGATTTTTTTCAAAAAGACCACATCTAAAGTGTTAGAGCACACTTTGATAAAGGTAAAAACATAAAAATCAAATGTTGGTTTTGACGGCAAATTACTTCCAATTTTATTTTAAGACAGGGGAATTTGTGAATATCTAGTGAAGAAATATCCAATGTGGCCGACACTGCACCAAGTATAAAACATGCGATATGTTGGTTTATTTTTCCCAACCAATTCCGGTACAAGTTACGCCGGCTTCCCCGTAAGTGGAAAACGGTACAAAAAATATAAAAACCAAACAAAATGTGATATACTTCTCGACCTTTGGATATACTATTAAAAGTATTAAAAATTTAAAAATTAAAGACAGATTTGTCAGTCAGCTTCATAAATGTTCTAGATTTATTTTCATATAAATATAACGAGAAAAGTGAGAAGAATAAATAAGAAGTGAAATAATCTCTAATCAATAAAAAATATTGTAAATGAATAATTCAGTCAAATAAGAAAAAATTATAAATTTTAATAATTTTAAAAGTTCAAAATTAATTTCATTAGACCAGTAAGTCGGTTCATTAGAATATCCATCCAAATTAGTCTGATATGATTTGAATCTAAATAAATTTTTTTAAAATTACAGAAATAACATTTACCGGGTATCATAGAGACTTCATATCTAATGATTTATACACACACGTGTCAATCATTTTTGGCAAATTGGACGGTAAGTTCTTTTGATTACAGGTGATAAAGGTCTACTAATAAACAGGATGTTTATTGATTATCTTTTAATTACTGGTATGTGAGATCCCACTTTAAGCAATATTAATTTATAGTGAATTTATAGTAATCAGAAACTACCTATTGAAGTTTGCCGTGGGAAGATTATACCAAAAAACCAAGACATCATGGATTATGTGAACTTTGTAAAAGTGATTTTATACACATTTGTTTGTTATTGCAATATGAGAAATTTTCTGATGCAAACATGTATTCTATTGATATAAATAATACATTCTTTTTTCTAATAATGGGCCAAAATATTATTTAAAAATTATTTATTTATTTATTTATTTATTTATTTACCAATTAAATATTTGTTAAATTAATTTGATAAGATAGTTGAATATTAGCATTGGATGGATGGGTGCAGTGTATCATGAATAATCACATTTATTAAAATGTGTATTAGGATTTTACTTATATTTGTATTGCGCACACATATAGTATTTTTTATACGATTTGACTCATGACTTGATCAAGTTACTGTTTTTGTGTAAATTAAAAGGATAATTGTTTATATATATTCCCATTATTTTTTGCCTAACAAACAGTATAGCTTCTACTTCTAAATAACCATCTACTTTTTCTTTCTCTCAACATGAATATTTTCCTCTTCATGTAAGCATTTAAATTAATTTACTGTTTTGCTTGGAATATCATTTTTACCGTCATCAGTCCATTTTAATCTCATAATGACCATGGTCAGTTATCGATAGCTCTTGGTAACGAGGTTTGTGAAATTTACTTGGAAGAGTTATTCCGCCTGATCATTATACAATATTTTTGCATTCGGGCTGTAATAAATGCTTTAATTGTTAAAACTCTTTGACAAATATTTTTGGATTATAAGTTGTGAAGATTGTGATATACTTAAGACTTTTGTACAACCTGGGGTACAACAAAAGTCTTTTTTTCCCCGTTTCAATCGTCATATTCTACGCTGCAACTATACTGGACGGATGTAGCTTGCCCCCAAAGCCTCGTTTTCGTTCATAGGTGTTATTTCCCCTGACATGTTTTCGAAATGGTGAATAGTGAACTTGCTGCAGTAAATGGTCGTTTTGATATAATATATGGTTGTTTTGATATAATATATGGTCATTTTGATATAATATATGGTCGTTTTGATATGATATATGGTCATTCCGCTATAACATATGGTCGATTTGCTATAATATATGGTTGTTTTGATATGATATATGGTCGTTTTGCTATAACATGTGGTCGTTTTGATATAACATATGGTCGTTTTGATATAACATATGGTCGTTTTGATATAATATATGGTTGTTTTGATATGATATATGGTCGTTTTGCTATAACATGTGGTTGTTTTGATATAACATATGGTCGTTTTGATATAACATATGGTCGTTTTGATATAACATATGGTCGTTTTGATATAATATATGGTTGTTTTGATATAATATATGGTCATTTTGATATAATATATGGTCGTTTTGATATGATATATGGTCATTCCGCTATAACATATGGTCGATTTGCTATAACATGTGGTTGTTTTGATATAACATATGGTCGTTTTGATATAACATATGGTCGTTTTAATATAACATATGGTCGTTTTGATATAATATATGGTTGTTTTGATATGATATATGGTCGTTTTGCTATAACTAACATATGGTCGATTTGATACAACATATGGTCGTTTTGATATAATATATGGTTGTTTTGATATAACATGTGGTCGCTTTGATATAATATATGGTTGTTTTGATATATTACATGGTCGTTTTGATATAATATATGGTTGTTTTTGATATAATTTATGGTCAGTTTGCCATAATATATGGTTGTTTTCCTATAATGTATGGTCGGTTTGATATATAATGGCCGTTTTGATATACTATATGGTTGTTGTGATATAATATATGGTCGTTTTGATATAATATATGGTTGTTTTCCTATAATATATGGTCGGTTTGATATAATAATGGTTGTTTTGATATAATATATGGTTGTTTTGATATAATATATGGTTGTTTTCCTATAATATATGGTCGGTTTGATATAATAATGGTCGTTTTGATATACTATATGGTTGTTTTGATATAATTTATGGTCAGTTTGCCATAATATATGGTTGTTTTCCTATAATATATGGTCGGTTTGATATAATAATGGTCGTTTTGATATACTATATGGTTGTTTTGATATAATATATGGTTGTTTTCTATTATATTGTAATGACGTATGGTCAACAAGAAGAGTTCTCATTATGAATTCAAAATTGTCTCAAAATGGCTGCCTAGAGTTTTGCCACAATGGACGCTATTCTAAGAAAAATAAAAATGGAAGATTATATGTTTAGTTTTCAGGATAAAAAAATATCCACTGATATTATTTGTTTGTTATCATCACCGGAAATGTACGAAAGTTTGTTAGTGCCATTTAAAAAAAAAATCGTACTAACGAATTTAAAAATCGTTCTAACGAGCCGATTTTTTAAAATCGTACAAACGAATTTTTTTAATCGGACAAACGATTTTTGTAGATATATGTATACATGTATAGTCAGCAATCTTTATAACGACCATATCCATCTACCAACTTTGTTGTTGTAATGAATTTAGCATGATGTGGCATCCTGATTTATACATTATACAAAAACTTTAAAATGAAATATATTTAAGACAGTTTGTGGAAATGTTTAATGAAAAATTGAATACTAAGCACTGTCTTTGTAATTTATAAATATACAGGTCCGTTCAAAAGATAAAGTCACTCCTAAATTTCCAAAAAAGAAACATCATCCCCCTGTTTCTGTGTTAAAGAAACACTAAAGCGTTAACATGATTTATGTAATAAAAAAAAAGTTTTAATTCATTCGAAAAGACATAATTGAAAGTAAGTGTTTAGTTGATGGTCCTCTTGCTTTGATAATGGTCATTATTCGTCTTGACATACTCTCAAACAATTATGTTCGCTTGGCTTTGTATTCCTATACCAATGACCCTGCAGGGATTTCCAAAGAGCAGAATTTGATCTAGGGTTACCAGTAACTACCTCTTTCTTAAATAATTCAACATATTTTCTATAGAAAGCATGTCCGGATTACCAGGGCATTATAGAAGGGGTATTATTGAGTTTGGCAATTGCAGCAAATTTGTCATCAACTTTGACGCCTATGTAGGAGCTAGATTCTATTGATATGTAATATTTGTCAGGAATTACGAGACGGCCAGCTTGCATTTTCAGATCGTTTAAGATAACGTTTTGACATCGCTGAACGTTTTATGTTGTAGAAATCTTTTTCAGAACTCCTAAAACGAACAACTTGAATTTTTGAAACTATTGCCATTGCCAGTATTATTTAAAAACCAAACTCCAAAACAACGAGGGTTTTTTAATATGAAATTTGTATAATAGATAAACCTTTTCTAAGATATAAACCTATGAATTTAGAAATATATTTGATTCTATGTGTTAAACTGTTTGAGAAAAATGTTTTATGCCATGATACTTTTTGTCAAAACGTGGATAAAACATTGTTTATACGGAGTTTAGTCATATTAGTGTCGAACTAAAAGGCTTATCTTAATCTGTAACACATACTGCATTAGCATAATGAAACAAATAACTTCAGATTCTATACAAGGTGCGACGTTTCATTTTTTAAATTTAGGAGTTGACGTTACTTTTTGAACAGACCTGTATATACATGGCGTACATATGTACTGTTCTTTATGCACGTTTCATCAGTAACTCCTTAATAACTTAATAATATCATTTCACTCATCGCCTTGATATAAATATAAAGAATCCTGACTTGGGTGTAAAACACCATACTCAATTTCATTCTTTCCGTAGACGAATATTGGAAAGAAACACAAAATCTAAATTAATTGAATCATTACAGTAAAATCTAAAATCTAAATTAATTAAATCATTAAGCAAATGGTTATTCTTAGCTCATTTATTATTCATGGTGTATTATTATTATTAATATTAATATTATTATTATATTGTGTATTATTATTATTATTATTATTATTATTATTATTATTATTATTATTCATTGTGTATTATTATTATTATTATTATTATTATTAATGTTAATGTTATTTTTGCGATACTTGTTATTATATATATTATGTACTCCGACTAAGGAGAGGACTTAAATAGGCAATGCCTGCTGTCCAATCCTTTTCAGCATTTTTTTCTGAATAAAATATTGTTTAAATTAGAAATTCTTAGCTCACCTGAGCACAAAGTGCTCAAGTGAGCGATTGTGATCAGTCTTGTCCGTCGTGCGACGTGTGACGTGCGTCGTATGTCAGCGTGCGTTTACCTTTCATTGTTAACACTTTAGAGATAGTAGTTTTAGTTATATCTTCATCAAACTTGTCCAGAATTATCTTCATGACAAAAGCAAGGACAAGTTCGTATATGGGTCTTGTTGGATCAATAAGTAGGTCACTATGTCAAATCATAAAAAAAACCTTGTTAACACGCGAGTTCATATTTATTGTACAATCGTCATATAATTTGTCTAGAACTATGTTTATAACAAAAGCTAAGTCAAATTCGTATGAACTACTAAAGAACTCTGTTGTAGTAACCCTCTACTCATTACATTATTTGAAAAATGTGCAGAATTCAATTTATTTTCAGGTGAGCGCCTGTACAAACTGATAATGTCCAAACCGACTCATAATGTCCAAACATTTTTATCAACGCATAATGTCCCAATATCCATCACATTTTTGTCCAAAACAACTCATAATGTCCAAATCGACGCATAATGTCCAAACTTTTCCTGGCGCATAATGTCTAAACCTTTGACGCATAACTTGATGTCCAAACGATTTGACCCATTCCAATAATGTCGATCGAGACAGACAGACAGACAGACAGATAGATAGATAGATAGATAGATATATAGATAGACAGACAGATAGAAGGACAGATAGACGGATAGATTATGCATATAGATTACATAAGATAGATATATAGATACATGAACAAACAGACGAACAGATATAAAAAAGTTCGGAAAATCAATTCAACTTGCTTAAGTGGGCTATCTATCTATCTATTAATTGATTAATTAATTATAGCATTCCAGAATCATAAAAGGAGAGATTAAATATTTTGTTTAAGACACATCTATATCGAGTAACCATTCAGTTGATTCTGTTATTCATGGAGAAATGTTACCTTTTCCTTGGTTTGGTCCTTTATCTGTACCTTCGTTTGATCAGAGTGGAAAATAAATATAAACCAGCTACTTAGTTTGTTTTTCACGAGGACCACCAACTATTTCTGACAGTTTAAGTTTAGTGAAATAAAACTAATTTCTTTTAAAATCTGTAAAATTAATTAAATGACGGACCAATGTACCGTCGGACCAATGAACCGTCGGAACAGCGATGTGTCACCAGATCAAACATGCATGGTCTCACAAATGGGGTCCACGTTTGAGGAAATCCCCACCCACTGACTTGATGTTGCATAAAAGCTGCTCTAGGTTTAAAAAATCTATAGGAAGGAATGTCCTGATTTTCGAAATTCGTGAAACAAGGGATAAACAATGAAATCAGTCTTGGACATAAGTATAAAGATATCGACATTATTGGCATGGGTCAAATCGTTGGGACATTATGCGTCAAAAAGTTTGGACATTATGCGTAAAAAAGCTTGGACATTTTGCGTCAAAAAGGTTAAGACACTATGTGTCAAAAATGTTTGGACATTATGCGTCAAAAGGTTTGCACATAATGCGTCAGAAAAAGTTTGGCCATTATGCGTCGATTTGGACACTATGAGTTGTTTTGGACAAAAATGTGATGGAAACTAGGACATTATGCGTTGATAAAAATGTTTGGACATTATGAGTCTGTTTGGACATTATCAGTTTGTACAGGCCCTCTTGTTTACATAAAAACGTTACCGTAAACGTTCAACATGTTAAATCAAATGTTTAGTCCTCAAGCACCAATTTAAGACAAGTTTAAGTCCATGATCATGAAAAAAATGTTTAAATTTAAAATTCATAATAACCAGTTCCACAATTAAACAAATAAAAACAACCAAGCACTAAAAGTAATCAGACACATTTATTGTACACTACATCACACTATTTGGTTCGATCTTCAGTTTAAACCCATAACACGCGCACCAAATTTAAAGTCACTATTACGGTCCAGTGTATAACCATACACAACATTATGAAATAAAGTAGTACAAACTCTACTGAACAGTCAATACTGCGTACGTACAATGGCTGCAAATGTTCCTTTCCCATTTGTGAATTTTGTTAAAAGTAGTAAAAATCGTTAGTACGATTTTTTTACTTTAAAGAAATGGCACTAACAAGCTAGAAATGAAATCATTAGGAATTCCAAATAAATCGGACATGGAAAACTCCAAAATGAATGTGTCAAATACGGTTCTCGATAACCTTCGAGGCATGTGCACCTTACTGTTTGTGGTCCCCCGGAGTTTTCTCTACCCATAAAACATCATTAGACATTTTATTTATGATGATTTTACAATAACAGAAATGTCTAAACTACTATACGTTCGAAAACCGTGTACCGTAGAATGCAGAAAGATGGATATCGAAATTTGATTTTTCAAAAATAATTGACATACCTGATAATAAATTTGAACGTGTTGTTATGGGCGTAACTAAACAATTTCCACTTTGTGGAGAGAGTATTCTTGGAAAGATTTAAAAAAAAGCAAGGAATACACAGAGTATTCTTGGAAAGATTTTTAAAAAAAAGCAAGGAATACACGTTCCACGTTGGAGACTGAGAAATTCACTTCATCGAACATATCAAAACAACCATATATTATATCAAAACAACTATATATTATATCAAAACGACCATATATTATATCAAAACGACCATATGTTATATCAAAACAACTATATATTATATCAAAACAACCATATATTATATCAAAACAACTATATATTATATCAAAACAACCATATATTATATCAAAACAACTATATATTATATCAAAACAACCATATATTATATCAAAACAACCATATATTATATCAAAACGACCATATATTATACCAAAACGACCATATATTTTATCAAAACGACCATATGTTATATCAAACGACCATATATTATATCAAAACGACCATATATTTTATCAAAACGACCATATGTTATATCAAAACAACCATATATTATATCAAAACGACCATATATTTTTATCAAAACGACCATATGTTATATCAAAACGAACATGTATTATATCAAAACAACCATATATTATATCAAAACGACCATATGTTATATCAAAACGAACATATATCATATCAAAACAACCATATATTATATCAAAACGACCCATATATTATATCAAAACGACCATATATTATATCAAAACGACCATTTATTACAGCATCTTCACCATATATTATAACAAACACCAACTTACGACAGCTATGGCGTTCCATATATATGTTACAGTGAATAAGCGTAATCAGGGATTTCGTGTAATCCCTAGTCTGTTTAGTGATTACACGTAATCCCTGGCTATTTTAGGAAATTCACGTAATTCCTAAAATACCAGGGATTACATGTAATCCCTGAAAAAATATTCGATTTTTACACTTATTCCCTGACAGTATATTTTCATACTTTAGTTTTTACATTTATATTCAAATATTGCCTAAAGTGTTAGGAATTATGTGTAAAATATATGTTAACCTTAACCTTTTTGTCTACATTATTCGTTTTAAAAAGTTACTTATTGTTACATGTAAGACTGTTATGACATCTTGAATTGCACAAGACACCGGCTTTTAAACATTTACATATTTTAGTTTTGCAGCCTGTTTTGCATGCACATCTTGTGAAACCTTGACCATCACCTATTGATTGCGCTCGTGCTGCCTCCCTAACACTAACTACCACATCACATTTGATGTCGTCCAATTTTAATCCTTGATAGGATGTAGGAGTGAACTGACTTCTTGAAAATTTGTGTCTAAAATACCATAAGTGGTTCCAAGTTGATATTTCTCGTCATCTTTTTTCATGATCAAACACAATAAATTTCGTGGATCACCACGCCCTCTGTCCACATTAGGAACTGGCACTAAAACACTATCTCCTTCGTCGATGGGTCGCAAAATCCTATTGCTACGAATGACCATTTTATCAGCTTGTTTTGCCATAGCTTCTCCACTTTTATGTCTCTGCCGTCTGATATTTTGAGCTCTATCGCAAATCTCACATATATTTAACTCGCATCCATACTCCATTACTTTATCACAAGTCATGCATTTATTTTCACGATCCAGCGAATCTACATCAGTAGCGGTGTTCACATTTGTAGCGTTGCCCATATTTGTAGTGTTGTCCACATTAGTTGCGGTGTCCATATCAGAAGCGTTGTTCATGTTAGTTGCGGTGTCCACATCAGTAGCGGTGTCCACATTTGTAACATTGCCCATATTTGTAGCATTGTCGACACACATCAGTAGCGGTGTCCACACCAGCAACGTTGTTCACATTAGTTGTGGTGTCCACATTAGTTGCGGTGTCCACATTAGTAGTCGTGTCCACATTAGTAGTCGTGTCCACATTTGTAACGTTAGCAGTAGCGCTGTTCACATTTGTAGTGATGTCTACAGTAGTATCTGCATTAGTAGTGCTATCTACGGCATTCACATCAGTAGTGTTATCTAAAGTGTTGGGTGAAGCTGTAGCCTGGTTTCTAAGTTCATTACTAGTACCTTGTGATAAACAGTCCTCTAAATCTTCTTCCCTTAACAACATGGAAAGAATTTCATTGGGAAGAGATGACGTTGTTAGTCCAACTTTAGGAGGACAACCGAACATTGCTTCATATGGCGACCGCTTTATTCCTTCATGTTGGCGCCGATTTTTCTGAAACTGCACAAATTTTATGCCAGTAGACCATCTTGTTGTCTCATTATCCCGCATCCAACTAACCAACATGTCATGAATATCGGCATTTGATCTTTCAATACTCCCTTGTGATTGAGGGTGCCTTGGTCTTCCATGTACAATAACAAGCTCCGGCCAAAGTTCTTTCATCTCTGTGATGATAGCCGCTGTGAATTCTCGTCCATTATCACTTTGTAAGATATGTGGGGCACCGAACACTAAAAACACGTTACTTAAAAGCTTATAAGCAACCTCTGCAGCTCTTTTAGATGTTAAACATTCAATCACACAAAACTTCGTTAAGTGGTCCTGGTAGTTCATAATAAATTTGTAGTTTCCATCTGGCATACTTTGCATATCTAGTAAGTCTACTTGTTCACGTGAATTAAAATCTTTTGTCAATATTGGCTTCACTACAACACCTTTATTGGGATTCCGTTGTCTTAGTTGGCATTCTTCACAAAGAGATTTGTACAGTTTAATTGAATTCGCTGTAATGTTCACATATTTTTTATTCAGTTCCTTTAACATTTTGTCTCTACCTGCATGATTTAAAGCCATATGAGATTTTTGTATAATGTCGTAGGTTTTCTTCTATAGTGACAAAGTATCGTATAGGATCTTCTGGAGATTCCTGTCTTTTTATCAGTTTTGAAACATCACCGAGCTGCATGATGTCATACCTGCAAGAAAAATCAGGAATCTTTCAGTCTTCTCGCTATACAACTTGTATAACTCTTGTATAAATATTATTTCTTTTTCATTCATCGTTAAAACAATAAAGTTCTACAAGATGTGTGTTGTATGACAGTTAAAGAAATAATAAAAAATCTAGCTGAATTAACCCTGTATTATCACATGAAAAGTACTCACCAAAACTTGGCATAAGTGTAGTAGTCATGAACAGTCATTATCAGTTCATTTCTCTTATAGTTGAGTTAAGTTATAACAGTATTAACATATCGTCGTCTCAGTACTTTAGTGTTCTATCTCCACTTTTGATGCATATGGAGTTATATATATCAACAGAATCAGCTTTTAAAGATCTATCATTCTATGTTATTGTATCTGAACTATCTGTTGCCATTAACAAATAAAAGGCAGTGCAAAAATGTTATATCTCCCAGACATGTATTTGTTCACAGCAAAACTGTCCTATGTCCATGACCAATCAGAACGCGTTATTTTTATCACATGGTATTGAATTGACAAATGAGAAGAGGGAAAAGATATGAATGATTAATAAGTATTAAGTTTAATTATCCCACTACATATAACTTAATAACATTTACCAATTACCTCCACTAAGGTTTATTAATGCCCAAATTTTCAGGAAAACACAAGTTTAAAGCCTTTTTATCATGTATATATATACAATATAATAAACTATTTGGAGATAGAACAGTGTGGCACTTTCATTTTTGTTATATTCCACAAGGATTTAGTTTGAATAGAAGATTATTTTAACCCATAAATATTCAAAACACCAAATTATACAAAACCACTTATCTGGTTAAGAATTAAGTATTAAGATATAATTACAGTGATTGAGATGTTATAAATGTTTTATTTCAATTTTTTTTTGATTTTGACAC
Source organism: Anadara kagoshimensis (assembly GCA_021292105.1). Classification (NCBI taxonomy): domain Eukaryota; kingdom Metazoa; phylum Mollusca; class Bivalvia; order Arcoida; family Arcidae; genus Anadara; species Anadara kagoshimensis. The sequence goes on from CM037859.1 coordinate 30,138,936, forward strand.
CAATATTGTGGAGGAAATTTGAATTTAAACACCCATTGCAAATCAATTCAGAAAGCCTTGATTTCATCTTACAACATTCATCAAAGTTTTCCAATTTTTTAATTGAATATTCATTATTTACTTGTAAATCACTAGACATTGATTATACATGTATTTTAACAAAGTGGGTGAATTGAATTAAACATCAATCCGAGACCCTATATGAATTCAGAACAAATAGAAGGTGGACTGGTTGGTCGAAGTGTGAATTCAGTCAACCATCCAGGTGTAGACCACGCTTGACGTTGTGTAGGTACATTTTTCCGAATGAGCTAACGATTAATTCATAATCCATACACCTAGTAAAAATGTCTACATCTTTGATGAATGGAGTTTTTGCTTCACACATTACATCATAGAGCAGGATGGATTGATTGAATGCGATTTTATGTCCAAGTGAAGAATATTTCACTTGTTATAAATACCTAGACGTCACCAGCTGTAGATAAAGTAACAGAATTTTGACATTTCCAGTGCGCTCAGGGCAATAATCAATTAAGGTTCTTTAATGTTGCAACACCCACTGTGAGACGGGCATCAGTTTTCTCGTCCGAAGGACTGGTGACAAAAAACAAATTTTAACCCTTTTTACCCATGTAAATATTGATTTAGAATGCAGAAAAAAGCACCAATAGGTCCATATTTTCAAGATTTTCCAGAGCTTGTTAGAGCATGGCACTGTAACAACTGCGCGTTTGGTGCCTTTGACCGCAGGCTTGTACATTTATTCCTTTAACACTACGCCACTGGAGACAATTTGAGATTTTAGATCAATGCTTAAGTATATGCCTCTGTTAGATCAGCAGTATTTGAAGCTATTATTAGTACAAGGTCTAGTCACTTAAAGGAAAGGAAAGAGAAAAGTGAAACTAGACTTAAACGAGAACTGGTAAGTAGAAAAATCATCCAGAAGCACTGGCATGTGCTACTTTTGCTTTTTTATAAAATAACGCATTCAAAAGTAGCATATGACAATTTCTACGTTTGAATGCGTAATTTTATAAAAAAAAAAGTTGAAAATAGCTGAGACAGACCAATGTAAAAAATAAGAGCAAGAAAGCAGAAAACAAGTTAGGCGAGTATGGCAATACATCAATCGTGAAAGCAAAAAGGAAAAAATAATAATAATATTATTATTATTATGTAATCATTAATACCATGGGGGTAATTATAGCACAAGAAATGTTGTTAGGATAGGTATTAGTATTATAAAATATTAATTTGCAAAGAAAGAGAATCCATTTGCTTTTTAGAATATTCAGTGATAATAAACTGCGTATTTAATCAATGTAGAATACAGAGAGAGAGAGAGAGAGAGCATGTGAGCAAGGTGAGTGCATTTTTTTTAGCCCTGCTGAGTTATTATTGTCAAGTAGACAGTTTCGTCTTAACTTTGTTTCAATTTAAACTGTTTGGAATGTGTTTCAAACTTTAATCAAATTTTATTTAACTGATATTCCTCCCAGTGATTTCTATACACAATAATACTAGCTAACTGTTCTATCTCCAAGTAACAGTGTTGCTCTGAACAAATTTATACTCGCTGTATGCAGAAATGTTATAAATCGGAATTTGAAATGCCCAAATTTAAAACCAAGACGTGTTTTATCCATAAATTGTATATAAATAAACTGTTTTCATCAATAAATACCCAATCCTAATCAAACAATTGCCATACTATGTAAAATAATGTGATTTGTAAGGGACCCAACTTTGAACTCGTTTTTCTCCGTTTTGATAAAATCGGAGATAGAACACTAATGTTCTGATGCGACGATATAGCATGTTAAAGTTTTATGGTCAGGGAATAAGTGTAATTTTTCCAAAAAATATCAGGGATTACATGAAATCCCTAACTATATTTAGGGATTACACGTAATTACTACATCACTTGGGGATTTCATGTAATCCCTGAAAATCAGGGATTACGCGAAATCCCTGATTACGCTTATTCACTGTAACATATATAAATATCAAAGGTGTAAGTCGTGTATTGAAGCCATGTATCGGATGATGACAGTGGATTAACAGATTAGGATTATGACACCTGATGTTTACTGTTTTCGGACATTTATGGACTTAAACCATGCTATAGCTACTGCGATGAAAGTAGACCAATTTATTGTTTTTAAAATCCCGCTATTTAATGAAATAAAAATATAGGAAATTCAGAAAATAATCAGGTACTCCATCGTCCATTTTATTTATTTATTTATTTATTTATTTATTTATTTATTATTTATAGAATATAAAAGACTTAGGAAATTCTAGAAATAATCAGCATTTAATTAATAAGTTTTTATTCATTTTATTTATTTATATATTATTAATGAAATGTAATTAAAAGATTTAGAAAATTCTGAAAATAATTAGGTACTCCATCGTCCATTTAATTTATTTATTGCTTTACTTTAATTAATTAATTTATTTATCTAATTTTCTTAAAATTTGTACTTAAAGTCCTGGTCATTGCCGAATGAGCTAACTCAAAGTGCCGAGGGGCCGAATGAGTTGCCGAGCTGTGGACAGTTCTAGTTGCCGAGTGACCGAGAGTGGGCAGCTTTTCGGCCAGTAACTCACGGTCTACAGCTCGGCGCCTCGGCAGCAGAGTCTCGGCTTCTTTTCATCAGCTCAGTGTTAAACTTTCGACAGGCCTGTACTGTAGATTCCTGTTCAACTCTATCTTGACCATTTTTATACCCCGCTTCAAAGCAGAGGGGGTATACTGCTTGTCCTTCCGTCCGTCCGAAAGAAAAAAAATGTAACAGTTTCCTCAGCAACTACTAATCTCACCCACTTGAGATTTTGTTTGCAATTTCAGAATGAGGTCCCATGCCACAAGTAATGATTTCAAGTGTGCCAGACATCAAATTCCTGTTTTGTATAATTACGGCCAATGGTTCAAGATAAAAGCGGGAGTGTAGCAGTAGCTCACAGGAGTCTTGTCTGTTTACAGGTTTAAGCGCTGGTGTTTGTGATTCGTCGTAAACGTTCGGAAGATTTTACTATTTCATTACTGTTGTCATGTGCTATTTTTGAATTTTTATGAAATAATATACATGTAATTCAAATAATTCAACATATCCAGTCGCGAATGGCCAAAAATACTGGTTATACTAACCAACGAATTTATCCAAATTTCTGTCTCTTAAATTCAAATTTATCGCATTAACATTAAATTTATTTTAATGTTTATTAAAACCAATAAAAAAATCATAATGAAAAAAAGTTTTCATTCGTTTAGAATCGAAGCACAGTCCGTCATCTTTTTTTTCAAACACACTGTGCAAAAACCATACACCCAGACCGTAGAGGTTTTAACTGTTTACCAAAAATAATCACCTATTTTATAGAGAGGGTGCACCTAATTCCGAACATGTTTCTAATTCAAAACAAAATAAATTAGTGATAGTTACAGTAGTATGTAGGAGTATGTAGGGTGGTCATATCTGCATACAATGGTGTTGGTTGCTGGATACTATAAATAATGCTGACATAAGAGGTCGTGGGGTCACGAGGTATGACGTCCCGGATATAGGGAAATCGAAAGGCAATCCTTAGGATTAATAATAAGTGGAGAAAACCGGATCGAAGTAGAGTGCTTGAAGTCTCAGGTGGCCCCCTTGATGAAGTTAGAGGGTTAAAACCGTACTGGGACTCGATCTCTTGACCGAAAGGGGTAGTGTAATATACCGGCTCGAGGAGAAGCATCGAATGGGAAATGTGGTGAGGTGCTCGAACGCGGTAGAAAAGAGTTATCGCCCGTTAAGTGAAATTCACGAGTTCGGACCCACCATTCGAACCACTTGACCACCTGAGAGATGGGTGGCATAAAATGATAGAGAATGACTGTCCGAACACGGAGATAGGTCATGTGTAGGGATCGGACCAAGAATAAGGCCTCGAACCCGATCATGATAGACTCCCACTGACAACACGGGTAACTGTAGAGGAGACTAGGAGCGCGAACCACTCGTTCACGGACTCGGTATCACGACATAGGACTCGTTCGTACAAACACATAGATATATTATTTATAAAGATTGGACAAGAAATAAGAGTTATCGTTAAAGGCTAGGACGTTTGCTCGATCTTCAGTTTCTCCCTTATCCACGTATTCTTCTATTCTCTTCTCCATTTTTGGCTTGATGTTTTTGATGACCTCAGGTAAGAATAATTTCTTCCATATATTGTGGTCGGTGGTTTCCTCTTCGAAGCGAGATCGCTTTCTTCTTCTACCTTCTTGATTTTTGAACCGCTCCCTTTGTTGATACCACGGCGAGGGAAACTGCGTATAGTATTGAGGTCCGCTTCCCCTCTCACCGTTTTCGGCCATTTCTGTATCACTTGATTCTTCTGTCTCTTCCATCTCCTCGTCTGTGCTTTCAGTTTTCATTCCATCCTCTTCTTGTTTTAAAATATTAGGCATGCGGCGATTTTTTTACGATGTATTGGCTTTCAAATCTATCAGCATGTTCCCATAGGGTCGAGACACTGCCGCTTCGTATACTTTCATCACCCTTTCGGGATTAGTAGGTTGTATTCTTCTAGCCAACAAGTGGATCTGTTGACGATCAACGGGATTGTTAAACAACAAGAGATAGTGACAGTTTAAGGCAATGTCTCTGGAGGCTTTTCCTTGCGGAAACAAATTCTGAGTGAGATAGACCACGCTTAAGGGTCATTTAAGTAGGAAAACTCAAGTGAAAACCATTTGGTTGAAAAGCGTGAAATAGGGGTATAATTATGAAATTACCTACAAAAGTGTAAAGATTTATAAATAAAAATAAAGTAGGAATTGATAATTTAAGAAATTTTAAAATATTTGTTACATTTTTTAAAGAAAATTGTGCAAAAATACACGTGTTGGGGAAAATAGCTTACACCTTGTATAACGAATTGATTTAAAAAAAATGAAAAGATATTAAGATAGTCAACGTCATAGAGCAGTGCAAAGGGGGTAGAGTTTGTTAAAGAAATACGAGGTTTTTGAAAACTGGACAATTTACGGTTGAGGTTATCTACGATTTATTTTCCTTTTAAAAATGCGTGTACCAGGCGTGATAGTTCATATTCTAAGGCTACCAACGATCCAAGGGAAGATTATAAAAGCTAAGTTTGAATATTACTTGATTATTGCTGAGGCATATTCGGTTTTATATAGTTCAACATTGTTGAAACCAAACAATATTTACCTCGATTTAATTATAACAGTATTGTGTGACCGTGCACTTTTAGTGACTTGTTGTATTTTGGATTAGTAGTGGCCTTAAAATATAAATATCACGCCTGGTATACGCATTTTTAAAAGGAAAATAAATCGTAGATAACCTCAACCGTAAATTGTCCAGTTTTCAAAAACCTCGTATTTCTTTAACAAACCCCGGCCCCTTTGCACTGCTCTATGATGTTGACTATCTTAATATCTTTTCATTTTTTAAAATCAATTCGTTATACAAGGTGTAAGCTATTTTCCCCAACACGTGTATTTTTGTACAATTTTTATAAAAACATGCAACAAATATTTTAAAATTTCTTAAATTATCAATTCCTTCTGTATTTTTATTTAAAAATCTCCACATTTGTGTAGGTAATTTCATAATTATACCCCTATTTCACGCTTTTCAACGAAATGGTTTTCACTTGAATTTTCCTACTTAGATGACCCTTAAATTTCGACGATGGCTTCCCTTAGTAAACAAATTGGCAATTATATTATCGTTCTTTGCTTCGGTCATGACGTCGTCCAAAATGACCATGTTGTTTATCCTTGGATCGAAATAATACTCTTCTTCTATATCGTCTGGAATACCCTTAACAAACTCTACAGTGTCGGGTAGCATTGTTTTGATCTTCTCGTAAGCTGGTTGCTTATGTGAATAACAATAGACGACACGTTGTCGAACGGGGCTCACGTGATCGTTCATGCGCGACAACAACATATTCAGCCAGGTGGTTTTACCGCCCATGGAGGGTGCCGTAATCTGCATAGTGAACGGATGTCGAAATTGAAAGTACGGTGACACAGGCGTTTGGAGTTCCCCACGATCAGGCCCGTAGTATCCGGGGGGGCCAGGGGGGGCCGGCCCCCCCCCCCCCCACTTTTTTGTGGACTTTAGAAAAAATGTATGAAAACCTGTTAAAAATAAACTTGTATAACTTCATGAACGCGTAAGCTATATAATTTTAATCCTTGTGATAGTTTTACTGAAGCTAGCATGTGATTGTCGTTTAAATAGTGTGTAAAAAAAGGCCAAATCCGGACTGGAGAAAAATACGGTACCGTTTCCTATTCCGCGTGTTATCATTCTAGAGTGACTTCCGAAATCGTATTGGAGACTTTAATTTTATGTTATATAATCACCATGTATCAGAGTATATTGTCCAGAAATATTGCGGAAATCAAAAAAATCAAGTTGAAACAAGAAACAATATTGGAAGACAGAATCAAATTGAGAATGCAGGAAATGACGTCTCAGACCTTCTGATTTTTAAAATTTTTATGGGGGGGGGGGGGGGGGGGCATGCCCCCAGACCCCCCCTAGTGCCATCTCAGGTCTTTCAGAGCCGGTATCAAAAAATTCTGTCATATTATTTGTGGAAGGTTCGTGGTCCTACCAAATTTTTTCCAAAGAAATCTCTTTGTTCTCCACCAATAATTTTGGTAATCCGTTAGTAAAACTTTGTGAATTTTTATAATTAAAATTAGAAATTGTATGTAAAATGTGCCGATTAAACCACCTGCTCATTGATATATGAGAATGCAGGAAATGACGTCTCAGACCTTCTGATTTTTAAAATTTTTTCTGGGGGGGCATGCCCCCAGACCCCCCCCTAGTGGGCTCGGCCACTTCGTGCCCTCGAGGTCGAATTACACAAAATGTGGCCCCCCCACTTTCAAAAACGTTGCTACGGGCCTGCCCACGATGTTGTTGAAGTACGTGCCTCAGCATGTTATCTTTTCTAAAAAATGGTTTACTACATACGGGACATGGATACATGTTGACCCTTCAACTTCAAACTTGAAATGATGTCGTGTTTCGGACTTAGTTTATATATTGTTTTTCCTCCTCCTCCTCCTCCTCCTCCAGGTGATTTGCAAATGTACTAAGTGGACTAAAACAACGTCGTCTACTTGTTTTTCCTCCTCTTTTCCTCCTCCTCCTTCTCCTCTTTCCCTCCTCCTCCTCTTCCTCTCTCCTCCTCTTCCTCTTTTCTCCTCCTCTTCCTCCTCCAGGTGATTTGCAGATGTACTAAGTGGACTAAAACAACATCGTCCACTTGTTTTTCCGGACTTTTGCAGCGGTCGGATGGTCACCACTACCTGTCTGATGTAGAGGCACCACTGGATCTCCATCTTCTACTTTTCTTTTGTATACCGATTTGGCTCGCTCCAATGCTGCTTCCACGGGCGTCACTTGCTCACCGACTACGATTTTTTCTCTACAGTATGAAGGCACCGGTATCATGTACGACTTTTTAGCATACATTCCCGCTATTCCTGCACCACCTGAAGCTCTTCTTTGATATCTTCTATGATCGATTTTTCCATCCATTAAGTCTGTGAAAAATCTTCTCCACACTTCTGGATCTGACACATACATCGATCCCACCATTATTGAGTCTGATCTGAGTGCTACTGCTCGCTTCGAGTGTTAAATTCAAAATGATTAAGTTACCGTTCTTTTATTGTTTATATTTTTCAAGACATATCAATCCATATTCAAACTTTAGTCTCTGAACAAAGTTGGCACATTAGGTTGAACACGAGGACCTAGGAAGTGAGGACAGGTGCACTGGAAAGGTAGGCATCTCCCATTTTATGTATAGACTGAACGCCAAAAACTAAATGCTACACACTGAATATCTACAAATTGTTTTATTGACAACACCATATTGTTAATACACATATCAAATATAAAAATGCAAATATTCTTCTTATAAAACAAAATACAAATATACAACCCTTTAAATGTTATTCATTACACCATTATGTTGAAATCTCCATGTACGTTTCTGGATTCTCACAAAAATAGTCTACCATTTCGAGCAATTCATCGATCCATTTTAAATAAGAGCTGACTTCTTCACTGTTCAATTTCACTTTTCTTTTTTTAATGTCAGTATCCAGAAAGAAATAAACGTCTCCCTCCACGAATTTGTCCTTTAAAATCTCATAAAAATAATTAATCTTGTTTCTAAAGTTCTCTCTGTCTTCCAGATATTGACTGTCGTTAAATAGATCCCAAATGTCCACAGATCTAGAGTTTCCCGTTCATGGAAAATGATAAAAACAGTTAAATCTGATAAACCACTCTAACCCGTAGGGATTTCTATTCCAATTCATCCAGTACAATGTTTCATGCATTGCGTAAACGGACGTCCACTCCCATACTCAAATGAAATACGCCGTATTGCTTATTCAGCAAATTTTAAATTATTTTTTTTCTTCCTCTTCATCAACATTTCTAAATTATCCTCAAATCCTTCGTCTTCCTCTTGGGACAGTTATGGGGTTATCTTCTGTAACTAATGATGGCTAAACAGTGTTCACTTTCCATTCACAGTTCTTTTCCTAAAATAACTCGACACAACTTTTTCACTTCCGATTTCTTTTCTGTAATATTCAACACATCAAAGAACAAATCCCCTTTCTTGTAGATTTGATTATGATCTTTTGTTTCTATTTGTAATTGAATCGTTACTCCATTTACACTGCCATCCTCCTCATATCGCTTGTTGATACTGTTTAAAATGAGCCGTTTACAAAAATCGAGACTATCGTCTATCTGTTGATTCAATTCTATTTATATATGTACTGATAAAAACGATCTATTGCTTGGGCTTATATATACAGCTCTATTTTTAGAGATGATGGAGTTTATTTTTAACCTTTTCATCATACCCAATAAACCGATACGTCACCGTACGACGGGGTAACTGTAGGGTAACGACGAGGTAACTGTGGGGTAACCGTGGAGTAACGACGGGGTAACCGTAGGTAACCAAGGGATTTCCTCCATCTCTCCTCTAACTCCTCCCTCCTCCTATCCCTCCCGCTGCAAGGGGAAAGGGGCAGGGCCGGGGCGGCGGCGGCTACGTATTCCGGATATTTTTCTGTCCGGTCCGTTTCCGAATCCCACTTTTATCATCAACGTATGGGGCTCGTCCGTCCGCATCTAACGACATCTCCCTCGTCCCTCTAAGTGCAATACTAACAAAGTTTGAACCATTGGTGTGATCCATCCTATAGCCTAAATGCTCCCAGAATAGGAGGGAAGTACAAGCAGAAAAAGCACATTACGTCAGATTGTGCAATACTTTCGATCAATTTTTTCTTTTGATTTATAGTTTGTTTTTAAACCATAACTTCCTTATTTCTGTATGAATTTTTATAAATTATACACCAACATATTGGTCTTCACGAGACAAATCGATAGATACTAAACACGTCTATATTAGTCCAGTGGTTGATGTGTAGCGAAGGCCCTCCTAGGACTAGTTTGTATGTGAACAATTAACTGTATTACCAATGAATTACATTACTCAGTATGATTGCCGATTAGAAGACTGATGTAATACTTGTATAGTGTATATAGCTGTATATTACTGTGATTGACCTTAATTAACGATGATTCCACTGACTGGGCAGGATATGATATTTGGACATGATAGTGTAGAGAGGATGGACAGAAGAAATGACGGGATGAACTGACCGGATGAAATATGGCTAATGAAATCGCCGACAACAACCTTTAATTCTTCGAAAAGATCTAAGTTGTAATCATACATACTAATACATGTTTTTTTTTTACAGGCCGCGTACATATATTTAATTCCGGGCAGTTTAAATTATAAATTAAATACTAAAAGATGGACAGAATCTTTTAGACCATAGCAGCTCTTTAGTATGACCCGACCTTGACAGCAGAGATGTATCGATCGATAATACACATCACCACACCGCAGTGTGGGGCTAATTATATTCAGCCAATCAGATTGCAGAATTAGCCGATCACGTGGTTGGTCAGCTAGAGCAGGGGTATATAAATTTATGTTTGTGTTAAGTGCCAGCAGTATCTTATTTAATAAGAAGATATTGGCTTTAGGTGAGTGTGAATAACCTGGATTACCTGACAGATCGACAGTGGACAGTAGCTTCTCTGTGTGGTCCAGACGGAGAAGAGTACAAACCAATGGTATTGGCCGTGGTAATTCACTTTGTGAATTGCGGTAAAATCGGCTGTGGGTTGACCGTGCGTCGTGACCGTGCGCTGGTCGTGCGCGGTGCATGCGTTGACCGTGCGCGGTGCGTGCGTCGTGGTCGTGCGCAGTCCATGCGTTGACCGTGCGTGCGCGGGGCGTGCGCTGCGCAGGGCTTGGTGGATTTCCAAGTGCCGTGCGTAAAGGAGAGCGAAGTGGTAATACACACAGCAGTCCAGTTGAAGTAACTTTGGTTTAGACCAGTGGTGTGCACAAGGTCCTGATCAGTGGCGTGCGCCAGATAACTGATCAGAGGAGTTGGCCAGGTACATTGGTTTTGGTACTGGCTAGTGGCGTGCACCAGGTCCTAGAAAAGGCTTCGGGCTGTTGGTGAAATACACCAGGGAAAATCTCACGCTGTGGAGGCTTTAGTAATTGTGCCAGGTACATGTGAGGAGTGCGGTCTACTCTGACACGTGTTCTGTGGTCAATTGGTCAAGTAGCACAGTGGGAGTGAGAATTATTGGTGTACTATCCATCCTGTCCAGTCAAGTGAAGTGTACATATCCAATCAACCAAATCATATGCCAGGCAGGCATACAATATTTATTAGTTATTATAATATAAATACTACGTGCCGGCGTCGACAGCACGGGTGTACCCTGCTGTTGTACTTCGGTTTTTGGTTTTTTTACGAGAAGTCTACGTCCACAGCGCCGTTTCCGCAGGGTTTGGTCGGACCCAGATCAGCCCGGCGGCGTTTACCTTGTAATTAGACTACGTCCACAGCGCCGTTACCGCAGGTGTGTCTTATTGTTTGGGCATTCCGGCGGCGCGCACAGCTACCAAATAAAGAGAATAATCGGCGACGTGAGGCGCGTTTAGTTTAAAGCAAGAGTAGGCGGAGTGATACCCCCGGTCGCGTTACATAAAGATTGGTGGCAGCTTTGCGGGATTATCACCATAGAATAACGGTACCTACCAAAGTGCTGTTGTGTAAAAGAGCCGCGTCTTAGTAAATATGGCTTCATCTGATGAAGGGGAAGTTTATTTTAAAGGCGAGATAGGAAGAATGGACTCAGCTGAAGCTAATATAGAAGAAACAATTAAGCTGTTGGGCGATAAATTAAATGCTACTCGTGCAAGGTTAGATATGCGACATGGTTTGCACGGGATTTCAAAACAACCGATACAGGGATAGGTGGAAGTTTGTCCAAAACATCACAATTGGTTAGCGGAGAGACTCAGCAGAGCGATACACAGAAGACTGTGAAAGAAGAAAATGACTTCGGGGATTTATCTGGATTTGATTATAAACATCCCCCGCGATATCATTCTACTCCAGCTATGTTGAGTGAACAAATACTTCGTAAACCACACGAATCTAGACTTGGATTTGAAATTGAAGAACAGAATGCTGCTTTTCGAAGTGAAATGCAGGAACAGATCACTCAGCTGAAAGATACAGTTTGTACATTGATTTCTGATATTCGCCAGGAAATGACGGATAACATGGATTCAATGCACAATGATATTAGAAAAATGGCAGTAGAAAGCGCACCGAGAGAGAAGATAGAGAAGAAGGTCAGTATAGCCGAATCAGTACCTCCTGAAATATTTGACAGTGGTACAGATTATGAGAGTCCCAGAACACCGGGAACGGACACAGACTACACAAGTGAAGATAAAACAGAGCAGACAGGAGAGAAAGAGCATTCAACGATGAAATTAGGTATCTCAGAGAAGAGTTGGAATCCAGAAGAAAGCCTTGTGCAGAAAATGAAGCATTGAGGCATGAATTACATGCGTGCACAGGGCGTGAAAAAGATTTCACTACAGAGGTATCTAGAGTCACCGAAGCGTATATTCAAGAAATTGAGTTACTGAAGTCGGAGTTAAGAAGGCGTTATGAGGAAAGAGAAGAAATGGACAGGCAGTTATATATTGTGCGCAAGGACAAAGAAGATTTGATACAGAGTGTTAGGGATATGAAAAGTTTATTGGCAGATACACCGCATAGCCAAGCAGACGTTCCGGAGAAGCATGTATCAATAGACAAAGGTAAATTGGACACTGAACGGACAGAGGCGCGCACATCGGGGAAAATAAATTTGGTATTGAGCGGGACCGGTTGGACAAAGTGTGTATAGACAACCGGAAAGTTGCCGCCAAGGGCAAACTTGATGAGAAATTTAAGGGATGAAGAGACAGACATGACATCGACTCGAGAGAACAGACTTCTGCAGGAAATTGATAAATTACGGGAGAATATGCACGCATTACAGTCACAAATGGAGTTAAATGAAAGCCGGAGTAAAGCGGACGGCAAGTTACCTTTGCATAAGTGGACAACGCGACAGGTCATTATCACCTAAAAGTAGTTAAGAACACCTCGGCATCATTTCACGAGTGTGGGTGACCAAGCAAAGCAGGTAGTTATGACACGCAAAAGTCAAAACCAACTGAAGGTAGACACCGTGTAAAACCTGATAAATTTGACGGTAAAAACTCCTGGATTGACTATAAGACTCATTTCGAGTTGTGCGCAGCGACTAACAGATGGGATGATACAGAAAAAGGTCTACAACTGGCTGTGGCATTACGAGGCCAAGCACAGAGTGTACTAGGCAATATGAAAGCAGAGGACAGGCAAGATTATAAAGCGCTGGTGAAGACATTAGAAGAGAGATTTGCTCCGCCAAATCAGACAGAGTTGTATAGGGCAGAATTAAAAGACAGAGAGCAAAGACCCGGTGAGAGTCTACCAGAACTTGGACAAGCTATATTGAGATTAGTATGTCAGACGTATCCTACGGCGTCAACAGATGTCCAAGAAACACTGGCTAAACAAAGTTTTATAGATGCTTTGCAAGACAGAGAAATTAGGCTGGGTTCAGCAGACGCGACCAACTAATTTAACAGATGCTGTTAGACAAGCGGTAGAATTGGAAGCGCTATTTCGGGCAGAACGAAGACGACGACGGGAAGAAGGGGCATTTAGAGGTGTGCACTGGTCAAACCGCGATAATAACAGTAAGAGACGGAATGTTCCAAGACCCGAGAATGCTGATAATCTGAAAGGGGAAATAGCTAGAATGCACCGCGAAGTTACCGAGCTGAAACGACAGCTTAAGCAACAGAACCAATGTCTGGTAAAATTCAACAAGTAGCCGGTGGTCAAATACCATCAGAAGCTAGTAAACAGACCTTCCTCAAAATAAGAGAGCCAAATGGGTCAAGTGTTACCTCTGCCAGAAGACTGGTCATTATAAAGTGACTGTCCACAAAGAAGTGAGAATGACCAAAATATGATTCCGGAAATACAGAAACGTTTCAAAAGGAACCAAGTAGTAACACAAATGGGACAGCCGGAACAAACATTCTACTCCAGGTCACAACAGACAATTTAACACAAAGGACAAAATCTCATAAACTCAAACGCGAATGCCGTTGAAGGTGGTATTTATGTAGATGCCAAAGTACAGGGAGTAAAATGCAGACTTTTAATAGACACGGGCGCCACGGTAACCCTTCTGTCAAAGAAACTGATAGACAAAGTCGCTGAAGAATCGCTGCCAAGAATACGCCATGCAAAACAAGACATTGTTGCAGCCGGAGGAAATCTCCTCTCCCTATATGGCTTGGAGACTTTAGTGTACAGTTAGGAGAGAAGATCTATTCGTGGACTATGATATAGCAGACATCAGTATAGATGGAGTGATAGGGTTAGATTTTCTTAAGAAGAGAAATTGCCAAGTAGACGTAACGGCAGAAGTTTTGACAATTATGGGAAACACATCCCTTTGTTTTTGCAAGGACCACTAGGTTGCTTTAGGAATGCCGATGCGTTGAGTCGAATACCATGCACCCAGTGCGGTATATATCAAGACTGGGAAGTACATGATACGACGGGAATGCACCATATAGCCAAGGTACATGGCGAGTTAAAAGATTCCGAGTTAAAGAAGCTACAGCACGAAGACATTGACATCAAGATGGTCTTCGAGTGGCTGGAACAAAAGAAAGCACCTTCTTATACAGAAATAGCAAACTGTAACAGAACAATTAAGAGTCTGTGGAACCAGTTCGGTCAATTGGAATTAGTTGATGGGTTGATTTTCAGGAAGGTTCAAAACAACAAGACAGGCGATGAAAGACAACTCTCGTACCTTTAAATATCAGGGAGGAGGTTGTAGACATCTTCATGATGGAGTATCTGGAGGACATTTGGGTGTCCATAAAACCATAGAGAAAATTAGAAATAAATATTACTGGCCCGGTCTGAGGCAAGATGTAGACTTATACGTAAAGGGTTGCTTACAGTGTAATAGACGGAAGAATCCCCCGAGAAAACTAAAAGCACCCTTGCAATCAATGCCAGTAGGAGAACCAATGCAAAGGATTGCAATTGACATAATGGGACCGCTGCCAGTAACGAAAAAGGGAAATAAGTACATTGTTGTAGTAGCGGACTATTACACGAAATGGACGGAGGCGTTCCCTGTTAATAACATAGAGGCCATAACGATGGCAGAACTTGTGGTTGAACAAGTAATAGCTAGGTTTGGTGTACCAGCAATCATACACAGTGATCAAGGAAGTCAGTTTGAAGCTGAGGTATTCCGTGGAATGTGTGATTTGTTAGGAATAAGGAAGACTCGTACGTCTCCCTACCATCCTCAGTGTGATGGCTAGTGGAGCGGTTTAATAGAACTCTAGAAGCAATTTTAGCCAAATACGTAGGGGATTACCATGATGAATGGGATTTGTATTTACCATATGCTCTAATGGCTTATAGGAGTGCTGTCCATGAAACGACTGATTTTTCTCCTAATATGCTCATGTTAGGAAGGGAGGTTGCGAAACCTTTGGATATCCAGTATATACTTCCGGGAGCGGAGAGGCCTAGGCATGAGTGGGTAAAGGAACTACGAGAGCGGCTGGAAATGGCTCACTATGTAGTGAGAGAAAATGTGAACACGGAGATGCGTCGTCAGAAGTGTTTACATGATACTAAGGCTTCTGTTTATGATTTGAAGCCGGGAGATAGAGTTTTAGTTTATTTTCCGAGAGTTCCGATAGGCGGTACATCGAAACTTTCTAGTTTTTGGAAAGGTCCTTTCAAGGTTTTGAAGAGAACGGGACCGGTTAATTTTGAGATTGATTGTGGGCGATACGGAACGACCCAGGTTATTCATCTGGACAGGTTGAAGCCATGTCCAGAGAGACAATTGTGGGACAGCGTGAAGGATCAACTTGAAGAAGAGGCACCGGTCCAAGATGGAAACGCTGCACAATTTGACGATGTCGAGGAAGAGGTATCACTGACACTGCCAAAGGCGATAGAGGTTGAATCGCGTGAAACGCTTGCGCAAAACCCGAAGAGAAATAGACCGCAGCGCGAACGCAAACAACCTGTCTGGCTAGGTGATTATCTTGACCCCGATCTTGTAATATAAAGAGCACATAAATTCTCCTATGTTTGTCCAAGATGAACACCAGTGACACGACCAGACATGCAGACAGCTTATTTAATTCATGTGATGCCAAATTTAGATTGCTGGTGGTGGAAAGAGGACAAGCGATAGGATGAATAGGACTGTTACTGTGCTGAAGGAATGTGTAAATAGTGTATATATAGTGTATAAGCATTTGTGTGAGTAGTGGAAGACGTCAGTACAATAATTCTTGATTGTGATATAGTGTTTATTTGTGATAAGCTGACTGTGATTATCATGATTCAAGGATGATTTCAGTGTTTGTATGTCCGGTAAATAGTCTCGTCCTGTGCGTCTATAAAAGGAAAAACCGTAAAAAAATATATAAAAGTATGGAAAACGTCAGAAAAGAACTGTTGATTTATATATGTTTAATGTTTGTGATGTCTACCGTAGAACAAAATGCGGGACGCATTTTTGGAGGAAGGGGGTGGTGTAGCGAAGGCCCTCCTAGGACTAGTTTGTATGTGAACAATTAACTGTATTACCAATGAATTACATTACTCAGTATGATTGCCGATTAGAAGACTGATGTAATACTTGTATAGTGTATATAGCTGTATATTACTGTGATTGACCTTAATTTACGATGATTCCACTGACTGGGCAGGATATGATATTTGGACATGATAGTGTAGAGAGGATGGACAGAAGAAATGACGGGATGAACTGACCGGATGAAATATGGCTAATGAAATCGCCGACAACAACCTTTAATTCTTCGAAAAGATCTAAGTTGTAATCATACATACTAATACATGTTTTTTTTACAGGCCGCGTACATATATTTAATTCCGGGCAGTTTAAATTATAAATTAAATACTAAAAGATAGACAGAATCTTTTAGACTATAGCAGCTCTTTAGTATGACCCGACCTTGACAGCAGAGATGTGTATCGATCGATAATACACATCACCACACCGCAGTGTGGGGCTAATTATATTCAGCCAATCAGATTGCAGAATTAGCCGATCACGTGGTTGGTCAGCTAGAGCAGGGGTATATAAAGAGGCAGAGAGCTGCAGAATTTCGCATTTGATGTTTGTGTTAAGTGCCAGCAGTATCTTACTTAAGAAGAAGATATTGGCTTTAGGTGAGTGTGAATAACCTGGATTACCTGACAGATCGACAGTGGACAGTAGCTTCTCTGTGTGGTCCAGACGGAGAAGAGTACAAACCAATGGTATTGGCCGTGGTAATTCACTTTGTGAATTGCGGTAAAATCGGCTGTGGGTTGACCGTGCGTCGTGACCGTGCGCTGGTCGTGCTAAATTATTCACAAAACTCGATGCAAACTCGGGATTTTGGCAAATAGAACTCTCGAAAGAGTCCGCAATACTAACAACTTTCATTACGCCATTCTGGCGATATTGTTTTAGACGTTTACCCTTTGGAATTTCCTCGGCACCGGAACATTTTCAAAAGAAAATGTCGCAAATTCTCGAAGGTCACGAAGGTGTAGTTTGTCAAACCGACGACATTTTAGTGTATGGTTCCGATACAGCCGAACATAACAGAAGAGTAAATTCTGTGTTACAGAAACTGAGCGATTCCGGCGTTACTCTGAACGGTGACAAGTGTCAATTCGCGAAAAAAGAGATTAAGTTTATTGGTCACATAATAAATCAAGATGGAATTAAAGCTGACCCGGACAGAGTTAAAGCGATACGAGATATGACAGCTCCGACCGATATTTCAGGTGTTCGACGTTTTCTTGAACTGGTCAACCAGATAGGAAAGTTTTCTCCTAATCTGGCGGAAAAGACAAAACCCATACGCGATTTATTGAGTAAAAAGAACACGTGGTCATGGGATCAACCCCAAGAGCTAGCATTTAACACAGTCAAGCAGGAGCTTTGTTCTAGTCCAGTGTTAGCACTTTATGATCCGAACAAGGAAACAATTGTATCGGCAGACGCGTCATCCTACGGAATAGGCGCTGTTATTACGCACGTACAAGAAAATGGAATTCGTAGACCTGTAGCTTTCTGTTCACGAGCGCTGACAAACAAACACGGAACAAAGATACGCGCAGATCGAAAAAGAGGCACTAGGCTTGACATGGGCAAGCGATAGATTTAGTGATTTTCTTATTGGATTGCGTTTTCGATTAGAGACCGATCACAAACCGTTGATTTCACTGCTTGGTTCCAAGAGTTTAAACGAACTTCCACAGCGTATTTAACGCTTCCGAATGCGGCTTATGCGATTTAACTATGACATATTTTATATTCCAGGGAAGGAACTTTATACCCCAGATACACTATCACGCTCGCCTGTTGCTGATAGTAGTAACGTAGATAATAGTCTAGCTGAAGAAACGGCATGTTTCGTAGAATTGATTGTCGATAGCTTACCAGCATCTAGCGTGCGGTAAGCAGAGATACGGTCCGAACTAAGGTCAGATCCCATATGTTCAAAGTTGATAACACTTGCTTTAGGCGGATGGCCGAGCGAAAAATCACAACTTGACGAATCCATAAAACCTTACTGGGGATTTCGTGGCGAAATCACTGTCGTTGACGGCTTACTATTAAAAGGCGATAGACTTGTCATACCATCGACATTGAGGGCCAATATACTTGAGAAAATTCACGAAGGACACCTCGGAATTGTTAAGTGTCGCGAACGCGCGAGATCAGTGTGGTGGATTGGACTAAGTAGTCAAATTGAAGACACGGTAAACTCTTGCTATATTTGTTCCGAAGCAAGAAATGATTCTGCTGAACCGTTAATACCTACACCGTTACCACCAAGACCATGGCAACGCGTAGCGACCGATTTGTTCTATTTAAAAGGAAAGACATATCTCCTTGTCGTTGACTATTTTTCTCGTTTTGTCGAAATTGCTAAGTTAGACGCGACATCCTCGGAAGATATAATAGTACAGCTTAAATCAATCTTCAGTCGTCACGGTATACCTGAAATATTAATTTCAGACAACGGGCCACAATATGCTTCAGACGTGTTTAAGCAGTTTGCATATGAATTCGGGTTTGATCACATAACCAGTAGCCCAAGATATCCTCAAAGCAATGGCGAAGCCGAACGGGCGGTACAGACAATTAAGAAATTAATGTGTAAAAATAAAGACCCCTATGTTGCGCTAATGACTTACCGCGCGACACCGTTATCAAATGGATATAGCCCTGCCGAACTTTGCTTTGGTAGAAAGATTAGAACAAAATTACCAGTTGCGCCCGAGATACTGATACCAGAATGGTCTTATCTTGAACTCGTTAGAGATAAGGAAGCAGAAATGCGCGACGATCGCAAGCGAAACTATGATCAGCGGCACCGAGCCAAGGACTTACCGAAACTTGACCCAGGGGAACGTGTATGGATTAAAGATTTCGAAACACGGGGTGAAGTTGTAAAATCCGCGACAACTCCGCGTTCATATATAGTACGAACACCAAAAGGCGAAATTCGTAGAAATCGACGTCATTTACAACCGACATCTGGCCCCAAGATTCCGGAACCACCAGATACGACATACGACACGCCGAGCGAGACTAACGATGTTGTCAACATTAAACCGGAGTCAAATCAAGTTAGCGATAGTAATGTTTATCGTACTAGATCGGGAAGAATATCTGTTCCCCCAGAAAGATTAGACTTGTAGTTCAGAATTCAGTAATTTAGTTGTAATTCAGTTTTTGTTGCAAATAGTAACTTTGCGTTTAATTTCGTTTGTACGTTTACTTTTGAATACAGTGCCACTTGAAAGGGAGATGTAGTGTAATCTAATGAAACAGACTATAGTTTTATGTCATGATGACGTATGCTTTTACGTCATATATTATAACATGTGCGGAAGCCATCTTTGATAAAACGCTCATCATGTCAAAGATGTCTTATCGTCTGTGTTAAATAATAGAGATAAAACCCGCCCTGGCCACACAACATTTTCAAGATATATTCTTAAGTACCTTGCCATTTCCCCATTTTGGTCCCTACAGTTACGATTTGTGCAAATCTGAAACTAGGTGTCCTATATATGTTTGACATGAAATAGTTATATTTCTTGTAAGTTCAGAGGAGATGATTTTTTTTAAAGCTTTTCACATATTTTTTCCCCTTTAAGGAGCCCCAAGGGGACATAATCCTTTCATTTGTGCAAATCTGAAAGCCCATCACCTACACACAATTACTGTGAAATATCATCCAATTTGGCTTTGTAGTTTTGGAGGAGTTGATTAAAATGTGAAAAAAATTACACATGACGGACGACGGACGAAGATAGATGGCAATATGGCTCAGGTAAGCTAAAAATTGTTTTCAGATGTCCATATGTCAGCAAATGCATTACACATCCCAGAATTCATATCTCACGATAGAATGGATGTATACCTTTCAGGTACAATTACAAGGCACACTATTTCTCTAATGTACTGTTTCATAGTAAAGAAGTCTGTTCTTGGCAGAAAGCGATAGAATGTACGCTTTCACTGACGTGAACGCCTTACTAAAATCACTTGACATAATATTTTTGTCAACATGTGGATAAAACGTTGTGTATACGTAATTTAGTGTCTAATTCAAAGGTTTATCTGAATTTGAAACACCTATCGCAGTAAAATATAAAACAAATAATTTTACATTCTACACAGGTTGGTGATATTTCTTTTTAGAAAATTAGGGGCGGTGTTACTTTTTGAATGGACCTGTATATGCCTATACAAAAAGATTATCGTTTTCTAGATAATTAACAATTTTGGGATTCGTTTGCATCTGTGGCCTTGACTTTTGAACACATCAACTTTATCTCTATATTAAATTGACTGTCAGGCCAATACCTACAATATTCTAATAAATAATGATATACAAAAATTTAATAAATTTCCAGATAATTAACAATTTCGGTTTTGTTTGCATCTGTGACCTTGACCTTTGAACACATAACCTTCAGCCACGTATCAAAATGATTGTTAGTTCAATCCTACAATATTTTGAAATATATGCATATACAAAAGTTTATAGTTTTCCACAAATTTCAGTAAATGTTTGCATCTGTGACCTTGATCTTTGAACCTATGACCTTCACCTATATATCAGAATAACCATTAGGCCAATACCTACAATATTCTAAAATAGATACCTACACAAAAAGTCAATAGTTTTCTAGATAATTAACGATTTCAGTATCTGTCTGGATCTGTGATCTTGACCTTTGAACACATAACCTTTATTCATATATCAAAATAATTGTTAGGCCAATGCCTACAATATCTAATATATATGCCTATACAAATAGTTTATAGTTTTAAATACACTAATTTTAGCAAGTTTCCTACAACTACAATTTGTGCAAATCTTAAACTAGGTGTCCTAAGTATGTTTTATATCTTTTTTGTATGTTCAAAGATGATTTTTAACGATTTTAACAATTTCCTCCTTTTTGGAGCCCAAAGGGGAGATAACTAACTCCTTCATTTGTACAAATCTGAAAGCCCTTTACATCATTACAGTCGAATTTTTTCCAATTTGGCTTCTCAGTTTTAGAAGAGTTGATTAAAATGTGAAAAGTTTACACTCGATGAACGACCAATGACACACAATGCACAACAGACGAATATAGATGGCAATAGGCTAGGATGAGCTAAAAATCTCTGTATATTGTATAACCAGGTGTATTATGATTTTGTATTTGAGGACCTAAAATTGCTGTCCTGTTGCTCTTCGTACATATTTCCTGTTTTTGTTTGCATAAAACGTTAAAATAAAAGTATTTTGTTTAATAGATATAAATGACAATAATCATTATAATTTTTTTGTAATGTATATTTTTATTGACATAGAATAAACACAATTAATAATGTAATTTACAAATAAGAGGCCCAATAGGCCCTGTGATTCTCAACTTGCTAACAACGTATGCCCGTGAATTTTATTTACAGCATGTAAATGGTATGTGGAATGGAATAATACCTGTTAAATGCCCCACTATCTAATTTCTATAATTTATATTTGAACAAAATCAGTTGAAAACTGAATGCACAATGGTACTTTAGCATTTTTCACCATTTATTATAATAGGGACCATCTTGGATATCAGATAAGGTTGTATGGTGCAAATTTTAGTCTAATTCATCTTGGGATTTTCCACACCAACTTTGGTTCCAATTGGCCCATTAGTTTCAGAGAAAATTTTCAAAGAATTGACTAATTATTATATCTCATTTGCATAACTTGCAAAATTGGGTCAATAAAAATTGCTCATAAAAACCTGTTACATATATAAAATGCCCTTCTATGTACTCTCTACATTCTAAGTTTGAACAAAATCAGTTGAAAATTGAATGCACAATGACTACTTTTGCATATTTGCTATTTATACTAAAAACCGCCATCTTGGATGTCGGGTGAGGCTGCCTTGTGCAAGCTTTAGTCCATGCCACCTATGGACATTCCACACCAAATCCGGTTTCAATTCACCTAATGGTTTCAGAGGAAAAGATTTTCGAAGAATGGTTAATTATTATACATGTACCTCCTTTGCAAAACTAAGGTCAACAAAAAATATCTCGCAAAATTCTGTTACACATGTTACATTTTTACATTTCAAATTTGAACAGAATCAGTTAAAAATTTATGCAAAATGGCTACATTTACGTTTTTGCTATTTATAGTAATGGCCGGGATACCTTTTGCAAACTTTAGTCTACCCCAACTAAGGACCTTTCAAACCAAATTTGACTTCAATTGCCCCATTGGTTTCAGAAGGAAGATTTTCAAAGAACTGGCCAATTATTACTCATCATTTGCAAAATTTGTAAAAATTAGGTCAACAGACAATTTCCCATAAAAATCCTTTATAAATGTCAAATGCCCCTCTATCTACTTTCTATATTTCAAATTTTAACAAAATTGGTTAAAAACTGAATGCACAATGGCTACTTTGGATTTTTGCTATTTATAATTACAATAGAAATCTAGGTTGTTGGGTGGGGTTTCCTTGTTTTCAGTCTACTCCACCTAAGGACCTTCCACACCTAATTTGTTTCCATTGTCTCAGTAGTTTCAGACAAGATTTTCAAAGAAATGGCCAATTATTATACCTCATTTGCGCAATTTCCAAACATTAGGTCAACAAAAAATTTCTAATAAAAACTTGTTGCATATATTAAATGCCCTGCTACCTTCTTTCTATTGAACAAAATTGGTTGAAAATTGAATGCACCGAGGCTACTTTTGCATTTGTGCAATTTCTATCAACAGCCGCCACCTTGCATGTCAGGTTGAAAATTGAATGCACAGTGGCTACTTTTGCATTTTTGCAATTTCTAGTAACACCTGTCATCTTGCATGTCAGGCGGGCATGTCTTGTGCAAACTTCAGTCTACCTCGTCTAGGGACCTTCCACACCAAATTTTGTTTTAATTGCCCCAGTGGTTTCAGAGGAGAAGATAAAAGTTTACACATGAAGGCACGCTTCTCCATGCTATAAGCTCAGCTGGCTATTGCCAGTTGAGCTAAAACTACAAAAACAAAAGATATATTCAACAAAGCCAATAATGCAAATATAAATACAAATAAATAATATTTACTCTTATATAAAATTGAATATTATATTGTTTTGTAATCAATGTAATATAGTTAATGCTGATGAGAAAAAAAGGGGTGAGAAAAAACCTAAAACAGCTGTCGAAAAGGTCTCCAAAATTGTTATAACTCTTCAGTTTCATTTCTTACATGCTATATAGTTCTAAATGGTAAAATGAGCTTGATAGTTTGAAATTTAACGCTTGAATGTTTAGTTTTTTCCTTAAATTTTTGTCTAAAAATAAAAAATTCTAACTAAAATACATAAAAATGGTATAATCTTAACCAAACTTTACATGAAGGTTGATCCCCATCCCCTTCCCCAGTGGCCATGCCAAAAGGGTCATGGGGTTATTAGGGGAGGGGCAGGAGGGCGGGGTCTTAAAAACAATAATCGACGATTTTGCAATTTATGCTTTAATTTGTACTATAAAACCATATATATTCATAATCAGTGTCTCAAGATGCACAAGTCTGTATCACAAGATGTCCCTGAGGGTAAGAATGAAGGGGGGGGGGGGGGGGGAGAGAGTTTGCTAACTTTAAAATGGTTGAGATCTCAACCCTAAACTACTATATATATATTCTTGTTCTGTATTGTGTCCTTACATAATGAACACAAATACTTAATTTGTTCTTAAAATAAGGTCAAAAGTCATGTGACCCAGTCTTTTTGGAAAATGAACAAAGGGGGTCATATTAAATGATGTGACACAGATGCCATATGCTTCTCGCCACATCACACAAGTCAGTGTTTAATGTATGAGTTTGAAAATTTGTATATAAAATCACTTTATATGTATCTACATTATGTGTGAATTCCATTTAGTTTAATAAAATACTTTTTGTGACATCCATCAATCAAATTTTGAACAAGAGGCCAAATAGAGCCTGTATTCCTCACCTGCTCATCTAGTTTTAATTGGCTACGTACTTTCAGATAAGATTTTCAAAGATTTACACTAAAAATTGTAGGCAAAAACATGTTACATATGTTTAACACCCCAAGTTCTATTGTCTTTATTTCAAATTTGAACAAAATGGGTACATAAATTAAGCTGTAATGGCCATTTACAGATTTTTTTCTATTTATAGTAACAGCAGCCATCTTGGATTTTGGATGGCCATTCCGGATAAAATTTTAATCTGCTCTAACTAGGGACCTTCCACACCAAATGTGGTTTCAATTGGGACAGTAGGTTCAGAGAAGAAGATTAAAGTTTATGCACAGACATAAGGACGCACGCTTTACCATGTCATAAGCTCATCATGGCTCAGGGTTCGAATTTCATCTCGCATGCTCACAAAATGTGAGTGAAGTTTGAAAACTGCGAGTTATTTAATGTGTAACTCGCAAAATTCTGCGAGTCGTTTTCAGCAGCCATGTTGTAAAACAAAACTAGGAACAACGTGTTGTGGGCGCGCATCGGCATGTACTCATATATTTTGACAGTATTTTCCAGTCGTGCAACTGAAATTTTAACACAATGGACAAGTATTTGAAGCGGTCTGCCGCTAAAGATCAGGAAGAACCTTCTGCATCGTGTAGTAAAGGGTCAAAGACATCTTCCGATAATAAAGAAATTTAAAAAAAGCCAGTTTACACAGTGGCAGAAAAAACGGTAAAAAAAATGGATGAAAGATTTAAATATTGATCTAGAAATGAAAACCGGCAAAACAGAATGGTCAATGAAATAATTTGCAAGATCTGCAAAAATAATGTCATCTAATGTTAGTTAATAAAATATTATTTGTGTTTAAAATTACGATTTTCACCATATCACGCCATGTCTAGTTAAGCGAAGTTTATTGACTTGTCAATATTGTGAAAAATAGTGCAGACTATTGTTCCTTATAGAGCTAGAAATTAAACTTTCAAACACACATGAAAGATTCATGTAACTTTATTTCAAATAAAAATTGTTTGTGCTTTGCCATTTTTGTATAACTGTGCTGTTTGTTAAAGTTACATAGATTAAAAAAATTAAAAAAAAAAATTGCAAGTTGACTTTTCATTTTGCGAATTCACAACAAAGTCACTTGCAAAAATTTGCAAGTGGAAAAAAATCTAAAATTTTAACCCTGCCCTGGCTTTGCCAGGTTAGCTAAGCTGTATACAAATGCCATACTATTCTCGCTGTGCCACACAAGTCTATGTTTAACATAGGAGCTTGAAATTTTGTATATATAATATTTTTACATCTATCTGCATTATGTGTGAATTTCATTACACTTATTTATTTAAATTAGTGCTCCCTTGAGAGAATTAAACCTCTATCCCAAACATTACTGACTTCTGAACTTACCCTTTGACCTTTATATCTAAATTTGTAACACGTTTAAATTTGTACCAAGTTTGATCAAATCCATCCATAGACATGAAAATATAAAGTGGAAACATATTTGGAAAGATAGTCAGATGGACAGACGGACAGACTGACAGGGTGAGTCCTATATACACCCTTACTTTATTTTGGGGGGTTATTTAAGAAAACATGAATATTAATGATTTTATAAATTACCATAATTCAAGCTGTTGTAAATAATTATACAAAAGAAATTATGATCAAGAAAACAAATATTGCAGTGAAACTAAGGATTATACATGAAAAACTACATGCATTGTTCATAAAAAAAGGTTTTCATATTAATTTAAGAATTTTAAAAGTTTTTTTTGAATCTCCATCTATTAAATTCTTTATAAAATATTTAAAATAAATAAGTTTACAGAAATGTTCAAAATGTCTTCAAACAGTCATTTGTAAGGCTTTAGTCAGTTCAGGGCTCAAAGTTGTGCCTAAAATAGGTGATATAACAACTAAAATTCTGATTTTGCAACCGTTTCTTTGCTATGAGTCTCCAATTAAGCTAACAGAATTTTTTGTCATCAAAATCTGACTTTGACCATTTCCAGTTAAAAATAGTTTTCCCACAAACAAAAAAATTAAATTTAACTGGATGGCCAGAAAAATATTTAGGGACAAATAAAAACAACAAACAGTTTTACAAACTAAAAATACAAACAACTGTCAATTGTTTTTAAATTTATTAATTTAATTTTCTTAAAGTTTAAATTTTGGCAACTAAAAGTTTTGATTGGTACCAAAAACGTTTGATGCACTGGCTCCTAGATTTAAACAAGAGGCCCATGGGCCTTCACGCTCACCTGAGGAAGAGTACATATCTTATGCAGAGGTTCAATGGTCAATGACATTAATAAAAGAGAATATCAAAATTTTCAGCAGTAAGGGCCAATAATATGCAAGTATTTTTGCAAATTAATTATAATAATTATTATATAAGGATGCTATATATAACATATTTAAAGTCTAGCTACAATATATAATATAAACAGCTAAAACATCTGTATATTAAAATGTGCATTAGGCCAATACCTACAATATTCCAATATACATGTATATACAAAGAGTTTATAGTTTTTGAGATAATTAACCATTTAAGTATTCGTTTGCATCTATGACCTTGATCTTTGAACCTATGACCTTCATTCATATATCAAAATGATTGTTGTGCAAATGCCTACAACATTCCAATATACATGCCTATACAAAAAGTTTATAGTTGTTGAGATAATTAACCATTTAAGTATTCATTTGCATCTATGATCTTGACCTTTGAACCTATGACCTTCATTCATATATCAAAATGATTGATAGGCCAATACCTACAATATTCTAAAATACATGCCTATACAAAAAGTTTATAGTTTCTGAGATAATTAACCATTTAAGTAGTAGTTTGCATCTATGACCTTGACCTTTGAACCTATGACCTTCATTCATATATCAAAATGATTGTTGTGCAAATGCCTACAATATTCCAATATACATGCCTATACAAAAAGTTTATAGTTTTTGAGATAATTAACCATTTAAGTATTCATTTGCATCTTTGACCTTGACCTTTGAACCTATGACCTTCATTCATATATCAAAATGATCATTAGGCCAATACCTACAATATTCTAATATACATGCCTATACAAAAAGTTTATAGTTTTTGAGATAATTAACCATTTAAGTATTTGTTCGCATCTTTGACCTTGACCTTTGAACCTATGACCTTCATTCATATATCAAAATGATTGTTAGGACAATACCTACATTATTCCAATATACATGCCTATACAAAAAGTTTATAGTTTTTGAGATAATTAACCATTTCAGTGCTTGTTTACATCTGTGACCTTGACCTTTGAACCCATGACCTTTATTTCTATATCAAAATGACCATTGTGCCATTACCTACAATATTCTGATATACATGCCTATACAAAAAATTTATAGTTTTGCAGATAATTTACTATTTTGGTATTCTAGGACATCTGTGACCTTGACCTTTGAACCCATGACCCTGATCTATGTATCAAAATGATCGTCATGTCAATACCTACAAGTAACTGAAAATCCTACGCCATTATCACAAGAAATGTTAAAAAAATAGCATTTTTTATCAAAGGTCAAAAACTGGGACATGACCTTGACCTTCGACCTTGACATCAATTGGAAGAAAATTGCAAGACAAGATCAACAGTGAAAACTCCATACAATTATCTTCAGCCGTTATGAAGTTATAACAATAAATGTCTCATTTTAAAAATTACATAATTTTACGCAAAAAACGCGTAACCCATTTTTCGTCTAATTTTCATGAAAAACACAATTTTAATGTTCCCAGGTATGCTGAATCCAAATATCCAATCAAAATTTGCCTGCACCTTTTGGTTTCAGAGAAGAAGATTTTTTTGTCTTTTTGCTATTTTTAGTAACAGCGGCCATCTTGTTGGGCGTGGCCAAACCCCGTACACAATTTTGAAAGGCTGTTACCTAGGCATGATAATCACCAAGTTTCATCAAATATGGCCCAGTAGTTTTGGAGGAGAAGATTAAAATGTAAAGTTTACACACGACGCACGACACACGACGCACGATGCACGACGCACGACGGACGACGGACGGTGATAGATTGCAATAGCTCATCTGAGCCTTTGGCTCAGGTGAGCTAAAAAGTCACTGTGAGCCCTGAAAATTCATATTTAAATGGAGGGTGGAATGTACTCTTTTTTCCATGCTATCAAAGTAAACTGAACAGTTTGTAAGTAGTTTTAAGTATGACTTTGTAAAATCTACATAGAACATGGTTTGTTTAGGCAGATTTGAGTCAAATATTATGACAAGTGTTCTGTTCCAGCACCATATCCATGTAATATCATGGTCTGAGGACCACAAGGAAGGGTAGGATCAGGTCCAACTGCTCCAGCAGAACCCTGTACGTGCCTTCTTTCTGGACCACTTCTAATTTCAGGATTAGGACCATTTGCAACACTGTAACTTGTCCTAAGAAATAAATAAGAATATAACACAATTAAATTATATCATATAGATTGAAGAGCAAACAGAAGTTCAAATTTAATATCCCTTCTTACTTTAAAAGGTAATGAATAATAAAATACCTACTGGTTACTGCCTTTATCCAGTTGGAATAGGTATCAAGATCCACATCATCTAATATAGCCAAATGTCTAGCATACTCTTCAACAGAATCAATGATTTTGAAATTCTGCCCCAAAGTAAAAGTAATTGCCTATCAGTATTGAGTACCTTTAGGAAGTAGACATTTGAATTTAGTTTCTCATTGTATGAAATCACCAGTTATTACGTGTCTATTTGATTGCATAAATAAATGAGAAGACCAGCAAAAGCAGTAAAGTGGAGTAAAATTATGAAAGTAAAACACTGCAATTGTGTCTGTTTATATTTTTAAAATTATACAGAATTTTATATTGAAGTACAGTGCTTACGGCAATAGCAGATCTTGGTCAGTAGCGGATCATTTTTGAAACAAGAGGCCCATGGGCCTTAATGATCACCTGAGGCTAAATACATATCTCATGCAAGGTTCAATGGTCAATAACATTTATTGAAGAGAACTCCTAATTTTCAGCAGTAAGGCAGAATTAAATGCAAGGATTCTTGCAAATTAATCATACCTTGTCCAAGATTGCTACATATAATATATGTATAATATATTAATATATATAATATAGTCTAGCTACAACACATTATTTATAACAGCTAAAAGGTAAAAACAAAAGTATGAAACTATGACCTTCATCTTTATATCAAAATGATTGTTAAGCCATTACCTACAATATTCGATATACATGCCTATACAAAAGTTAATAGTTTTCGAGATAATTAACCATTTCAGTATCCTTTCCCATCTGTAACCTTGACCTTTGAAACCCATTACTTTAATCTATATACCAAAATGATCTTTAAATCAACTTCTACAATATTGTAATATACATGTTTATACAAAAGTTTTTAGTTTTTGAGATAATTAACCATTTTGGTATTCTTTAGCATCTGTGACCTTGACCTTTGAATCCATGACCTAAATCTATATATCAAAATCATCATTAAATCAATTCCTACAATAATGTATTATACATGTCTATACAAAAAGCTTATAGTATTTGAGATAATTAACCATTTCAGTATTCTTTCGCATCTGTGACCTTGACCTTTGAACCCATGACATTAATCTATATATCAAAATGATCGTTAAATCATAACCTACAATATTCTGATATACATGTCTATACAAAAAGCTTGTAGTTTTTGAGATAATTAACCATTTCAGTATTCTTTCGCATTTGTGACCTTGACCTTTAAACCCATGACATTAATCTATATATAAAAATGATCGTTAAATCAATTCCTACAATATTGTAATATACATGTCGATACAAAAAGCTTATAGGTTTTGAGATAATTAACCATTTCAGTATTCTTTCACATCTGTGACCTTGACCTTTGAATCCATGACCTTTGATTTATGTATCAAAATGATCGTCATGTCAATACCTACAATTAACTGAAACTTCTATGCCATTATCACCTGAAATGTTTAAAAAATAGCATTTTTTATCAAAGGTCAAAAACAGGGGCATGACCTTGACCTTTGACCTTGACAACTTTTGGAAGAAAATAGCAAGACAAGATCAACAGTGAAAACTCTATGCAATTATCTTAAGCTGTTATTGAGGTATAACAATAAATGTCTCATTTTCAAAATTACATAATTTTACGCAAAAAACACGTAACCTATTTTTCGTTCAATTTTCATGAAAAACACAATTTTAATGTCCCCAGGTATGCTGAATCTAAATATCTAATCAAAATTTGCCTGCACCTTTTGCTTTCAGAGAAGAAGATTTTTTGTCTTTTTGCTATTTTTAGTAACAGCGGCCATCTTGTTGGGTGTGGCCAAACCCCGAACACAATTTTGAAAGGCTGTTACCCAGGCATGATAATTACCAAGTTTCATCAAATTTGGCCCACTAATTTTGGAGGAGAAGATTAAAATGTAAAGTTTACACACGACAGACGATGGACGACGCACGACGGACGGTGATAGATTGCAATAGCTCATCTGAGCCTTTGTTAATAAAGTTAATTTTTTCCCTATCATAACAAGAAACCAATAAAACTCGAATATAGTTATGAAAAGCTGGTAATTTTTCTTCATTCTACATAAAATTTATGTTGATAAACGTCCCATTTTTTTAATTCTCGGCTTTTTAATGCTAATGTCACAAGTGTCTCAATGACATGGATGTGTTTTGCAAACCCTTACTTTCGATTCGGACATCGTGTTCAATACTTTCAAAGGTAATCTGAAATGATTGCAATAGCCATTTACAACCGTTAATATGTCCTCTTTCACAACATAAACTTTTATTAGCTTTACAGTTCTTGACAATAAACAAGAGGCCCATGGGCCTTAACGCTCACCTGAGGAAGAGTACATATCTTATGCAGAGTTTCAATGGTCAATGACATTAATAAAAGAGAATTTTAAAATTTTCAGCAGTAAGGGCCAATAATATGCAAGTATTTTTGCAAATTAATTATAATAATTATTATATAAGTATGCTATATATAACATATTTAATGTCTAGCTACAATATTATTTATAAACAGCTAAAACATCTGTATATTAAAATGTGCATTAGGCCAATACCTACAATATTCCAATATGCATGCCTATACAAAGAGTTTATAGTTTTTGAGATAATTAACTATTTAAGTATTCATTCGCATCTATGACCTTTACTTTTGAACCTATGACCTTCATTCATATATCAAAATGATTGTTGTGCAAATACCTACAATATTCTAATATACATGCCTATACAAAAAGTTAATAGTTTTTGAGATTATTAACCATTTAAGTATTCATTTGCATCTATGACCTTGACCTTTGAACCTATGACCTTCATTCATATATCAAAATGATCGTTGTGCAAATGCCTACAATATTCTAATACACATGCCTATACAAAGGTTTCATAGCTTTTGAGATAATTAACCATTTTAATATTTGTTCGCAGCTATGACCTTGACCTTTGAACCTATGACCTTCATTCATATATCAAAATGATCGTTTGGCCAATACCTACAATATTCCAATATACATGCCTATACAAAAAGTTTATAGTTTTTGAGATAATTAACCGTTTAAGTATTCGTTTGCATCTATGACCTTGACCTTTGATACTTACAACATTCTAATATATATGCTTATACAAAAAGTTAATAGTTTTTAAGATAATGAACCATTTCAGTTTTCTTTGCATCTGTGACCTTGACCTTTAAACCAATGACCTTAACCTATATATATTAAAATGACCGTTACATCAAAACCAACAACATTCCAATATGCATGCTTATACAAAAAGTTTATAGTTTTCGAGATAATTAATGATATTGGTATTGTTTTGCTAGTGTGACCTTGACCTTTGGACCCATGATCTTTTTTTATACATCAAAATGATCGATGTATCAATACCTACAACATTCTAATATACATGCTTATACAAAAAGTTAATAGTTTTCAAGATAATGAACCATTTCAGTTTCCTTTGCACCTGTGACTCAAATAGCGGAACCTATTTTTAAACAAAATTTCATGAAATGAACAAACTTAAAGGTTAAGACTATGTAGAATCAATATATCACATCAGTTTTTGCCTCCAATGAGTGGTTCAAGAGAAGAGATTTTTTTCGGTTTTGTCTATTTTTAGTAACAGTGGCCATCTTGGATATTCGATCGCCATGATTTGAACAAACTATAGTTAGACTCTGTCAAGGACCTTCCATGGTAAGTTTGGTTTGAGTTGGCCAAGTAGTTTCAGATAAGATTAAAGTTTACTGTCGCATGCACGCCTCGCCATGCCATAAGCTCACATGGCCTATGGCCTATGTGTTTTATGAATAAAATCAACAAGAATTATGCACTTTCAGACTTCTGTGCAAGTTATCATCATGTTTACAAGGTAAATAAAATTATAAAGGACAGTTTTCATGCATCGTTTTTTTAGTTCTTTTGTTTGTAATTTGATTTTTGTTCTTTCTTGTCTATTTATTGTGTTGATTCAATCACTAAAACAACTAATTATTAGTACTTGGTACATTTAAATGAATTTTTGAAAATTAAATTATCTATCCTCCAAGACTGGAGACTATCGCAGTGTGATTGAAAACGGGATGAAATTATGTTGTGGAAATCCCAATAAAGAATAAAATCTTTGACATTTAACTGATTATAAAAAGGACAGAATGTCGTTCATCATTTTAAAAATACTTGACTAAACGAACAAGTGGATCAGTAGTTATATGAAGATATATGCAAATTAGCCATGTATTTAGGGTGCGTGTTCTGTGCTGGAAAATCGGTTCAAACAGGAACCTATAAAACACGTTTCTGGTACAAATTGTAACCAGAGGCTCAGTGTGGCTGAGCCTGTAATCGCTCACCTGACTAAAATGCTTTTAAAGCAAATTTGTATTCCAGTGATGAAAAAATGCACTGTTTATATCAGACAGAATGGCTAAGGAAATCACTGTAGAACTATATGTATCATTCACAGTTTTTTCAATCTGATTAAAATCACATCTCTCACTTGCTCCCCCATTTTTGATATAGGCGCGGAGTGGGAGATCTGAGGAAACACCGTTTAGGGGCATATCTGAATGAGCCATTGTTGTAACATTTATTGTTCAATGAAATTTCAGCTTCCGAGATTTTGAAAGTGTTTTGCCTTTATTGTAAATGAAATGGGCAATTTAAATTTGTCAATCTAAGTAAAGGACCTTCCATACATCATTCCCATAAAGTTTGGTTCAATTTGCTTCAGTAGCTTTAGAGGAGATAGCAAATATATGCTATTCCCATAGAGTTAAACTATGTTCTGTGCTGGCAGCCATCTTTTTTGGAGGATCAAAAAAATGTCCACAATCTAAGTAAAGAACCATTCATACATCATTCCTGTAAAGTTTGATTCAATTTGCTTTAGTAGCTTCAAAGGAAATAGCAAATATATGCTTTTCCCATAGGGTCCAATGTGAAACAATGTTCTCCACTGGCAGCCATGTTTTATGGCAGATCAGGAAAATTTTGGCAATCTATATAAAGGACCTTCTATGCATCATTCCTGTAAAGTTTGGTTCAATTTGCTTCAGTCATTTCTGAGGACATAGTCAAAAATGCATTTTTCCCATAGGGTCCAATGTTAAACTATCTTTTGCCCTGACAGCCATGTTTTTTTGCAGATCAGAAAAATTTTGGCAATCTATGTAAAGGACCTTTTATACATCATTCCTGTAAAGTTTGGTTCAATTTGCTTCCCTAGCTTCAGAGGAGATAGCATATATATGCTTTTCCCATAGGGTCCAATGTGAAACTATGTTCTCTGCTAGCAGCTATGTTTTTTGGCGGATCAGAAAAATTTTGGAAATCTAAGTAAAGGACCTTCTATACATCATTCCTGTAAAGTTTGGTTCAATTTGCTTCAGTCATTTCTGAGGACATAGTCAAAAATGCGTTTTCCCATAGGATCCTTTCTGCTCTGGCGGCCATGTTTTTCGGTGGATCAGAAAAATTTAGGCAATCTAAGTAAAGGACCTTCTCTACATCATTCCTGTAAAGTTTGGTTCAATTTGCTTCAGTCATTTCTGAGGACATAGTCAAAAATGCGTTTTTCCCATAGGGTCCAATGTTAAACTACCTTTTGCGCTGGCAGCCATGTTTTATGGCAGATCAGGAAAATTTTGGCAATCTATGTAAAGGACCTTCTATACATCATTCCTGTAAAGTTTGGTTCAATTTGCTTCCCAAGCTTCAGAGGAAATAGCATATATATGCTTTTCCCATAGGGTCCAATGTTAAACTATCTTCTGTGCTGGCGGCCATGTTTTTTGGTGGATCAGAAAAATTTTGGCAATCTAAGTAAAGGACCTTCTATACATCATTTCTGTAAAGTTTTATTAAATTCGCTTCAGTCATTTCTGAAGAGATAGCCAAAATGCGTTTTTCCCATAGGGTCCCATGTTAAACTACCTTTTGATCTGGCAGCCATGTTTTTTGGCCAATCAGAAAAATTTTGGCAATCTATGTAAAGGACCTCCAATACATCATTCCTCTAAAGTTTGGTTAAGTTTGCTTCAATAGTTTCAGAGGAGATAGCCAAAATGTGTTTTTCCCATAGGGTCCAATGTGAAACCATGTTCTCCGCTGACAGCCATATTTTTAGGCGGATCAGAAAAATTTCGGCAATCTTTGCAAAAGACCTTCCATACATTATTCCTGTAAAGTTTAATTGAATTCGCTTTAGTTGTTTCAGAGGAGATAGCCAAAATGTGTGTTTTCCCATAGGGCCCAA
Source organism: Anadara kagoshimensis (assembly GCA_021292105.1). NCBI lineage: Eukaryota > Metazoa > Mollusca > Bivalvia > Arcoida > Arcidae > Anadara > Anadara kagoshimensis. The sequence goes on from CM037859.1 coordinate 30,173,971, forward strand.
TGTTAAACTTTGTTTGGCCCTGGCGGCCATTTTTTTTGGCGGATCAGAAAAGTTTGGGCAATCTTAGTAAATGACTTTGCATACATTATTCCTGTAAAGTTTGGTTCAAATTGGCTCAGCGGTTTCAAAGAAGATAGCAAATATATGCTTTTCCCATAGGGTCCAATGTTAAACTATCTTCTGCGCTGGCGGCCATGTTTTTTGACGGATCAGAAAAAATTTGGCAATCTAAGTATAGGACCTTCCTTACACCATTCCTGTTAAGTTTGGTTAAATTTGCTTCAGTCATTTCTGAGGAAATAGTCAAAAATGCATTTTTCCCATAGGGTCCAATGTTAAACTATCTTCTACGCTGGCAGCCATGTTTTTTGGCGTATCAAAAAAATTTCGGCAAACTAAGTAAAGGACCTTCCATACATCATTCCTGTATAGTTTGGTTAAACTTGGTTCAGGGGTTTCAGAGGAGATAGCCAAAATGTGAAAAGTTTACAGACGGACTGACTGACAGACTGACAGACTGACAGACTGACGGACTGACGGATGACGGACGCCGAGTGATGGCAAAAGCTCACATGGTTTTTAGGCCAGGTGAGCTAAAAAGGACAAAATAATAATTAATTTTTAAAAATATTTTATTAAATGTAAAGATTCGTTAGTCGCTGTATTCCCGATGTCAGTTTGAATGGTCACACTACTTGTTTACAATCAGCTGTTTCGGGCACTATGATGTAACTGTCCTCATTATTGACATTCATTCGCGATGCGCAAATATTTCTCATAATTTTCATTATTGTTTTATTCTTAAAATCATTTCAAGTCATAGAAATTGGCAATATATTAATGTTAATCTGATTGAATTTTAAAATATTAACATTGTTCTTCGATTTTCAATCCCGTTTCAGAAAATATTTCTTATGCATATTATAGGCATGGCGGAGGAGCGACTCCTAGTGGTATTGACAAATACCAAGACGCAATTCATTACCGATAACTCCAATTTAGTTGCATCCGATATCGAGAGATATGGTAACTAAAAACCGCTTCTTCTGGCTTCTGAAGAAGCCAAGCAGATTAATCAAAGCACTGATTGTGCTGAACATAGGAAAGTAATGATGGTGATGGTTATGGTTCTGCTGTTGCCTATGATGATGATGATTATGATTATGATGATGATGATTATGATGATGGTGATGGGAATGTGACATGAGTAGTTATGCTATTGATGAAGATGGTGATGATGAAGATGATTTCATTTTTTGATGTTGATGTGACATGAGAAGTTCTGATGAAGACAATGAATCATGATGATGATGATGATGATGATGATGATGATGATGATGATGATGATGATAATGATGAAGAAGATAATATGAAATGAATAGTGATGATAATGGTGGTGATGATGATGATTATGCTGCTGCTGATGATGATACAAAACTTTGTTATCTGAAAATATACAATGATTTTGTAGTAGCAACAGCAGGATTATGTTGTTGTTTTGGGTCTAATTTCAGTCAGAAATCATAACCAACATCTTTAATACTCTCAATGGCAAATCATCATCATCATCACTCCTCATATCACATTATCATCAACATGAAGACATCATCATCATCACCATGCATCATCATTACCATCATCATTGGCAGCAGTAGTAGAACCCATGTCACCACTGTCACCGCCATCATCATCATGATCATTATCAGAAATCCTCATGTCACCGTCATCATCATCAGAGTCATTATCAGAAATCCTCATGTCACATCAATAATGTGGTAACAACATCATCATCATCATCATCATCATCATCATCATCATCATAGCTCTAAATGTTACATAATCATCATGGAGACATCATCATCATCATCAGCAGCAGAAGTACTGAATGTCAAAACCACAATCATAAGCATTATCATCTTCATCAGATTATCATCATCATCATCGTTAGTACTCCTCTTGTCACATCATCATCAACATGAATTATTACCATCATAATCAGCATCAGCAGAACTGAATGTCATCACCACCATCATCATCACCATCTTCATCAGATCATCATTATCATCATCACCACCATCATCACAATGATCATAATGATTATTACTGTGTTCATGATAATATGACACGAATAGTTCTGATGGTGATGACGACCACGATGATGATGATGATGATGATGAAAACAGCAGGGTTATGTTGTTAAACAATATCTTTAACAGAACTTTAAATGGCAATTCAACACCACCACCACCACCACCACCACCACAACCACCATCATCATCATCATCATCATCATCATCATCATCATCATCATCATCATCATCATCATCATCATCACTCCACCTGTTACATTATCATCAACATGAAGATATCATCGTCATCACCATGATCATCATCAGCAGCAGCAGCAGCAGAACCCATGTCAGACTATCTCCAACATCATCATCAAAATCATTATCAGAAATCCTCATGTCACATTATTAACGTGGTTACATCATCATCATCATCATCATCATCATCATCATCATCACTCCACCTGTTACATTATCATCAACATGAAGACATCATCGTCATCACCATGATCATCATCATCATCAGCAGCAGCAGCAGAACCCATGTCAGACTATCTCCAACATCATCATCAAAATCATTATCAGAAATCCTCATGTCACATTATTAATGTGGTTACATTATCATCATCATCATCATCATCATCATGGGCAGCAACAGAACTCATGTCACCATAATTATCATCATCATTATAGCTCCTCATGTCAAATCGTCTTCATCATTATAATTGGCAGCAGCAGAACTTAATGTCATCATCACCATCATTATCATCATCTTCATCCCAATCATCATTATCATCATTGGCATCAACAGAACTCATCATCATCATCATTGTTGTTGTCATCATCATCAGCAGCAGAACTCAATGTCACCACTATTATCATCATCTTCATCAGATAATCATGTCACATCATCATCAATATAGTGTCATCATCACATTAAACACCTTCACCATGACCAGCTACTTCCTTTGATTTGCATTTGACACATTAACTTTCCTCTCAAATTTTTAAGTCTTTTATTTAAGTAATTGAATTCACAATTAATTTGAAAAAAAATAAAAATAAAAAATAAAATCATTTAAATGTAGTTAAAATTATTGTTGAATAAATATAAATTGACCAAGTGAGCTTCAAAAGCCTGAATTGGTATAATTCTGACACAACCTATATATAGCCCCTAAGCTAACAATTTACATCTCCAATTACAGAAGTTGTCCAGGTAATTTACTCCCGCTGTGAGGCCCACTGAATAAATAGTCTAAAGAACCAGACATCGTTCTATTTATAGTTGACAGTGTTGTTATTCTTTCAGGATTTTATTTTTATCAGCTTCTATTTAACAGATTAATTATCAAGTGGCCACCAGGATTTTTATGAATTAAATATAAGGTAAGAATAACACAATCTCGGACTTTGCATTTTTTTTCTGTGCAAGTTTATCATGATACACATGGAATTTTTTGATGACTTTTTTTGTTCCCGAAGATGGCATTTAAAAGTGAATGCCTGTTGTAGACACGGACGGTCGCTAATATAAAATTTGCATTCAGACTGAACTGTGATCTAGACTAGTTATATATATTTATTACGACGTTAATTAACGGTTAATGCTGATACACGTTAATTTTGCTACTCATAAAGTGGTGAAAATTCTGTCACAATATTCCCGATTGTCCCGGATAAAAGTAACACATATGTTTAAAAACTGAAATCCCTATATTGATGCTCAACTCGGTCGTAATTTTCGATGTGAAAGAAAACAAAAAATTCTATATTTTGATCACTGATGTAAAATAAATACGGGCTAGTTTAACATGATCTTTTAGATTTTCTCAATATTTTCTAAATGGACATCATGAAATAAATTTTATTTAACCACTAAAAATTGTTTTTATTTATAACATCAGTAACCAAAATATTGTTTGAATGTGTCATTTAAGCGTGTAGTATAAAATGAATCTGAAAGTGAAAGTTCTGCCCACGAACCAATCAAATCCATTGCCTAATTATATATGCAAATCTGACTTCACAGACGGGACTAGGTTCGAAATTCCTACTCGCTATTATCAGTGTGTGGGTTGTTGTTTGTTAGTTTTATTTTCATTGAAGTTGTTTTAAAATACTTGCCTGAAATTTGGCATTCAAAAACCAATTACAAATAACCAGAACTGCATTTGTAAAATTGAGATTGTGCTCTTCTATATGGGTCTATTTTTTGTAACAGTAGTTAAGTTGGTTAAGGGAAGATTTTGTTTACATCGATACGCCGTTAGTTACCAAACAACGACAATACTCTGAATAGTCTTCGACTTTCCTACGTAAAAATCAAATTTACCACAGAAAAACACAGAATTATGTTATGACAACTGTTCTGTAGTAATGACCTCATTATTTACAGTTGACAAATCAGAGACTTCCCAATGACGTCACAATGAGAAAGTGCACGTGTACTTTACCGCCAATGTTGTATCACAATAGTGTGGTGATACAAGATTCTGTATCATTCGTGTTCGATAAAACTTGTATTTCCTCATATCAGATAGAACAAGAGGCCCAATAGGGCCTGTACCGCTCACCTGGGCTGTAAACAGCACAAAGAACACAATGTATACTACATTTAAGGAGCAATAACTCTGATGTGGATATTTAGATATTTATGAAACTTGTAACTCGCATCTGTGACGTTGACTTTCAAACCAATGACCATAATCTATATTAAAATGATTACTGCATCAATACCAATAATATTCTAATTTACACGCCTATACAAAAAGTTTATAGTTTTCGAGATAATTAACCTTTTTGGTATATTTTTTGAAACCTTAACCTTGACCTTTGGACCCATGACCTTTTTCTATACATCAAAATGATCGTTGTATCAATACCTACAACAATCTAATATACATGCTTATACAAAAAGTTAATAGTTTTCAAGATAATAAACCATTTCAGTTTTCTTTCGCATCTGTGACCTTGATCTTTGAACCAATGACCTTAATCTATATATCAAAATGATCGTTACAACAATACCAACAACATTCCAATATACATGCCTATACAAAAAGTTTATAGTTTTTGAGATAATTAACGATTTTGGTATTGTTTTGCTACTGTGACCTTGACCTTTGGACCTTGACCTTTTTCTATACATCAAAATGATCATTGTATCAATACCTACAACATTCTAATATACATGCCTATACAAAAAGTAAATAGTTTTCAAGATAATGAACCATTTCAGTATTCTTTCGCATCTGCAACCTTTGAACCAATGACCTTAATCTATATATCAAAATGATCGTTACATCAATACCAACAATATTCCAATATACATGCCTATACAAAAAGTTTATAGTTTCCGAGATAATTAACCTTTTTGGTATTGTTTTGCATCTGTGACCTTGACCTTTGGACCCATGACCTTTTTCTATATATCAAAATGATCATTGTATCAATGCCTACAACTTCCTCATATACATGCTTATACAAAAAGTTCATAGTTTTCAAGATAATGAACCATTTCAGTATTCTTTCGCATCTGTGACCTTGATCTTTGAACCAATGACCTTAATCTATATATCAAAATGATTGTCACAACAATACCAACAACATTCCAATATACATGCCTATACAAAAAGTTTATAGTTTTTGAGATAATTAACGATTTTGGTATTGTTTTGCTACTATGACCTTGACCTTGACCTTTTTCTATACATCAAAATGATCATTGTATCAATACTACAACATTCTAATATACATGCCTATACAAAAAGTAAATAGTTTTCAAGATAATGAACCATTTCAGTATTCTTTCGCATCTGCGACCTTTGAACCAATGACCTTAATCTATATATCAAAATGATCGTTACATCAATACCAACAATATTCCAATATACATGCCTATACAAAAAGTTTTTAGTTTTAGAGATAATTCACCTTCTTGGTATCGTTTTGCATCTGTGACCTTGACCTTTGGACCCATGACCTTTTTCTATATATCAAAATGATCATTGTATCAATACCTACAACTTCCTCATATACATGCTTATACAAAAAGTTCATAGTTTTCAAGATAATGAACCATTTCAGTATTCTTTCGCATCTGTGACCTTGCCCTTTGAACCAATGACCTTAATCTATACATCAAAATGATTGTTACATCAATACCAACAATATTCCAATATACATGCCTATACAAAAAGTTTATAGTTTTTAGAGATAATTCACCTTCTTATAAGTAACATGTCTACACTTCTTGTTTTAAACAAAAAGAAAGATGATAATCCCGAGAATAAAATAATTTAAAAAGTGTTTGTTGTTGTCGTTTTTTAGCCACGAGTTGAATAGAATACAAAAACTTGATAACTTCCGGTTTGATAGTATTACTAAGAAGTGTAACATGTACCAACAATATTCCAATATACATGCCTATACAAAAAGTTTATAGTTTTTAGAGATAATTCACCTTCTTGGTATCGTTTTGCTACTGTGACCTTGACCTTTGGACACTTGACCTTTTTCTATACATCAAAATGATCGTTGTATCAATACCTACAACTTTCTCATATACATGCTTATACAAAAAGTTCATAGTTTTGAAGATAATGAACTATTTCAGTATTCTTTCGCATCTGTGACCTTGACCTTTGAACCAATGACCTTAATCTATATATCAAAATGATCGTTACATCCAAACAACAACATTATAATATACATGTCTATACAAAAAGTTTATAGTTTCCAAGATAATTAACAATTTTGGTATTGTTTTACTACTGTGACCTTGACATTTGGACCCATGACCTTTTTCTATACATCAAAATGATCATTGTATGAATACCTACAACATTCTAATATACAAGCCTATACAAAAAGTTAATAGTTTTTAAGATAATGAACCATTTCAGTATTCTTTCGCATCTGTGACCTTGACCCTTGAACCCATGACCATATATCAAAATAATCATTACATCAATACCAACAATATTCTAATATACAGTCGAACCCAGTTAATCGCAAAGGCTCCGTGATTCAAAATTCTATGCGATTAACCGATATATGCGATTAACCGATCTGCAAGAATATCCGATGTCGGGACTCGAGACGCATGCTGGGGGGTCTACATCTACAGTTGTCATAAAGTACATTGTACTTGTAAATAATTTCAGAATAAGTAACATGTCTACACTTCTTGTTTTAAACAAAAAGAAAGATGATAATCCCGAGAATAAAATAATTTAAAAAGTGTTTGTTGTTGTCGTTTTTTAGCCACGAGTTGAATAGAATACAAAAACTTGATAACTTCCGGTTTGATAGTATTACTAAGAAGTGTAACATGTGCTCGATAATGTGTAAATAAAACGGCATCTACATCAAGTTATTAAAACGATATTTTTTTTAATAATTTTATTAAGTTATAATAATTTTTAAGTTGTAAAATAAGAAACTTAGGAAAAATTCCATGAAAATAAATTCCGTCTATTGGTGAAGTAACTGAACTTTTTGTTAGTTTCTGCTTTTTTCGGATCACCATCAAAGATCGTGATTAACAACATTAATACTTTTTCTAATTTTAATTGCAGTTTTTATTCCAATTGTTGTTATTTTAATAATCAAAGTGTTGTCTCCTGTGATCATAGAATAATCCCCGATGTTTACTTTACTATCATTGGTTTCAGTTTCTTAACCTACCACTGTGTTTTTTTAACAATTAAAATTATAACTGACATATGTCACTGAAGTTACTGTTTGTATCGGAATATTTACACAATTAAAACTTCAAACGGCTCTAAATGGCTAATCGGAATGACCCATTGTAAATAAGTTAAACACCTGTGAGTTCTGTTAGGTTTTGTGTCATCGGGGATACACATTTTAGTAAATTCCTGATAAGGGAGACAAACCAATAAAATATTCAAAATGGCGACTGCTTTACTGGAGTACCGCGATATGTTCAGAAAGAAGGAAAAAATACAAAACACAAACAAGTAAACACAATTTATACAACATTTTTTATTCATTAAATACAAATGTTCTTCTACGTCTGTATAATAAACATATTTGACACTTTCCCTTGATAACGGTGACGATCTTGGATTTGTCACAAAACCTGGAAATGAATCAAGTGCACATCGTATTTTAAAGAAAAATTATGATATTTTTTTTTAAATCCTAGGGTTTTGGGATCGGGTCGGGAAATTTTCTATGCGATTAACCGGAGTTGGGCATTTTTGGCTATGCAATTAAGCGGGTAATTTTCAATAGAATAAATAAGAAATGGTTTTGGATTTCAAAATCCTATGCGATTAACCGATTTATGCGATTATCCGATATGCAATTAAGTGGTTTCGACTGTACATGCTTATATAAAAAGTTTATAGTTTTCCAGATAATAAATAATATAAGAAAGGTAAAAAATTAGGTCATGACCTTCATAATTGACCTTGACATTATTTTGAAGATAATTATAAGAATATGTCAAAACTGAAAACCCCATGTCATTATCTGGTCATATAGTCAAGTTATAACAATTTAAAAATATTTTATGATTTTTGCAAAATTAAACTCAAAAACGCGTAACCTATTTTTAAACCAAATTTTATGAAATGACCAAACTTAAAGGTTAAGACTATGTAGAATCCAAATATCACACCAGTTTTTGCCTCCAATGAGTGGTTCAAGAGAAGAAGTTTTTTTTAGGTTTTGTCTATTTTTAGTAACAGCGGCCATCTTGGATATTCGATCACCATGATTTGAACAAACTATAGTTAGACTCTGTCAAGGACCTTCCATGGCAAATTTGGCTTCAGTTGGCCCAGTAGTTTCGGAGGAGAAGATTAAAGTTTACTGACGCACGCATGCACGCCTCGCCATGCCATAAGCTCACATGGCCTTTGGCCAGGTGAGCTAAAAACTAGTCTAATGTTAGATAAATATGTGGGGATGGCAATTGCATTTAAATGTACATGTTCATAAAAGACTGACATAACATAAAATGTATAAAATGAATAATTGAGAACAAAATTAAAACATATGTACAGCATAGCCGATGGAACTAAGCAATAAAAATATAGATGGGCACGTAAGCTTAAAAGTTTATGGACAAAGACTATGCATGACAGACAGGAAGTGATGATCGTGGCTTATGGTCTGCTTACATATGTTAAATGGCTATAGATCTATATACAATATACAAATTTGAAATAAAATGTATACAAATAAGGCTGTAAGTTTTTTCTATGATATTAATTGCAGCCATCTTGGATTAAGGACTGTCATGGGTGACCACACAATTTTTTTTTAAATGTATCAACAAAAGATTTTCCTAATGACATCTACCTTCTTTAGATCACATTTGAACTAAATTGGTTCATAAATAAATCTGTTAGGACCACCTTTGTTTTCTGATAGTCATTCAAGACACTTTTAAATCCACATCAACCAAGGATCTTGCTCACCAAATTGAGTTCTATTGAACTTAAAACATACTTACAACAAAATGTCTTTGTTTGGTCCAACTCTTAGTGATGGATCTGGACCTTTAGCTGTGGTTCTGTAGGCGGAAATGCTGTGGGGTTGTGAAGCTACCACAGTTCTCTCACCAAAAGTCTTTTGACGACTACAAAAATAAAGAATTGTGTTAGCATACATCAGCATCAAACTTTATCATAACATCATAAATTTTACATCATAAATTTTAAATATATATATACAGTAGAACTTCAATCGCTCGAACGTCGATGCCTCGAATACCCCAAATAACTCGAAGTCATCTGCCGGTTCTGTCCAAATCCCTATTAAATCATATGTAAATAAACCTCGATCGCTCGAACTAAGATAGCTCGAATACCCCTGCTCACTCGAACAATAAATATTTCTCGAAGGTGTAAATTTGGTGAAAATTCAAATTCTTTCGCTCGAATACAATTTTATCAGAATGACATGTGGTCAGTCATTGTAAACAAAACACAAGCTGAAGCCATGATACAGATTTCACCGAAAGTAATAGCGAAACGAAATAACTCATCTGGAACATAGAGTGTTACTCAAGATTAGTAATTAACCGTGATCAGTTCAGTAATCTCTTAATCCGATTATGACCCACGGGTGCTTGATCGGTAAAACAGAGTCCACGCCAGATGATTGATTTTTTCTCTCATCATAGAATATTCAGATTCTGTTAATTACATTTCATTGGAATCCGCATGGAAATGTGTATTACCGGTAGTTCCGGTGATTATTAATAACCGTCAATACCATGTGCTCTGTATTATAACGATAATAAAGTAAGTTTATTTTATATCGTCAGTTGTTGTTATTTACTTTTACTTTCAACCAAATTTATTTAAGTTAAATGAACGGTCAATATCGATAGATTTGCCGTTCAACATTTTATTTACAAATGAAGTTTGAAAACTTCGAGATATCATCGTGAATTTAATATTTTTAAAGAGACTGAAACCTAAATCTAATGAAGATTGCCTCTCGATGTTCGGTCGCTCGAAAATGGCTCGAATACTTGGCCAAAGTCCCATCGAAGTTCTATATATATATATTTTTTATAACATTATAACACTTTTGATGTTTTAATGTAATAAACTCTCGCCTTTGGCTCAGGCTAGCTAAAACTAGACCATTTCAGTACTAGTATTTATTTGCATCTGTGACCTTTTTCTTTAAATCAATGATCTTCATTCATATATCAAATTAATGACCATTAATATTCTAATAAACATGCCTTTACAAACAGATAATAGTTTTTGATATAATTAACCAACTCAGTATTCTAATATTCTAATATATATGCCTATATAAAAATATATAGTTTTCCAGATATATTGACAAATACACAAATTTTAGCAATTTCCCCCTTAGGTACCATGCCATTTCCCTATTGCTACAATTTGTGCATATCTGAAACTATATGTCCTAAGTTTGTTTTACATGCAATATCCAAGCTTATCTCTTGTATGTTTAGAGGAGATGAGTTTTAAAGATATTCACAACTTCCCCCTGTATGTGGCCAAAAGGGGACATAACCCCTTCATCTGTGCAAATCTGAAAGCCCTTCACCTAGACATCATTATTGCCACCTATCATCAAATTTGACTAAGTGGTTTTGAAGGCGTTGGTTGAAAAGTTTACATCGGATGCAAAAACGACAAAAATAGATGGCTATAGCTCACATGAGCCAACCTGAGCCAAAAAAACTAGGCCATTTTAGTATTTCCTTGCATCTGTGACCTTGCCCTTGAAGCCCATGACCTTCAATTATATATCAAAATGATTTTTATGTCAATACCTACAATATTCTAATACACATGCCCCTACAAAAAATTTACTGTTTTCAAGATAATATTTTGCATCTGTAACCTTGACCTTTGAATCCTTATATACATGCAATTACAATATTCTACATGCAATAACAAAAAGTTTATAGTTTTCCAGATTTTACCATTTCCCATATTCTTTTGTATCTGAATCTAATTTAAAAATGAGCGTTATACCAATACCTTAAATATTCTAATATACATAAATATATAATGACTAAAATGACCTCATCCATATCACCTACCGCAAGCTCTCTGTCGGAAAAGCTGTATCTGATCGATATCAGACCAGCTACTCAGAACAAATAGATCTTATCACTATATCAGTTAGAAAATCCTCCAATAGTGTCCTTACCCATTATAAACCACTAATACAGTTTGGCAGGTGACTGCTCTACAGAGGTGGTTTATATAGTAAAAACATTAGTGGCTTGATAGATGGCTGCTCTACAGAGGTGACTCTTACCCCAGATTTTGTTGTACAATAAAATGCATGACAAATTATTGAGGTATTCATGTCAATCTTGACAGAGATAGAAAAATTTTATTGTTCACTAGGATTACTAAAATAAAATTAAAAACTAATGATAATTTTGACTGTAGACAGTGAAAAACAAGATTAAGAAAACCAATGGTTAACCTCAAATGTTGGAAATTATTAAAAAATTCGTGAAATTTATTTATAAAAAAAGATGACGTTCTTGAAGTGTATTGCACATAGTATCATGATAACTGGTCAACAATCACTTAAAACTTTATGTATGGAAAAAAACCAAAATAACTTCTTAATTATGGAAAATAGAGGTATGGTTCTTGTACACTACACTTCTCCTTATCAAAATCTACCAAGCAATGACATTTCACAGTGATATCTCTTACAGTTTTTGTGTTATATTCCGGACAAAATCATGATGCATGGACTAACAAAGGGACAGAAGAACAGATGGTCATAGTGGTAAATATATGCTCTCCCTTCAGGGATCATAACAAAACCTAACATACTGTATAAAAACAAGAGGGCCATGGGTGGGTGCTCCCTGAGAATAAATTGAATTCTACACATTTTTCCAATAATGACATGAACAGAGGGTTAACAGAGTTCATTATTAGTTAATATGAACTTGACCTAGCTTTTGTCTTGAAAATTGTTCTGGGCAAATTATATAAAGATTGGACAAATAAATATGGACTCTAGAGTGTTAACAAGGTTTTTCTATAATTTGACCTAGTGACCTACTTATTGACCCAACATAACCCATATACAAATCTAACCTTGCTTTGGTCCTGAACATCGTTCTGGACAAACTATGTGAAGATTGGATAAAAAAATATGGACTCTAGAGTGTTAACAAGGTTTTTCTATGATTTGACCTAGTGACCTACTTACTGATCCAACATGACCCATATACCAACTTGACCTTGCTTTGGTCATGAACATCATTCTGGACAAATTATATGAAGATTGGACAAAAAATATGGACTCTAAAGTGTTAACAAAGTTTTACTATGATTTAACCTAGTGACCTACTTATTGACCCAACATGAAACATATATGGATCTAACCTTCTTTTGGTCATGAACATTGTTCTGGATAATTTATATGAAGATTAGACCAAAAAAAATATGGACTCTAGAGTGTTAACAAGGTTTTACTATGATTTGGCCTAGTGACCTACTTATTGACCCAATATAACCCATATACCAACTTGACCTTGCTTTGGCCATCAACATCGTTCTGGACAAATTATATGAAGATTGGACAAAAAATATGGAATCTAAGGTGTTAACAAGGGTTTTCTATGATTTAACCTAATGACCTACTTATTGACCCAACATAACTTATATATGAACTTGACCTTGTTTTGGTCCTGAACATCATTCTGGAAACAGTATATGAAGATTGGACAAAAAATATGGACTCTAGAGTGTTAACAAGGTGCTTCTATGATTTGACCTAGTAACCTACTTATTGACCCAACATGACCCATATACAAACTTGACAAGTTTGATAAAGATATAACTAAAAATGTGGCCTCAACACACGGCAGACAAAGACTGATCAGGTGAGCTCAAAATATTAGTGGTAGGAAACTTTCATGATTTTGGTCTTCTGAACTATTTAACAATAAGAAATTTTCATGGTTCTGACTGTGAACCAAGGACAATAAATAATTTTTACTGAGAAGACATATTCAAGTGAACCTTACCCTGAAACACCCTACCCCCTGATCTTCCGATACCACTTTATTCTGGTACCTTAAATCAATTAGGACCTTATAGATCTTAAACTTCATTATTTAAGAGTACTTGACATTTTTTTTGTACATTTCTCTATTAGGAATAGGGAAATGTTATTATCTTTGTTTTCAAAAATATTCCATAGATATAGATCATATTTGTTATCTTTGTATAGGGAACATGTGCAGCTTTTATAAAATTCAAAGTTACTTGTTCCTACTAGCTCCTACTATGACATTACCATAACATCATCAACTTTAATTTCTTTTAAGACTAAATGTCAAGCTAATGTGTTACTATTTACCTCAATAACAGTCCAATCATTGGCAAGCTAATGTTTTACTATTTACCTCAATAACAGTCAAATCATAGACAAGGTAATGTGTTACTATTTACCTCAATAACAGTCAAATCATTGACAAGCTAATGTTTTACAATTTACCTCAATAACAGTCAACTGATTGTTAAGCTAATGTTTTACTATTTACCTCAATACCAGTCAAATCATTGACAAGCTAATGTTTTACAATTTACCTCAATTACAGTCAAATCATAGACAAGGTAATGTGTTACTATTTACCTCAATAACAGTCAAATCATTGGCAAGCCAATCTGTTACTATTTACCTCAATAACGGTCAAATCATTGTCAAGCTAATGTGTTACTATTTACCTCAATAACACCTCAATAACAGTCAACTGATTGTCAAGCTAATGTGTTATTATTTACCTCAATAACAGTCAACTGAATGTCAAGCTAATGTGTTACCATTTACCTCAATAGCAGTCAACCCATTGTTAACCTAAAGTGTTACTATTTGCCTCAATAACAGTCAAATCATTGTCAAGCTAATGTGTTACTATTTATCTCAATAACAGTAAACTGATTGTCAAGCTAATGTGTTATTATTTACCTCAATAGCAGTCAACTCATTGTCAAGCTAATGTGTTACTATTTACCTCAATAACAGTGACCTGATCTGATTGTCAAGCTCATGTTTTCTTATTTTCCTCAAAAGCAGTCAACTGATTGTCAAGCTAATGTGTTACTATTTGCCTCAATAACAGTCAACAGATTGTTAACCTAATGTGTTACTATTAACCTCAATAACAGTCAACTGATTGTCAAGCTAATGTGTTATTATTTACCTCAATAACAGTCAACTGAATGTCAAGCTAATGTGTTACCATTTACCTCAATAGCAGTCAACTGATTGTTAAACTAATGTGTTACTATTTACCTCAATAACAGTCAACTGATTGTCAAGCTAATGTGTTATTATTTACCTCAATAACAGTCAACTGAATTTCAAGCTAATGTGTAACTATTTACTTCAATAACAGTCAACTGATTGTCAAGCCAATGTGTTACTATTTACCTCAATAACAGTAAACTGAATGTCAAGCTAATGTGTTTCTATTTTCCTCAATAACAGTCAACTGATTGTCAATCTAATGTGTTATTATTTACCTCAATAACAGTCAACTGAATGTCAAGCTAATGTGTTACCATTTACCTCAATAGTAGTCAACTGATTGTTAAACTAATGTGTTATTATTTACCTCAATAACAGTCAACTGATTGTCAAGCTAATGTGTTACTATTTACCCCAATAACAGTCAACTGATTGTCAAGCTAATGTGTTATTATTTACCTCAATAACAGTCAACTGATTGTCAAGCTAATGTGTTACTATTTTCCTCAATAACAGTCACTGATTGTCAAGCTAATGTGTTACTATTTACCTCAATAACAGTGACCTGATCTGATTGTCAAGCTCATGTTTTCTTATTTTCCTCAAAAGCAGTCAATTGTCAAGCTAATGTGTTACTATTTGCCTCAATAACAGTCAACTGATTGTCAAACTAATGTGTTACTATTTACCTCAATAACAGTCAACTGATTGTCAAGCTAATGTGTTACTATTTACCTCAATAACAGTCAACTGATTGTCAAGCTAATGTGTTACTATTTGCCTCAATAACAGTCAACTGATTGTCAAGCTAATGTGTTACTATTTGCCTCAATAACAGTCAACAGATTGTTAACCTAATGTGTTTCTGTTTACCTCAATAACAGTCAACTGATTGTCAAACTAATGTGTTACTATTTACCTCAATAACAGTCAACTGATTGTTAAGCTAATGTGTTACTATTTACCTCAATAACAGTCAACTGATTGTTAAGCTAATGTGTTACTATTTACCTGAATAGCAGTCAACTCATTGTCAAGCTAATGTGTTATTTGTGTTACTCTTTACCTCAATAACAGTAAACTGATTGTTAAGCTAATGTGTTACTATTTACCTCAATAACAGTCAACTGATTGTCAAACTAATGTGTTATTTGTGTTACTCTTTACCTCAATAACAGTAAACTGATTGTCAAGCTAATGTGTTACTATTTACCTCAATAACAGTCAACTGATTATCAAACTAATGTGTTACTGTTTACCTCAATAACAGTCAACTGATTGTCAAGCTAATGTGTTACTATTTACCTCAATAACAGTCAACTGATTGTCAAGCTAATGTGTTACTATTTACCTCAATAACAGTGACCTGATCTGATTGTCAAGCTCATGTTTTCTTATTTTCCTCAAAAGCAGTCAACTGATTGTCAAGCTAATGTGTTACTATTTGCCTCAATAACAGTCAACTGATTGTCAAACTAATGTGTTACTATTTACCTCAATAACAGTCAACTGATTGTCAAACTAATGTGTTATTTGTGTTACTCTTTACCTCAATAACAGTAAACTGATTGTCAAGCTAATGTGTTACTATTTACCTCAATAACAGTCAACTGATTATCAAACTAATGTGTTACTGTTTACCTCAATAACAGTCAACTGATTGTCAAGCTAATGTGTTACTATTTTCCTCAATAACAGTCAACTGATTGTCAAGCTAATGTGTTACTATTTACCTCAATAACAGTCACCTGATCTGATTGTCAAGCTCATGTTTTCTTATTTTCCTCAAAAGCAGTCAACTGATTGTCAAGCTAATGTGTTACTATTTGCCTCAATAACAGTCAACTGATTGTCAAACTAATGTGTTACTATTTACCTCAATAACAGTCAACTGATTGTCAAGCTAATGTGTTACTATTTACCTCAATAACAGTCAACTGATTGTCAAGCTAATGTGTTACTATTTACCTCAATAACAGTGACCTGATCTGATTGTCAAGCTCATGTTTTCTTATTTTCCTCAAAAGCAGTCAACTGATTGTCAAGCTAATGTGTTACTATTTGCCTCAATAACAGTCAACTGATTGTCAAGCTAATGTGTTACTATTTACCTCAATAACAGTCACCTGATCTGATTGTCAAGCTCATGTTTTCTTATTTTCCTCAAAAGCAGTCAACTGATTGTCAAGCTAATGTGTTACTATTTGCCTCAATAACAGTCAACTGATTGTCAAACTAATGTGTTACTATTTACCTCAATAACAGTCAACTGATTGTCAAGCTAATGTGTTACTATTTACCTCAATAACAGTCAACTGATTGTCAAGCTAATGTGTTACTATTTACCTCAATAACAGTGACCTGATCTGATTGTCAAGCTCATGTTTTCTTATTTTCCTCAAAAGCAGTCAACTGATTGTCAAGCTAATGTGTTACTATTTGCCTCAATAACAGTCAACTGATTGTCAAGCTAATGTGTTACTATTTACCTCAATAACAGTCAACTGATTGTCAAGCTAATGTGTTACTATTTGCCTCAATAACAGTCAACAGATTGTTAACCTAATGTGTTTCTGTTTACCTCAATAACAGTCAACTGATTGTCAAACTAATATGTTACTATTTACCTCAATAACAGTCAACTGATTGTTAAGCTAATGTGTTACTATTTACCTCAATAACAGTCAACTGATTGTTAAGCTAATGTGTTACTATTTACCTCAATAGCAGTCAACTCATTGTCAAGCTAATGTGTTATTTGTGTTACTCTTTACCTCAATAACAGTAAACTGATTGTCAAGCTAATGTGTTACTATTTACCTCAATAACAGTCAACTGATTATCAAACTAATGTGTTACTGTTTACCTCAATAACAGTCAACTGATTGTCAAGCTAATGTGTTACTATTTACCTCAATAACAGTCAACTGATTGTCAAGCTAATGTGTTACTATTTGCCTCAATAACAGTCAACAGATTGTTAACCTAATGTGTTACTGTTTACCTCAATAACAGTCAACTGATTGTCAAACTAATGTGTTACTATTAACCTCAATAACAGTCAACCCATTGTTAACCTAATGTGTTACTGTTTACCTCAATAACAGTCAACTGATTGTTAAGCTAATGTGTTACTATTAACCTCAATAACAGTCAACTGATTGTCAAGCTAATGTGTTATTTGTGTTACTCTTTACCTCAATAACAGTAAACTGATTGTCAAGCTAATGTGTTATTATTTACCTCAATAACAGTCAACTGATTGGCAAGCTAATGTGTTACTATTTGCCTCAATAACAGTCAACTGATTGTCTAGCTAATGTGTTACTATTTACCTCAATAACAGTCAACTGATTGTCAAGCTAATGTGTTATTTGTGTTACTCTTTACCTCAATAACAGTCAAATCATTGGCAAGCTAATGTGTTACTATTAACCTCAATAACAGTCAACTGATTGTTAAGCTAATGTGTTACTATTTACCTCAATAACAGTCAACTGATTGTCAAGCTAATGTGTTACTATTTACCTCAATAACAGTCAAATCATTGGCAAGCTAATGTGTTACTATTTACCTCAATAACAGTCAAATCATTGGCAAGCTTATGTGTTACTATTTACCTCAATAACAGTCAACTAATTTTCAAGCAATGTGTTACTATTTACCTCAATAACAGTCAACTGATTGTCAAGCTAATGTGTTACTATTTACCTCAATAACAGTCAACTGATTGTCAAGCTAATGTGTTACTATTTACCTCAATAACAGTCAACCCATTGTTAACCTAATGTGTTACTTTTTACCTCAATAACAGTCAACTGATTGTTAAGCCAGTGTGTTACTATTTACTTCAATAACAGTCAATTGATTGTTAAGCTAATGTGTTACTATTTACCTCATTCCCTCATTTTCTAGCAGGCATTCAGTGGTCACCTGGTAATATTTCTGCACCTTTGCCTATAGCTGGCAATGTTAAATATTCTTGACTGAGACATTTAACACTATTATTCAACTTAACTCAGAACTGACATGACTTGTAGTATGGTGCACTGTACAAAAGTACAATTAACTTTTTTTGTTAACTATCTTTTTATTATTTTTCATTATTAATGGGAATGTAAATTTTATGATACAGAATATTGTCCCATATTTTATATTTCACATTATATATATATGTGCTACATAACGTTATGAATGGCTTGAATATATCGGTTTGATGATAATAAAGTATAAATAAAAGAAATTTATCAAATTGGGTTAAATAATACATCAATTTGATCAAAAACATAAATACCTTTTTAGATCTGCCATTTTAATTTCATTTTGTTTTTGCCATTTTGTTTTTGCAGTCCAACACTATCCAAGATTGATTATACAGCGATTTTAGAAGACTATCAATAAAATTTGGATTTACCGGTAATTCTAAATTTGACTATTTAATCTTATCAATTGATGTATGATGTTCACCTTATGTATAAAAAACATATGTGGTTATAATATTTACCTTGATAATATCTGCACCATCAACAGACCATAAAGTATGATTTTTCAGATGAATAGTGTTAAAAAAGACCCAGATGAAACATATAATAGTTTGCAATAAGTAAATTATTTTTGTAAGTTGCATCATTAATAGGTATATCAGTATACCAGTAAATTGTGTCACCAATAATCTCAGTGTCTCTTGTTTTACATACATGTAACATCTAACATGCAATTCACAACACAGCATGCAAGTATATGAGAACCTTTGGTTTGTAGCCTGATCATTGCCCGTCTCTGATGATGGATCATCTGGTTTAAAACAACAAGCCACAGCTATATGATTTAGAACATCATTTGTAGATGTCACTAGCTGTTCACTCATCCTTAGAAGTAGCAGCAAAGAAACAAAGTTTTCTTTAATAACAATAAGGACAAAAAATTGTAAATTACAATTTATAAAAAAAGTAGAAAACAAGTTCTGTGTAACAAGACATTTACAGGTAAAATCTTATACAAGGTAAGTGTGACCTTTAATAAATGTTAAGGTCAAACAAATATAAAAAACATTGTTGTTTCTCATTTTCTAGTTTAATGTTTTGTTTACAGTGTTTCTCTGACAGAAACTTTCAGTTTGTGGCAACATACATTAATTATAATTTTTCTGTATCAGGTATATTAAATGTTTACAGTGTTCAATGTATACATTTCATCAATTTACTAACTTTGAAAATTGAAACCATTAATTTAAGGTACAAATGCGAAATACTAAATATCCTTAAAATATTTAATATTCATACCATATCCTCTCTTTTTTCACTGGAGATGCTTTTATCAGGAGAAAAAGGATAAATCTTTATCAGGAGAAAAAGTTTTCCAATTTTGATCTCTGTAAATTCAAATTCAAACTGACAAGCTTTTAAGTCAACTATCCACTGCTTATTATAGCCTAAAGAGTATTATCTCAATTGTTTAACACAATCCAAACTGCTAATCCCCTTCACAATTAAAATCTGTTAATCCCATATTTCTGCTAGTCTTTATGAACAAGTTTTAAATTAATACTTACTGTGTAACTTGTTTTGCTCTTGTCTGATGGGGTCTGGCTGGTGAAACAGCTTGATGACTTGTTGAAGATCTTGGACTTGAAGTATTAAAAGTCTTTTCTTTTGTGCCAGCATTGCTTTAAAACAGATAAATCAAGAACTGCTATTATAAATCTATCTTGTTGTCCTTATATTGTTGTGGGGCTATGCTGAGAATATAAAACTAGACAGAGATTTCATAATGCCAATGTCACTTGAAAAATACATCAATGATATGCATTGACAATGAAGACAAAGATAACAAGACGAACAGATGATCTTTTTTGGAAAAGAAAGAATGTACCAAACTATGTATTGCTATGTAAAAACAGCCGAAAATAATAATACCATAAATATATGAAAAAGATGATCAGTAATTAAAATTTGATAAAGTTCTATCAATTGTACCTGATTGTGTTTGTCATTTTGGATAGATAAGGAAGAGTTTTTGTAAACCTGACCGCCGCTATGAGGGGGTTCATTCTAGATAGCATTTGTATGTAACTGGATCATTTGCTGTGAAGTCTGGTTTTTAATAAACTGCTGATTACCACTCATATTCCCGTTTCATGTTAATTTTACTTCCAAATGGGAAAACTACGGTATTTAAAATCCACATGCTCAGTTTGCACATGGTACTGTACGATTTATCTCTGTTTCTCCACAGAAAATAAAATCTAATCGATAAATCAGTTTTAAAATCCTCAACAACAGAATATGTTATACTCTTCAAACATGTCAAAAGACAATAACATTAACGCAGATTTCATAAAGAATTAGTTAAATTCACCTGCCGTTGTTATTTATTACATAAAAAGTGATCAATGTGATGCTGCACATCGTAGGTACTTCCCAGATATGCGGACTACTTTTTATTGTAGTCTATGAGATTAGTTCGCCGGACTGCACAAATTATTTTTATTTATCCCGCCGCCGACACGTTAGTACATTTCGAAAATTCATTTCAGATGTCCATATGTTAGCAAATGCATTACACATCCCTGATTTCATATCTCACGATAGAACAGATGTATTCCTTTCAGGTACAATTACAAACGTACGGTTTCATAGTAAAGAAGCCCATTCTTAGCAGAAAGCGATAGCAATGTATGCTTTCACTGACGTGAACACCATACAAAAATGTGAAAAATGGCCAATTCATTTTTTGTTTTTAATTGTGACATTGGTTTTTGGCTCCATCACCTTCCTTCATATATCAAATTCTTTATGCCAATACCTATAATATTCTAATATACATGCCTATACAAAAAGTTTATAGTTTTCAAGATAATTAACCATTTCAGTATTCCCTTGCATCTGTGTCCTTAACCTTGAGCTCATTGAGATAACTAAACATTTCAGTATTTGTTTGCAACAGTGACCTTGGCATTCGAACCCATGACCTTTATTCATATATCAAAATAATTGTTATGCCATTACATACAAAATTCTAATATACATGCCTATTTAACCATTTTATAATTTCTTTGCATCTGTGACCTTGACCTTCAAACCTATAAGCTTCATTCATATATTAGAATAATCATTAGGCCAATACCTACAATACTGTAATGTACATGACTACACAAAAAGTTTATAGTTTTCGAGACAATTAAACATTTCAGTTTTCATTAGCATCTGTAACCTTGACCTTTGAACCTATGACCTTTGTTTATACCGTAAAAACCCATGTAATTTAGTTTTTCAGTTTTTTTAGTGAAAATAAAGTTGGAATTTAGGGGGTGGTAAATTACATGAGTAGATCATTTTTCAAAATTTTTCCCCATATGTTGACTGTTGACTGACACATGTTTCTGATGTAAACATTCAAACCGGAAACTGGAAGTTGGTATAGTTCAGGACAAAATAAAGATGTAAAGACAAAATAAGGCATTTAAAATATTCTACAGTTGAATCTCGTTATCTCGAACTCGGATATCTCGAACTACCGGGTATCTCGAACTTTTTTAAAAAGTCCGAACAAAGTTGTTCTTTATTAAACCAAAATCACTCCGGTTATCTCGAACTCGGATATCTCGAATTATCGGATATGTCGAACAATATTTTCGTCCCCTTGAATGAAAATCCTAGGAAAATTACACTCGTTAACTCGAACAAAAATTTAGGAAAATTAAATTTGTTAACTCGAACAAAAAATTTAGGAAAATTAATTTGTTACTCGAACAAAAAATTTTGAGAAATCAAATTTGTCAGCGCCTACAGATTTTTTGGTAGAAATAAAATAAAATAATTGACTGTCGGCCTCGTGTTGATTTTAAAATTACAATATTGCACTGACCTCCCAATTTCCTTAAGCCCTTAATTATTATCCCTTGCATAAGCAATTAAACCATCATGGGGATTAGCAGGTGTTATAATTACAGCCAAGCTGAACATGGCTTCCGAAAACGTGTGATGTGAACATTACTCAATACAACCGGAAGCTTGGGATGATTAAAGTACACAAAGCGAAACTGGTATGGAGACCAAAGCGGACTCCACTATTTGTCGGCTAATAACAAGTAACAGATAATCTCCCGATTTTTTTATACTACATTCTCAATTATAAATACAAATAATAAATAATGCAGTTTTTTATATCATGTTTGAATACATACGATATAGGAGAAACTGGCAATATACAGTTTGACCAGATAAAACCGAAAGCGACTTCCGGTAGGCGTGTACGAGTTACTTCCCTTTTGTTGTCGTTTTTAACATCGGTTATCTCGAACTCCGGATAAGTCGAACTTTTTGCATTTCCCCGTCGAGTTCGAGATAACGAGAGTCAACTGTAATTGACTTTAATTTATGTTAGATGGTATATTATGCCTAATTTTGCACTTCAAATTTACTGAAACCATTTACATGGTTTATTACTGCTAAACATCGATCGTGGGTCAAGAATACGATTTTAGCCAATCAGAATCGAGTTTATATACTCTGTAGATTACTTCCTCTGTTCAATGAGTAAACATGCCTTGAGTGTCACCCAAGCTGATGTAATTGGTAATTAAATTTAATTTGTAACATCTGTGAGTACTATTCAGTTTGAATTCTATTGATGAATCTACTTGTGACTGGAGAGGAAATACAACTATAGATCATAATTGTCTAATAATTAGTAATTAATTCAGATAAGCTCCTATGTCGGCAACAGTGTAAATAAACAACACAGAAAAACTTTGAAGATAAATATCTTTTAATATTATGGATATGATCCCTACTAAAGAGGATAATTTTTCCATAATTTTTTATTTGATAAAAAATTAATCAAATTTAATCATAGTCAAATAAAATATTAAAATACATCCTACTTACAAAATTACTTTATTGGATGAAAACCACTTACCCCTGACCATATGATCAGCAATTCTGGAAATTTTTAGGTGCAAAATTTACAAGCGTACGTATACTTTTTGAACAAAAATTTAACCTTAAAATCACCTGCGTAAATTACACAGTTGCGCAAATTACATAGGTTTTTACAGTATATCAAAATGATTGTTGTGCCATTACCTAAAATATTGTAAGATAAACTTTTATACAAAAAGTTTATAGTTTTCCAGTTATATTAAAAATTACGCTAATTTTAGACATTTCCCCCCTTAAGTACATTGCCATTTCCCCATTTTGGTCCTTACAGCTACGATTTGTGCAAATCTGAAACTAGGTGCTCTCAGTATGTTTTACATGAAATATCTAAGCTATATCTCTTGTATAGTCAAAGGAGATGTTTTTAAAGATTTTAACAATTTTCCCTTTATGGGGCCCCAAGGGGACATGATCCCTTCATTTGTGCAAATCTGAAAGACCTTCACATAGACATCATTAATGCCAAATATCATCCAATTTGGCTTAGTAGTTTTGGAGGAGTTGATTAAAGTGTGAAAAGTTTACATAGAACTGACAACACACAACACACAATGGACAAAGATATATGGCAATAGCTCATCTGAAATCAGACGAGCTAAAAAAAATGTTATTTTTTTCTATTTTTCCCTCAAGTCTCCTGCCATTCCCCCATTTGGACCCCATGGCCAAGATTTGTGCAACTTTCAAAGAACATGTAATAAGAATGCCAGATTTGAAATATCTTATATCTGACACTTATACTTGAAAAAACATGCCTCAGAGGAACTATATAATTCAGTAATGAAACTTTTTGATTTACACATGGAAACTTCCGATAGACTTTGTGATTTGAAAAATGACTACTGGTAAATCATCAAACATAGTTTTCGAGATAATGAATCTTTTTGGTATTGTTTTGCAACCGTGACCTTGACCTTTGGACCCATGACCTTTTTCTAAACATTAAAAAGATCGTTGTATTAATACCTACAATATTCTAATATAAATGTCTATATAAAACGTTTATAGTTTTCGAGATAATTAACGATTTTGGTATTGTTTTGCTACTGTGACCTTGACCTTTGCAGGGTTCGAAATTAGGCACGCATACTCGCTAATAGCTTGTAGATCTGCCGAATAGCGAGTGGAAATAAAAGCCACACACATAGTTGAGCGAGTGAATAAAAAAAGAAGCTAAATCATTTACAATCTACTTTTTAATTAACTGTCACATTGTATGTTCCAAATGAAATTTAAAACGAAAAGCGGCCGAAATAACTCATATTGTCTGGGCATCTCTATCGTAAACAAATTTGGATTACTCAGGCATATACATCAATTTCCCGGAACACGTGGCTACGATTGGCTGCTTAATTTAGTCTTTGTCTCTGATTCGTTGTTTAAAATAGACCAGTGGAAATACCATTACCGTCATGCTTTACTGTAGCACGTGAATAAAACAAGTAAAAAAAATGTCGCAAACGTCCATTACAAATTTTTTCAAACAGCCGGCGGATAAATCCAATGAAAGTGACGGTGCCCCACATGGCCCAAGAAATTGAATGTTAACTATGAGCTATTAAAACTGTTTCATAAATTTTAGCTAGTCATTTTTCATTTTAGCTAGTGAATAAAAATTGTACAACCTAATTTTTGCTAGTGGTAAATATCGCTAAAATCTAACCCTGCTTTGGACCCATGACATTTTTCTTTTACATCAAAATGATCGAAGTATCAATACCTACAACATTCTAATATACATGCCTATACAAAAAGTTAATAGTTTTCAAGATAATGAACAATTTCAGTATTCTTTTGCATCTGTGACCTTGACCTTTAAACCAATGACCTAAATCTATATATCAAAATGATCGTTACAACAATACCAACAACATTCCAATATACATGCCTATACAAAAAGTTTATAGTTTTCGAAATAATTAACGATTTTGGTATTGTTTTGCTACTGTGACCTTGACCTTTGGACCCATGACCTTTTTCTATACATCAAAATGATCGTTGTATCAATACCTAAAACATTCTAATATACATGCCTATACAAAAAGTTAATAGTTTTCAAGATAATGAACCATTTCAGTATCCTTTCGCATCTGTGACCTTGACCTTTAAACCAATGACCTAAATCTATATATCAAAATGATTGTTACATCTAAACCAACAACATTCCAATATACATGTCTATACAAAAAGTTTATAGTTTTCAAGATAATTAACGATTTTGGTATTGTTTTGCTACTTTGACCTTGACCTTTGGACCCATGACCTTTTTCTATACATCAAAATGATCGTTGTATCAATATCTACAACATTCTAATATACATGCTTATACAAAAAGTTCATAGTTTACAAGATAATGAACTATTTCAGTATTCTTACGCATCTGTGACCTTGACCTTTGAATCAATGACCTTAATCTATATATCAAAATGATCGTTACATCAACACCAACAACATTCCAATATACATGCCTATACAAAAAGTTTATAGTTTTCAAGATAATTAACGATTTTGGTATTGTTTTGCTACTGTGACCTTGACCTTTGGACCCATGACCTTTTTCTATACATCAAAATGATCGTTGTATCAATACCTACAACATTCTAATATACATGTCTATACAAAAAGTTAATAGTTTTCAAGATAATAAATAATATTAGAAAGGTAAAAAATTAGGTCATGACCTTCATAATTGACCTTGACACCATTTTGAAGGTAATTACAAGAATATGTCAAAACTGAAAACCCCATGTCATTATCTGGTCATATAGTCAAGTTATAACAATTTAAAAATATTTTACGATTTTTGCAAATTTAAACGCAAAAACGCGTAACCTATTTTCAAACCAAATTTCATGAAATGAACAAACTTAAAGGTTAAGACTATGTAGAATCCAAATATCACATCAGTTTTTGCCTCCAATGAGTGGTTCAAGAGAAGAAGATTTTTTAGGTTT
Source organism: Anadara kagoshimensis (assembly GCA_021292105.1). Classification (NCBI taxonomy): domain Eukaryota; kingdom Metazoa; phylum Mollusca; class Bivalvia; order Arcoida; family Arcidae; genus Anadara; species Anadara kagoshimensis. Next base: position 30,200,698 of record CM037859.1, read on the forward strand.
TGTCTATTTTTAGTAACAGCGCCATCTTGGATATTCGATCGTCATGATTTGAACAAACTATAGTTAGACTCTGTCAAGGACCTTCCATGGCAAATTTGGTTTCCGTTGGCCCAGTAGTTTTGGAGGAGAAGATTAAAGTTCACTGACGCACGCACGCACACACGCACACACGGACGCACGCATGCCTCTCCATGCCATAAGCTCACATGGCCTTTGGCCAGGTGAGCTAAAAACCAGTCCATAATGGTCAACTGTCTATAGTGGTCACATTAGCCTTGTCCAGCAGCTGACCACTATAGACATGTTTGACTGTAGTTCTGTATTGTGTATTGCTGATATTAATATACAAACACAATGATGTGGCATTTATAGTCCTATGAATGCCAAACACCTCAAACTGGAAGATATAGAAAATATGCAAGGCTAATGAAAATAAAACCCTTTGCACAAATCTGAAGGGTCTTCGCTGAGGCATGGTGCATACCAAGTTCCATCAATTTTGCCAGACAACACAATTTTGAAAAAGAAGATTAAAATGTCATTAGTTAATACTGATGCACAACGTAGAGGCACAACACATGGCACATGACATCAGAAATCAAAGCATCAAAAGTGCCCATCGAACAGAGAGTGAGAACAAAACCAAAGCAATGGAAAGCATTATTTACAATTGACAAAGGTCATTCATAGTTAAGGAAGTTATGATTTATGAATAATAATGCAGATTTCATACAGAATAAGTTAAATTCACCTGTGATTGTATACAAATGTATTTAAAAAAGTTATGAGTTTAAGGTGTTACTGATCATGAATCAAAGACAATACACATTGTAGGATGACAACTTCAGGGAATTCCTGTTGTAACATGTTTCACATTTCTAACCCAATGAAATTCTTCCATAATGTCACTTCTAGGGTCACCCTGAAAAAACGTTTGATGTTGGATCTATATGCCAACAGAACTTGTTACATAAAATTTTTCTCTACCGAGAACATTTAATTTAACTAACTCTCACTCTCAATTACAATTAAAGCACTTGATTGAGGTATAATTTGATAGAGTTTACTTGAAAGGGATGATTAATAGATCCATGCATACTTAAACTTGTCTTAATAAGATACAAAGTCACAATCACATCACATAAATAAACAATGTGACAGTTACAAATTGATAGGAAAGTAATAAAGTTCTTATTTTTATTTAGTTTTGTTTTAAACATTTAGCATCGGCCTGCCAGCATTTTGTATAAGATTCGGTTACCAGGGTACAAAATTCTTTACCTGTTACAGTCATATTTATTGATGTTACATATTAAAGTATACAGGAACTTGTGCACACACAACCATGACAACCATATCCACAAATCAATAAGGTCACAACTTGCAAGTTAATTGTTTCAAGCCGGCTTACACTGTGTGTACATACCACAAAAATTTAACTGGCTAGAAATCTCTAGTTTACTTTATATTTTTGACAATTTTCTTTTAAAATCAAATAATATCAGTCCAAGAAAGCATAATTTTTGGATTCATTGTATGCCCTTCTCCTTATCAAAATCTACCTAGCAATGAAGTTACACATTCATACCTCTTACAGTTTTTGTGTTATGCTCTGGATAAAATTTTAAGTACAAAAATTAACAAAGGGCAATAACTCCTAAATTATGGAAAATGGAGTTATGGTTCTTATACACTGCACTTCTCCTTATCAAGATGTACCAAGCAAGAAAGTTTCACATTGAGACCTCTTACAGTTTTTGTGTTATGCTTCAGACAAAATTTTAAGTACAAACAAGAGGCCCAATAGGACCTGTACCACTCATTAGGGCCATAAACAGCACAAAAACACAAGAAATACTACATTTCAGGAGCAATAACTTTGATGTGGATATTTAGATATTTATGAAACTTTCTACTAAGTTAGATCTTGTCATGTCAATCATCTTTGCAGTTTTTACTATTCATCTTTGGGAAAAATTTCAAACTTGAAGAAAATTGGTGGCAAATTGAATGCACAATGACCATTTTAGTGATTTTGCTCTTCATAGTAATGGTGGCTATCTTAGATTTTTTTACAAGGTTGCCTTGTACAAACTTTGAGTTACTCCACCTAAGGACCTTCCTCACCAAATTTTGGTTTCAATTGGCCCCATGGTTTCAGAAGATCAAACTTAAAGCAAGAACACATGCACATTTAACCATCCAATACCCCATGGTTTCAGAAGATCAAACTTAAAGCAAGGACGCATGCACATTTAACCATCCAATACCCCATGGTTTCAGAAGATCAAACTTAAAGCAAGGACGCATGTACATTTAACCATCCAATAAGCTCAGCTTGCTATAGCCAGTTGAGCTAAAAATTTATAGTTTTCGAGGCAATTTACCATTTCGGTATTGTTTTGCATCTTTGACCTTGACCTTTGAACTTATGACCTTAATCTATATATCAAAATGATCATTGCATCAATACCAACAATATTCTAATATACATGCCTATACAAAAAGTTTATAGTTTTTCGAGATAATTTTTTTGCTACTGTGACCTTGACATTTGGACATGCCTATATAAAAAGTAAATTGTTTTCAAGATAATGAACCATTTCAGTATTCTTTCGCATCTGTGACCATGACCTTTGAACTCATGACCTTAATCTATATATCAAAATAATTTTTTAATCAATACAAACAATATTCTAATATACATGCCTATACATAAAGTTTATAGTTTTCAAATAATAAATAAAATCTGAAAGGTAAAAAATTAGGTCATGACCTTTACAATTGACCTTGACCCCATTTTGAAGGTAATTACAAGAATATGTCAAAACTAAAAACCCTGTCATTATCTGATCAAGTAGTCAAGTTACCGTATATCTCCGTATATACGTCGCCCCAGTAGATACGTCGCACCCCCACCCCAGGCCAGCATGCCCAGTATTTTCTAACGGTCGTCTACATACGTCGCAGCCAAAAATTTGCCAGAGAACATTCAAGATTTGCTCGGCAAGAGCCATTGATTTTCAATTCCATGAATAAAGAAACAAAAACTTTTACCCATGTTATTTATTATTTTTCTTCTTAATAAATATTGTTTGAATAGCTTGTGTAAATTAAACAAGTATGTAGATATTATTTTTTACATGTATGGATACAAACGATGAAGGTTGCTTGAATGAAACATGTACTTTTTGGCTCCCAATCATGAGATCGGTTAATTCACGTTGTTGTCACTGACAAAGGAAGTCAAAGTTTGATCATGTGCAAAGGTTGCGATATGTATTGCATGATTTGTTTAAACAAGGGGGTCCCTTATAGCGTTATTAGACTCATGTTTCAGATTTTACAATACTGGACTGTCGATATTATGTTAAAGTTGACAATCTATTGCTTACCGGGGGGTAAATATCGCCATTTTATATAATTCAGAATGGCATGTGGTTTTCCAATCGAGAGTATTGGTCAATAACTAGGACGACCTCCGGTTGTTTGAACTTTTGTGAAAGAATAATTTGTATTCATTTTTTGTTGCGTTTAAAATCTAAACATTGTCGTTGGAATCGCAAATTAAATTTTTAAAAATTTTATTAATATCCCGATCAGCGATTGTCGAATCCTGACACTTTTTACTTAAAACTGACAGATACGAAAGTGTCGTATGACCTCTGACATAGGAATATATAATTAGTGTTTGTAATGGTGGCGCTTTCTTCTTCAATATATAAACATAGGTACCAGTAAACATGGACAACTATATCAAAGTTATCGGGAATGGCTTCAATCATTAAACAAACAAGACACACGCGAGGTGTTATCAGGAAGACTTGATTATTTAAAGTTAATTACAGGTGACCAGGTACTTCTTTGCCGATGGCTATTCTGTTACACATGACAACTTGAAAAGTGAGGCTCATACTTACCTTAATTTATTAATTATTTGTTCATTTCAAAGACTTTATTGGTCAAATTTAATAAGTAAAAAATATCACATATAATAATAATATATTATACAAAAATACAATAAAGAGCAAAATTTGCTTTCAACTAGAAAATTACCGTAACTTCCGGTTTGTCGATCTTCTAAAATGCCTTGAAAATTCGAGACAGATTATCAAAATATTTTAATGTCGGCTAGTTAAGTCGCATTGCATTTTAAAATATTAAAATTTAGTGAAAAAGTTGTGATGTATCTATGGAAATATACGGTATATTAATTTGAAAATATTTTACGATTTTTGTAAAATTAAACGCAAAACATGTAATCTATTTTTAAACCAAATTTCACAAAATAAACAAACTTTAAGGTTAAGACTATGTAGAATCCAAATATTACATCAGTTTTTGCCTTCAATGAGTGGTTCAAGAGATGAAGATTTTTTAGGTTTTGTCTATTTTTAGTAACAGCGGCCATCTTGGATATTCGATCACCATGATTTGAACAAACTATAGTTAGACTCTGTCAAGGACCTTCCCTGGCAAATTTGGTTTCAGTTGGTCCAGTAGTTTCGGAGGAGAAGATTAAAGTTTACTGACACACGCACAACACACGCATTTTTGCCATGTCATGAGCTCACATGGCCTGTGGCCAGGTGAGCTGAAAAGAGCAAAAATTCCTACATTATGGAAAAAAAGAGTTATGGTTCTTGTACACAGCAATCTCTTTATCAGCATCTCTCTTACAATGAAGTTGTTGATATCTTTAACAGTTTTTGTGTTATACTCCAGACAAAACCATTAAATGAATGAATGAACAAACAAACCTACAAACAAATGAGACAGATGCACAGACAAATCTGCAACTATATGCTCTCCCTTCAAGGAGCATAATAAAAGTTTTATGCCACACTATACCAAAAAACTTAGTTGGCTAAAGCTATATATAAGATGGTAGAGTTACCTGTCTGTTTTAGAAAATTTTGATGGATCTGTTGTCATGGAGACTGGATCAAAAGCATCAGTATTGAAGGCCACAGGCTCTATGGACCCTCCTCCAGAGAATGATGTTACATCAGTTCCTGAAATATAATAATGTTATAATAATAGTCCGTGGGCTAGGTGGACCCACAATGCACCCCCCAGGATCCTCCGACACCACTTTTTTCTATTACCTTAGGGTGTCTAGTAATGGAATCGGGATGTTTCCCAGAAATAAATTGGGATGCTCTTCATGAACAACTTCAATATTTAGGAGTACCTGAAAGTTTTCAGTAAATTTCTCTATTAGGGGTAGGGGAACGTTTTTATCTTTGTTTTCAATATTATTATGCAGATACAGATTACAGATTATATTGGTATCATTGTAAGGGAACATGTTCAGCTTTTATAAAATACAAAGTTAGTTGATGTAGCTGCTTCTATGTCGTCACCATGACGTCATAAACACAAGTTTTGAGGAAAAACGCTATAAAATCGTGTCAATTTATCCTTTATAAAATTATTTCTTTACAGCATAATAAAACACATTAAGACAAAGTATGTTTTCCATTTACTTAATGAATTGTAGTTATAAATGATCATATATTCTCATCTTCGATAAAAGACACCACTCTATTAGAAAAAATATATTAAAGATAGCCATTTTTTTAAAAATGATCGAAACGGGGTAGGGGAACGTTTTATCTTTGTTGTCGATGATATTATGTAGATATAAATCATATTTGGTATTATTGTAAAGGGAACACCTTCAGCTTTTATAAAGTACAAACTTGATTGGTGTAGCTATTACTGTAACGTTTCCATGACGTCATAAACTCAATTTTTGAAGAAAAACACATAGAATCATTTGAAATTATACTATATGAATTTATTTCTGTACCACCCAATAAAACACATTGAGACACTGTATGCTTTTCATTTACTTCATAAATTGTTGTTATAGATGATCATAATTCTCATTTTAAAGAAAAGATATATTAATTTAAAGATACCCTTTTATTTAAAGTTGATCGAATCTTAAGATTAATAGTTTTCACGATTAAAGTGACCCAGTATGTTTCTTTGTATAAATAATAATAATATCATCATCATCATCATCATCATGGCATCATCATCATCAATTTTTTATACATTCATGACAATACAAATTTACAAAAATGCCCAACATCATCACCCATTATTCTATAGCTAACAAAAAGCTTAATTAATAATCTTAGTTTGAGACTGACTTTAGTTCTTATCATTGCCACATTTTGCCATATTTGTTATCATTTAGCAGTTGTTTTAATTGTGAAGCTATGCCAAAGGGTTGTTATTTGCATCTAGAGCAGTGGAAACCTAACATACATGTGATTTCTGCCGTAGGCTAGTTGTAGCGAAAATGAAACATATAGAATAAATCTCTTTTGCCTCACTATCAAGACTCTTGCAGTGCCTCCTCTTAGCAACATTCAGAAACTGTACAGGTGAATTTGTGAGAGGTTTCCCAGCAGCTACAGTCCCAGAGATGCAGTTCTGTCATGTTTTCAAACATTCATAAGCAAAATCATAGAATTTTTTAACATTATAATCCATTATCCTTATAACATATGCTTTATCAGTACAATGCATTATAAAGACATAGTTCAAATAGTTCCTTGAACAATATATGGCCATCAGAGTATTTTTTCAATTGAAGCGATTTTGTTCTGTCTCTTTTATTTCTCACCAAAAGCTTTGGTCTTCTATCTAACACTTGCTCTTTGGTGGTTTTCTGAGCGTATGTCTAATTCAGTTCCACCGTTTCTACACCATATAAGAGGGACGATTTTACATTTGAGTTGAAGATTGGATTTTTGTTCTTAGTGGCAGACTAGCTTTCCATATGTTTCTTTATAATTTTGAATGCTTTTCTGGATATTTTTATTCTTTTCTTGATGCCCTGTTCCGTTTCTTCTTCAGCACCAATCATGCTCCCCAAGTAACAGAGCTCAATTACCTCTTCAATTTATAACTATCTTAATTTATACCCTTTGTTGTATTGTTGTTCAACATTTTGTTTTGTTTGAGTTGATCTTCAGTCCAGTTTTTAAAACTGTTTAGCTTAGTAGTGTGGTTTTTATCTACATTTGATTTAATGTGAGGGTCAATAGAGTATATCAGCGAAGCCCATATATTCTATCTCGGGTGTTAGTGTCCATTGTATTCCATTTATTGCAATTAAAGATGATTTGTGTTTGTATACAGCTTTGACATACTCTGTATCCACATGAAATGCTTGGGGATAGTTTTCTCTTTTGAGACCTTAACAAATGTACACTTAGTATTTATAAAGGTATAATGCAGATTGTCATTCTACTAACTGTTCTATACCTGGGCATGGCAATTTGGTCTGTGTAAGATTTTTTCCTAAAACCAGCTTGTTTTGTTCAGAGCACCTAGTACCTCTTCTATTCCATCTTTTAGTCTATGAAGGATGATCTTTGACAGTATTTTCTCAGCTACATTGGGTAGTATGGTGCCTCTCCAGTTCTTACATCTCCATTATCTACCATCTTGAGTAGTTTAATGAGATAGTCCATCTCCCATTGTGTTGGAATAATTTTTCTTTTCCAGATGATACACAGTAATTTAGATATTTATTTAGGTCCTATAGCTTTTCCTTTTTCAAGTTGATTTATACTTTTTTATTTCTTTTTTGTTGGCACCCCTTCCTTATTTTATTATCAAAGGTATGTGGTGTTATGTCCAATATTTCTTATGGAGGTGGTCTTTTGGTATATAGTTAAAATGTTCAGCCCATCTTTCCTCTGTTGTGATCTTTTTTTTCATCCTTTCCTTACATCGGTCTGTCTGTGTTTGCTGGTTTACCTGTGTGTTTCTTTGTTTTTTTGGTATAGATCTTCTAAGTTTCATCAGCTACTATGTCTTGTGCGGTTACAAGATTTCCATCTTCCATATATTTTCGTTCATCACTTGTTTGTGTTCCTTTATATTTCTTCCTTTGCCTCCTCATACTCCCTTCATACTAATATTTTGCTAATCTGGTTCTGTTATTTGTTATTTTCTCTTGTATTTCCTTGTGATATTTTGTCCCGTGTTTCCTCTGACAACCATACCGGTATGCCCTTTTTATGACATCCCAGCTCTCATTATTATCACCCATAGCTGTTAAAGCATAAAACCTGTCTGACCGATATGCCCTTTTTATGACATCCCAGCTCTCATTATTATCACCCATAGCTGTTAAAGCATAAAACCTGTTCTTCAGACTAATCTTAATTCTTCTTTCTTTTCCAGTTGTTTCAATTTTCTAACATTAAACTCATGTTCTGTTTTTCCAGGATTTGTTTGGCTGCTTTTATTTTTATCTTTGTCATGATAAATTGGTGGTTCGAGTTGACATGTGCTCCATGCATCGTCCTAACATTAAATAGACTCCTCCTACATTTGTTCTATAGTTATATGGTCAATGTTTTTTCTGGTGATACCAATGTTACTTTATGGCAATCTTTGTGTCGAAATAATGTACCTCATTGTAGTGATAAAGCATAAAGATAATAAATAATAGCTTTAGAAAATTTCTATGATTTTGCTCATAACTGTTTGAAAAATGATGGAACTGCATCTCTGGCACTGTAGCTGCTCCGAAATCTAGCACAAATTCACCCTGGGTTAGTAGGATATACAGTTGGCAGTAAAGTAAAAGATTTATTCTTGATGTTTCCTATTCACTACAACTAGTCAACGGCAGAAATCACATTTTAGGTTTCCACTGCTCTAGCTGCATATAACAATCCTGTGGCATATCTCCACCATTAAAACAACTACTAAATCATCATTGGTAATACTTTGAACTAAAAGTCATTCTCAAACTAAGATTATTAATTAAGCTTTTTGTTAGCTATAGGATAATGGGTGATGATGTTGGACATTTTTGTAAATTTGTATTGTTATGAACGTATGAAATTAAAAATTGATGATGATGATGATGATGATGATGATGATGATATTATTATTTATACAAAGAAACATACTGGGTCACTTTAATCGTGAAAACTATTAATCTTAAGATTCGATCAACTTTAAATAAAAGGGTATCCTTAAATTAATATATCTTTTCTTTAAAATGAGAATTATGATCATCTATAACAACAATTTATGAAGTAAATGAAAAGCATACAGTGTCTCAATGTGTTTTATTGGGTGGTACAGAAATAAATTCATATAGTATAATTTCAAATGATTCTATCGTGTTTTTCTTCAAAAATTGAGTTTATGACGTCATGGAAACGTCACAGTAATAGCTACACCAATCAAGTTTGTACTTTATAAAAGCTGAATGGAAGGTGTTCCCTTTACAATAATACCAAATATGATCTATATCTACATAATATCATCGACAACAAAGATAAAAACGTTCCCCTACCCTGTTTCGATCATTTTTTAAACTAGAGACTCCCAGGAGCCTGTATAGCTCACCTAGGTAGAGTTGTTGCAGAATGAAAATCAACAGATTGTCTAATGTTTAAATAAATGCTTGAAATTTATTACACAATATTTATTTCTATCACAAAATTTCAATATTATTTCCTTTCAAAACTAAACCATATTTCAAAATTTTGAGACAATACATACCAAGTATCATCGACTTTTCATGTATAATACCTGAGAAATTTTCCTTATCCAAAAAACGGTCAATGGACCATGAAATTAAGGTCAAGGACAAAAACCATAAGGGAGTCTGACTGATGTACTATCCAATTAAGATCAAGCTATATACCAAATATCATTAACCTACCATGTGTAGTATTTGAGATTCAGAGAAACTGACCTAATCCAAAAAGTTCAACATAGTCACTGGAGGGTTAAGTTTAGGTCAAAGACAAAAGTCATATGGCAGACTGACATGTACTCTCCAAGACTAAGATACATACCAAATATCATTGCAATTGGCCAAGTGGTTTCACAGGAGTTGATTTTTAAATGCAGATATTATTTTAAAATACCAAATGTAAAGACCCAATGACTATTGTGGCCGAGTTTGGTTCCAATTGACTCAGTAGTTTCAGAGAAAAATATGTTTGAACTTATTTTCACATAGGGTCCAATGTTAAAATATGTTCTCCACTGACGGCCATCTTGGATTTTGTGTGGCCCTCAAAAACCACAATGTTGTAGGGGGCCACCCAAAGACTATTGTGGCCAAGTTTGGTTCCAATTGGCTTAGGGGTTTTAGAGAAAAAGATCTTTGATATTGTTTCCATAGGGTCCAATGTTAACCTATGTTCCCCGTTGGCGGCCATCTTGGATCAGGTGCAGACTTCAAAAAGCACCGGTTTCAGAAGGTACCATCTAAGGACTACTATGACCAAGTTTGGTTCCAATTGGCTCAGTAGTTTCAGAGAAAAATATCTTTGAACGTATTTTCCCATAGGGTCCAATGTTAAAATATGTTCTCCGCTGGTGGCCATCTTGGGTTTGGTGTGGCCCTCAAAAACCACAATGTTGTAGGGGGCCATCCAAAAACTATTGTGGCCAAGTTTGGTTCCCATTGGCTAAAGGGTTTTAGAGAAAAAGATCTTTGATATTGTTCCCATAGGGTCCAATGTTAACCTATGTCAGACCTGTTTACCCTTTTTTTTGACGAAGTGTAGTCGGAGAGGAAAATCTCCAAATAAGTGTAATTTTTGGGCTGAAAGTGTAATGCATTAAACGTTGTCTGGAAGTGATAATATTACTACTAGTAATATAAATTTGAGTAATTCTTTTATTATATAGTCATTAAAGACATGGAAAAACAGAACTGTATTGTATACATACATGTATAATCAATTCACAAATTAATTCACACATTTTCATTTTTGGTTTCGGCAGCCGTCACCTGCCTTCTAAATGCTTTTTCACTGGATTTTTTGTTATCGATCTTCTTAAACATATTTTTATCGAATTCTGACTCAGTTTTGTTTTTTCAAAATCCTTGTGCAATTTCGTCTGGATGTGTTTTCTAGTCATACTTTCCCGAGTGGGCGCAGATAAAGTCGGAATTACACATGGCACAGTGAACATAACTTTCGCCCTTCGTAGATGGTCCTAAAAATGGCCATAGCGCATTATATTCAGTCTTGTACCGTTGCTTTGTATAGATACATTCTCTTTTTTTATCTTGTTCTTCAACATGAAGTTCATCATGTGCACGTTTTTCAGCCGTTGTTAAACACTAATCAACGTAAATTTAGTCACAATTGACCATTTTTACACAAAGTACATGTATAAGATCAAGGGCAGTAACTCGAATAGTGTCTAGTTTGACAATTGGAAACGAAAACGGGTAAAATTTCCGGATTTTTCTAGGATCGTAATATGGTGCTGGCGTGCGTAATAGCGTATTTTAGACATGAAAAGTGTAGAAATTACGCCAAAATCGTAATAGTAAACAGGTCTGCTATGTTCCCCGCTGTCCGCCATCATGGATTAGGTGCAGCCATAAAAAAACACCGGTTTCAGAAGGTACCATCTAAGGACTTCTATGACCAAGTTTGGTTCCAACTGGCTCAGTAGTTTCAGAGAAAAATATCTTTGAATGTATTTTCCCTTAAGGTCCAATGTTAAAATATGTTCTCCGCTGGTGGCCATCTTGGATTTGGTGCGGCCCTCAAAAACCCCAATGTTGAAGGGGGCCATCCAAAGACTATTGTGGCCAAGTTTGGTTCCCATTGGCTAAAGGGTTTTAGAGAAAAAGATCTTTGATATTGTTCCCATAGGGTGCAATGTTAACCTATGTTCCCTGCTGGCCGCCATCTTGGATTAGGTGCAGACTTAAAAAAGCACCGGTTTCAGAAGGTACCATCTAAGGACTACTGTGACCAAGTTTGGTTCCAATTGGCTCAGTAATTTCAGAGAAAAATATCTTTTAACATATTTTCCCATAGGGTCCAATGTTAATCTATGTTCCCCGCTGGCGGCCATCTTGGATTAGGTGCGGACATGTCGGACACAATTTTTAAAGTAGACCACCAAAGGACTGTTGTGACAAAGTTTGGTTGCAAATGGCCCAACGGTTTCGGAGGAGTTGATCTTTAACGACGGATGGACGAGGGACGACGACGGACGCAAAGTGATGGCAAAACTTACATGGCCTTTTAGGCCAGGTGAGCTAAAAATGGCTATCTTTAATATATTTTTTCTAATAGAGTGGTGTCTTTTATCGAAGATGAGAATATATGATCATTTATAACTACAATTCATTAAGTAAATGGAAAACATACTTTGTCTTAATGTGCTTTATTATGCTGTAAAGAAATAATTTTATAAAGGATAAATTGACACGATTTTATAGCGTTTTTCCTCAAAACTTGTGTTTATGACGTCATGGTGACGACATAGAAGCAGCTACATCAACTAACTTTGTATTTTATAAAAGCTGAACATGTTCCCTTTACAATGCTACTAAAATGATATGTATCTGCATAATAATATTGAAAACAAAGATAAACATAGCACTGTCGTGCTGTGGTACAGCGTAGTTGGGAAAATTGTGTTGTGGCAAGACAGAATATAACCGAAAATTCGGGGGGGAGGGGCGTCAATCTATGCATATAGTCCGACGGATGTTTTTTTTTTGGTTTTTTTTTTGGAAAAAGAAACAAATTTTTATGTACCAAACCATGTAATGCTGAATTAAATGGTAGAAAAAATTAATTTCATAAATATATGAAAAAGACAATCGGTAATTAAAATTTAAAAAAGTTGTACTTGATCGTTTTGTTATATCGGATAGAGAGAAAGTAGAGTTTTGCAGATCCTACCGTCGCTATGAGGGGGTACATTCTAGCGGTTGTATGCATAACTGGATCATTTAGTTGTTTTACCAGTTCCGAAATTTTACTACCGAATAATCTAAAATTTCAATCCCGTTCAATTAAAGGAATCGCAAAATAACTTTCTCAATTTGCTGTTTCTTCAACCGCTTCCTAAATGTACGACAGATTGTTGGTGACCTAGTTTAATGATGTAAACAAATCGTGATCACGGAAATGCTTTTTTCAAGAAAACATACTACCACGTGTTTTTGAGGACAGGTGTCGATATTTTGGAATCAGTAAACATTTGTATTATTACACCACATAAATTTATTTCCTCTGCTTGTGGATGACATCTGCAGCAGCGCTTATATGAAACCCTGTTCGGAACTGGTAAAACGACTGTATTTAAAATTTGCATACAACACTGTACGAATTATCTCCCTTTCACGAAAGTAAAATCTAATCGATAAACATTTTAAAATATGACACAATTGCCTCAACATCAAAATACGTTATCATAACCTTCAAAATAAATTTAAATTTCCGTAGATTTCACAAAGAATTAATTAAACAACCTGCCGTTGCTGTTCATTTCTTAAAAAGTTATGATTTTACATCGTAGGACGCAAACTTCTCGAACTACTTTTTATTGTAAACATGAGATCAGTTCGCCAAATTGCAGAAATTATTAGATGCATCCCGTCGCAATATTTTACTAGATTCTGAAATGTATTCCGAAAATTTATTCCAAATGTGCATATGTAACCAAATGCATTACCCGTCTCAGAATACATATCTCACGATAAAACAGATATATACTTCTTTCACGCTCATTTACCAGGCGCACTATTTCCAGGTGTACTCGTATCTTATAATTTCATAGCAAAGAAGCTCGATATCTTGGAAGAAAGTGATGACAATGTACGCGTTCACTTTGTTCACGCTGTACAAAAATGTTCCCCTACCCCTAATAGAGAAATTTACTGAAAACTTTTAGGTACTCTATTGAAGTTTTTCATGAAGAGCATCCCAATTTATTTCTAGGAAACATCCCAATTCCATTACTAGACACCCTAAGGTACCAGAAAAAAGTGGTGTCGGAGGATCCTGGGGGGAGGGGGGGTGCACGGTGGGTCGACCTAGCCAACGGACTATAATGATATGATATGTAAACATTATCATTTTAATGATATATTAATTCTACTTTTAAGAAACAAAAAGTCTAGACAATCTTTAACTATAAGATACCACTATAATATTATGTTACAGATAGTAAGTACAAATAAAATTGACTGAAAGTTGGCCTCCAATTCAAGATCATCCTTCCTTATGACTACAATTTCACTGCATAATTCTGTATACTGTTTTATTTTCAGTGTCATATTTTAATGGTTTGACAATGAGTGTATCCGCAGTGTCATATTTTGGCAGTCTTATCTGATTAAAGGAAAACCACTCCACCAAGATTAATGAGCCGGCAATACCCATGTATTTTCATGGTAGTTTTATTTTCGCAGGAATACACTGGACCATGAATTTAGCGAAAATAAAACCACAGAAAAATATAAGCATTATACAGTGGCTGGTCATAAAAGTGAAGCTAGCTAGGAAGTAGCAAAAAATAGATATCTGCCACAAGACAGTAATCCCCCTTTTAGACAGACTGACAAGGGTCAACAAACCAACTAACCCCCATAACTCATCAAGAATGTTTGGTACAATCTGGACAGCTATGTACAAACTATAAAAATTACTCCAACTGATTTTTTTTAAATTCTGAGATACATATAACTTACACCTAGAATTATATTAATTTGTAAATGAAATTTACCTATACCTTTGATATTTTCAGAGCTATTGATATTTTTTTTTTATTAAAATTGTAATTACCCACTGATTTTTTACGAAGAAATCTCTAAGGTATTTTACTGTAAGTATGGATCATGGATCTCCAGCTATATATAAAGACAAGAGGCCCATGGGCCTTAATGCTCACCTGTGACCTTGACCTTTGAACCCATAAGGTTCATTCATATATCAAAATGATCATAAGGCCAGTATTCTTATATACATGCCTATACAAAAGTTTTTGAGATAAATAACCATTTCAGTAGTTGTTTGTATCTATGACCTTGACCTTTGAACCCATGACCTTCATTCATATATCATAATGACCATTGTGCTATTATCTACAATATTCTAATATACATGCCTATACAAAAACTTAATAGTTTTGCAGATAATTAACTATTTCAGTATTCATTTGCATCTGTGACCTTGACTTTTGAACCAATAACCTTAATTCATATATCAAAATGGTTGCAAGGCTAATTTCTATAATATTCTAATATACATGCATATACAAAAAGTTAATAGTTTCTAAGATAATTAACCATTTAGGTATTTATTCGCATCTGTGACCTTGACCTTTGAACCCACGAGCTTCATTCATATATCAAAATGATCATTAGGATAATACCTACACTATTTTAATATACATGCCTATACAAAAAGTTTATAGTTTTTGAGATAATTAACCAATTCAGTACTTGTTTACATTTGTGACCTTGACCTTTGAACCCATGACCTTTATTCATAAATCAAAATGACCATTGTGCCATTACCTACAATATTCTAATATACATGCCTATACAAAAAATTCATAGTTTTGTAGATAATTAACTATTTTGGTATACTTGGACATCTGTGACCTTGACCTTTGAACCCATGACCCTGATCAATGTATTAAAATGATCGTCATGTCAATACCTACAAATAACTGAAAATCCTATGCCATTATCACCAGGAATGTTTAAAAATAGCATTTTTTATCAAAGGTCAAAAACTGGGACATGACCTTGACCTTTGACCTTGACATCAATTGGAAGAAAATTGCAAGACAAGATCAACAGTGAAAACTCCATACAATTATCTTCAGCTGTTATGAAGTTATAACAATAAATGTCTCATTTTTAAAATAAGGTAATTTTACGCAAAAAACGCGTAACCTAATTTTCGTCTAATTTTCATGAAAAACACAATTTTAATGTTCCTAGGTATCCTGAATCCAAATATCTAATCAAAATTTGCCTGCACCTTTTGGTTTCAGAGAAGAAAATTTTTTTGTCTTTTGGCTATTTATAGTAACGGCAGCCATATTGTTGGGGGTGGTTAAACACCGAACCACTTAATGGCCCAACAGGACCCATATACAAACTTGACATAGATTTGGTCATGATGGGCAAGTTTGAAAAGATTGGAAGAAAAATGTGCTGTCTAGAGGGTAAACAAGGGTTTTCTATGATTTGACCTAGTGACGAACTTGTTTCACAAAGATGGCTCGTACTTTTGTCGACCAGATGTTACTTCATTTTCACTCCCCAGTGCTCCAAGTAGCCTAGTAAATACTCGAAATTTGTGACCAAAAATCAGATTTTGCGACTACAAATTGTCAGACAATCGCCATTATGTCAAATATTTTTTTTGAGTTTGGCCACTGAAAATTGTGAAATCCGGAAATTTTGTTCATGACCAGTCACCCAACCTGACAAATAGTCTCGCCATCAATAATATCTTAAAAGCGCTTGAATCGAAGCAGGTGACTTTATAGTTTAAAGCGCATATCTGACCGTGATCTAATTTTGCATAATGGCAGCCAAACGGCAAAAATCACTTTTTGATTTGGGTTTTGTTACGACTTTTACTTCCTCTAAATGATCAAGTTTGATCGTCTTCTCATCGCTCCGCCTCGAAAGTTGCCTCCTGTGGTGGGACCAATCGGAGGATCTCACTTAACCATTCAATCGGTAGTAGCGACGGGCGGTATGATTAGAAAGAATATGTATAAGGTTTGGCCACCAAGTATTTTACCTGGCGACAAAAATCTTGAAATGGCTACTAAAATTTTTGAATTATTAGCCATGTGGCTACCAGTTTTCAAAGCCTGCTTGGAGCACTGTGGGAGATGTTTATCATCACCTTGAAATTTACCATTATATATGTAGTTTTCTTTATTTAATTAAGAAGTGTTAGTGTTAGATCTTTCTGCGATATTTTTTTTTCTATTTTGCCGACAAATAATCCTGTCTTGTCTATATTCTGGTTATGCTTTGGATGTTATAATATCACTAATACTTCCAGTTTTTGAAAATACGTAGTTATCATATATGGCTTCAACCATCAGGAGTCAGTATCATGGTTTTGTTTTGCAAGGACAATAATTAACAGATGCCATGATGTCAGTTTGAGATAAAAATCATAGTTATTTATGACATTAACATGCCAAGCTTCAGACAGTATTAAAATTAAATTTTATCAAAACACAGTTTTTGTTACTTTATGAATGTATAGCTCTTTACGATTTTACGATTTTAATTCGAGTTGACTAAAAAATTTTAGTTTGAGTTAACAAACATTATTTTTGTTGAATTTTCGTCCAGGAGACCTAAAATTAGTTCCACTTATCCCAAAATCAGACTTATTTTGGTTAAAAAAAGAGGAAAATCATTCCGAACTTTTAAAAAGGTTGCCATATCCGGAAATTCGAGATAATTTACAATTTTAGTATTCTTACCCATCTGTGACCTTGACATTTGAACCCATGACCATAATTTATATATCAAAATGATCATTACATCAATACCAACAACATTCTAATATACATGCCTGTAAAAATACTTAATAGTTTTCAAGTTAATTAACGATTTTAGTATTGTAAAAGTTTTGCATGTGACCTTGACCTTTGAACCCATGATCTTTTTTTACACCGATATGATTGTTCTATCAATTCCTACAAAACTCTAATATACAAGCCTATACAAAAAGTTAATAGTTTTCAAAAGATGATAAACAATTTTGGTATTGTTTTTCATCTTTGACCTTGACCTTTGAACCCATGACCTTTAATTTATATACTGTAAACCGTGTTTTTTTAGCGGCAGTTTTATTTTAGCGCAATTGGCGATAGGAGTGTCAGCGCTAAAATAAAACTGCCGCTAAAATTACAACAAAAAAGGTCAGCACTGTTCAGCGCTGCTGTGACTATAAATGGGTATGGACGCATGTTAAATGGTTATATAGTCAGTGTTAAAATAATAATAGTTCTGAATGACACTGGTATGGCTTCCATCAATATACCCGCATATGATAAGTAATTAGGGATTAATTACCCAGACCCGGTAGACTGACCACCGACAAACGGATAAATCAGGGAATACTGGCATAGCTGTTAATTACTGACCATTGTATGTGATACGTACAATCTGACAAGTGTCCTGTTCAAGTAAATAATTTTAATTTACCAGTAGTTGGCTTCAATCATTAAAATATTAACAATTAATATCAACAAATTAGACCCGTTATG
This sequence comes from Anadara kagoshimensis, assembly GCA_021292105.1. Classification (NCBI taxonomy): domain Eukaryota; kingdom Metazoa; phylum Mollusca; class Bivalvia; order Arcoida; family Arcidae; genus Anadara; species Anadara kagoshimensis. Next base: position 30,218,779 of record CM037859.1, read on the forward strand.
CGAAAATTGTTTATTTTTTCTGTGATGTGGGCAACATAATATAAATCCTAATTATTGACCTCTATAATGATCTAAGCAGCTGTTATCAGGGATACATCGACAATGTGTCGAAACATTTGTTTTTAAAAAAAAACAGTTGGTATTTAAATGAATAAAAACAAAATAGGTTATTATTGATTTAAATATTCATTCAGTAAAATGTCTAATCGACGAGAGGGCCAAATTATGATGAAGCTTCCTGCAGACATCTGTCTGGCTAGTGACTTTCTGGGTCAGCTACGGAGATTTTCTCTCAGTAAAAGTCAAACATTACATATTTTCTTGTAACCTGGCATCCCCTTCGCAAATTTTATTTTATTTTTTTTTTGGCTAAAAATTATGGGTTTTAGGCGAATTAAACAGTTCAGACTGGAATTGATTACGCTAAAATTAAACTGCGCTAATATGTTTACCAGTCATCAATCGCTAAAATAAGTATGCGCCAATATAAAGCGGTTTACAGTATCTAAATGATTGTCAAATCAGTATCTACATTATTCTAATATACATGCCTATACAAAAAGTTTATAGTTTTCCAGAAAATAAATAAAATCTGAAAGGTAAAAAATTAGATCAAATTGTTCACAATTGACCTTGACACTATTTTAAAGGTAATTACAAGAATATGTCAAAACTGAAAACCACATGTCATTATCTGGTCAAATAGTCAAGTAATAACAATTTGAAACTATTTTACTATTTTTTTTTCAAAATTAATCGCAAACAAGCTTAACCTATTTTTGTCAAAATTTTATGAAATGAACGAACTATAGGCTTAAGACCCAAGAGAAGCCAAATATCACATCAGATTTTTTCTCCAATCTTCTGTTTCAGAGAAGATTTTTTAAGATGTTTGCACCCCTAGGTCACCTTGACCTAGTTATGGTAGCTATGACAAGCCATGAACAAATCTGAATTGCACTGACCCATAAACTTCTTGCCAAGTTTCATTGAAATCTGTCCAGTAGTTTCAGAGAAGAAGTTGAAACAAGAGGGCTATGAGGCCCTGGGCACTCACCTGAGAATAAATTGAATTCTACACATTTTTCCAATAATGTCATGAATAGAGGGTTAACAGAGTTCATTATTAGTTAATATGAACCTGACCTAGTTTTTGTCCTAAACATTGTTCTTGACAAATTATATGAAGATTGGACAAAAAATATGGACTCTAATATGTCAGCAAGGTTTTCTATGATTTGACATAGTTATTAATCCAACATGACCCATATACTAACTTTACTAACATTGTTCTGGACAAAATATATGAAGACTAGACAAAAAATGTGGATTCTAGAGTGTTTACAAGGTTTTTCTTTGATTTGACCTAGTGACCTATTTATTGACCCAACATGACTCATATACGAACTTGACCTTGCTTTAATCATAAACATCGTTCTGGACAAATTATATGAATATTGGACAAAAAATATGGACTCTAGAGTGTAAACAAGGTTTTTCTATTATTTGACCTAGTGACCTACTTATTGACAGAAGTCCTCAACACAAGCGTAAGTTATACACGTTAAAATAAAGTCAAAGCAAATTTTATATAGAATTAGTTAAATTCACCTGCCATTGTTGTTCATTTAATAACAAGAGGCCAATGGGCCTTAATGCTCACCTGAGGCTGAGTACATATCTCATGCAGAGGTTCAATGGTCAATGACATTAATAAAAGAGAATGTCAAAATTTTCAGCAGTAAGGGCGAATTATGTGCAAGAATTTTTGCTAATTAATTATAATAATGTTTATATAAGAAGGCTACATATAACATATCTAAAGTCTAGCTACAATATATTATTTATAAACAGCTAAAACATCTATACATCAAAATGTTCATTAGGCCAATACCTACAATATTCCAATATACATGCCTATACAAAAAATAATTAACCATTTCAGTATTTGTTTGCATCTATGACCTTGACCTTTGAACCTATGAAATTCATTCATATATCAAAATGATTGTTGTGCAAATGCCTACAATATTCTAATATACATGCCTATACAAAAAGTTTATAGTTTTTGAGAAAATTAACCATTAAAGTATCCATTCGCATGTATGACCTTGACCTTTGAACCTATGACCTTCATTCATATATCAAAATAGTGATCGCTAGGCCAATCCATACAATATTCTAATATACACACCTACACAAAAAGTTTATAGTTTTGGAGATAATTAACCATTTCAGTATTCGTTTGCATCTGTGACCTTGACCTTTGAATCTATGACCTTCATTCATATATCAATATGACCATTGTGCAAATGCCTACAATATTCTAATATACATGCCTATACAAAAAGTTTATAGTTTAATTAACCATTTCAGTATTCATTTGCATCTATGACCTTGACCTTTGAACCTTTGACCCTCATCTCTCACTCACTCACTCCTCATCCATATATCAAAATGACTGTTGTGCTAATGCCTACAATATTCTAATATACATGCCTGTACAAAAAGTTTATAGTTTTTGAGATAATTAACCATTTAAGTATTCGTTTGCATCTATGACCTTGACCTTTGAACCTATGACCTTCATTTATATATCAAAATGACCGTTGTGCAAATGCCTACAATATTCTAATATACATGCCTATACAAAAAGTTTATAGTTTTCCAGATATATTGACAATACATGAATTTTAGCGATTTCCCCCTTAAGTACCTTGCCCTTTCCCCATTTTGGCCCCTACAGCTACGATTTGTGCAAATCTGAAACTAGGTGCCCTAAGCATGTTTTACATGAAATATCTAAGGTATACCTCTTGTAAGTTCAGAGGAGATGATTTTTTAAGTTTTTTACAATTTTCGTCCTTTATGTGGCCCCAAGGGGACATAATCCCTTCATTTGTGCAAATATGAAAGCCCTTCACCTAGACATCATTACTGGCAAGTATCATCTAATTTGGCTTATTAGTTTTGGAGGAGTTGATTAAAATGTGAAAAGTTTACACATGACGTACAACGATAGATGGCAATAGCTCATCTGAGCCTATAGCTGAGGTGAGCTAAAAAATTATCTGTTTACTTATACTCTTTGTCAAAAGCTGCATGGATCAGACAAAGATGGGAATGGTTAAACAATGTCTAATACTGTTGATTTTTGTTTGTGTATATGATATATATTTTATATACAGATATATATTGCTATGACTTTGTCTTGAAGATAAAACTGCTACATTGTATTGTATAATATACTGTACTTATGTATATGTATGTGATTGTTTGAATAAAATATATGTGACAAAAAAGGTGAGAACTAACTATTACCTGTTACAATGGTACTGCTTGTGCCACTGAAAATAAAAACAAAAATACATTTAAAAATCTTCAAATATTTGTTTTAGTAAATGTACTTTTGTATTTAGCATGTGCTCTCCAAATCATGAATATTCCAATTTCCCTTTTCTACATATTCATGATATTTTAACAAAACCAAAACCTCTTATCCTACATATTTAAAAGGTCCCTTGCTCAGTTGAAGCTAGTCATTTCGTACCATACCCATTTTGTACCATGATCATTCCGTACCCAAATTTGCCAGTTCGTACCCAACTTGGTCCAATTCGTATCATGCCATATGACACTATTTGTTGATCATATTTTAAAAAGGTTCTTGATTAATAAGAAAAAAATATTTTTAAAGTATTACTTATTTAATATTAATTAACGCTGATATGAAGAATAGGAAGTAAAAGAACAGTGATAAGATTCTCCACTTTATCATTTGGAAATTTCGTGACCAAGGCTTCTGGAGAATCCGGCCTCACTTACCTGATGGAAGTTTGCATGTCTAATCTTAGCATAACTTGTCAGTTTCAAAGTTTTTACTTTGCTTCGGACATGGATTAGTATGTCTGATTTTTTATCTATTGTCCATAGTTCAGCAAAAAACATTGTTTTTTCAACATAAATTCCCAAAATCCAAGCGTTTTTTATTTGAAGGTGTTCATCTTAATGAGGTTGGCAATAAAGAACTTTACTATCATGTAAGAACTATGTTAAGAGAGAGAGAAAGAGACTTTTACTTTGATATGAAATTAATTGTAACACTTCACTGTCATATCGTACGAAATGGAAGCTATGCAAAATATGGTAAAAATGACTTGGAGCGTATGAACAAGTGCCTGTGAGTGTATGGTATGAAATAATCAAAGATTATGGTACGAAATGGTCATGGTACTAAATGGACATGGTACAAAAAAGTAGTTGATATGGTAAGAAATGGATGGTACGAAATGGTCATGGTACTAAATGACTATAATTCTGCTCAGTAGGCCTCTACTTGTTGACTTGGCACCAGTATAAAGGACTGAGTGGTCTGCTATGTTTATCTGCGACACTGTGCATATGTATTGACATACTAAGGGTGACCATAAGTGTCACCTAGTATAAAGCAGACCACATACACACAAAATTCATTGTAATTGTGTTTACAGGGCTCCAATTATCCACTTGTCCACTCATCCTGTCAAGTATAATGTGTACTTGGATGAGTGGTGCCCACTTTTGTCACTCGCGATGGTGCTTGAGTTAAATTTATCAGACAGATAATTATGCCTTTCTGTCACATACTTCTTTTGTATATTTGCATACAAATAATTGTGACATGCACAAAGCTGCTTTTGAAATTCAGAAATTTTTTCAGTGTAGGGCAAAATCGAAGCAATGTTCCAAGTGTTTCTTTGGTAGGACAGGAAGTCAGACAGAAGAAATTAGGCTTTAGAGTAATCCATGAAATTAATCTGAAAAACTTTCTAGCCGAAAATTGCTGATGGCATGTAAAACCTTATTCCACCTTTTCTTAATCATAGGTCATCTTATTTCTCTGTTTTTCTGCCATTGCTTATTAAATTTAAAAAAAAACAATGCAACTATTACATTTTGCATGCAAACTTTCTGCAACCAAAAGATATTGCACAAACAAGAAAACCATCTAGCAATATATGATAAGCATTTCACTGGCTTATTTTGTAGTTCATGCAAATTTGTGAGAGAAATTAATATTTATCACCCATTGAATAAGAATGGAATCCACTTCAACTTAAACAAGAGGCCCATTGGCCTTAATAGAGTTAGAAAACAAGTTCAAATAGGGTCACAAGTTTCACATATTGTGTAAAATAAATCTAACTGCAAAAGAGGCATAACTCCTTTAAATGTTGGTGCAAAATCACAATTTGTTTAAATATTCTTACTTTCAGGTCATTACAAACACACATACAAAATTTCATTAAATTCCACTTTAAACTGTAGCACGAGTTAAGGTCAAAAATTGAATGTTAATAGAGAGACAACAGATGGATAGACAGTCACACAGACTAGATAAGGTCAAAAACTGAATGTTAATAGAGACAGCAGATGGATAGACAGTCACAGAGACTAGATAAGGTCAAAAACCGAATGTTAATAGAGACGGCAGATGGATAGACAGTCACAGAGACTAGATAAGGTCAACAACTGAATGTTAATAGAGAGACAACAGATGGATAGACAGTCAAACAGACTAGTTAAGGTCAACAACTGAATGTTAATAGAGAAAACAGATGGATAGACAGCCAAACAGACTAGTTAAGGTCAACAACTGATGTTTATAGAGACGACAGATGGATAGACAGTCAAACAGACTAGTTAAGGTCAACATCTGAATGTTAATGCAGGGTTCAACATAATGTTTTAAAAGACTAGACCAGTCGGGCTAGTTCTGAGAATTTTTACTAGCCCTGAACTAAATTCTACTAGCCAAAAATAGTCATGATAAATGTGTTTTTTCTCATCATTTTTCATCCTGTCGATGTCATCTTTAACCCATTTAAACAATTTTTCTGTCTCTTTTCATTGCCATACTTCTTTTAGTTTCTTCCCTTCCTTTTACTTTACACAGTTTTCTTTGCCTGATCGTTAAAACCGTCGTCATCGATGCAGGGCTCTCCTCTACATAGTGAAACCTGCAATGCAGGTCATGACCTGCACAGAGCCCCTTTTCAAGCTTAAAATGATAAATTTCAAAAAAACATATTTTATTGTGCATTACATTACTATGTAAATGATGGACTAGTAACAACACTGTCACCACTACTTTTTTTAAATTTATTAATTTTTGCATTATTTTCAAAACAAAACTGAAAATTAGTAAGACAGAAGTTAACAAAGTTTTAAAGAAAAGCTACTGTTATATCAATGATGTTTCCTCAGTAGTCCACATAGGGGTGCTCTACTTGTATGCAGGATATCCGAAAAAGACCAAGTTTTTTTTTTAATAGGTATTAATAAATTATGAAATTATTTTTTATAGTGAAAAAATTACACTTGATAGTTTTCTTACAAATTATCTTATGAACTTTGGTTGTTAATGAAACAGGAAGCACATGTCCACGGTAGCCGCCATTTTGTTTGTTTTGAAAACTGACTAGACTGATCAAGGGTATTAAGTCTACACCTTAGTTTTACTCCTCTGATAAACATTATTTGACAAATTAAAGATGTTTGCTTGTTAAAAAACATATCCAGATTATTTTTAAGAATTCTTTGTAATTAATTGGATTGAAACGGGAGGACTTTGACACCTGTCTTTCAACATGATGTAATTATTATCACCAGTGTTATGGTTTCATAATCATTAATCTAAAAGAACTATATTTTAAAGCATTTGTTTTTTAATCACTTCATGTATTAAAATTCATATGCAAGTCGGCACAAAATTTATTGCTGTAAAATCACCATCGACGATGTTGCTAATGTAAATACCGGAAAACATGTGCTTGCATCTTAATCATATCGGCGCTTGAGTAGATAATGGATTTGAGTAAAGCGCCAAAATGACTTGATCTGATTACCGGTAGTTTTTATTTTCAACTTCCTGTTTTACGGCTGTTTTAATTAAGGTAAAGACGACAAAGTTTTTGTTCAGAAATAAAAAAATCGATGTGAAATTAATTCATCCCCAGACTAGCACACGACCAGTCGGGCTAGTCAGCAAAATTTTCACACGCCCGGACCAAGATTTTACTAGACATTGTCTGTCGGACGTGGGCTAATGTCGAACCCTGTAATGAAGTGACGACAGATGGATAGACAGTCAAACAGACTAGTAAAGGTCAACAACTGAATGTTAATAGAGACAACAGATGGATAGACAGTCAAACAGACTAATTAAGGTAAACATCTGAATGTTAATAGAGATGGCAGATGGATAGACAGTCAAACAGACTAAGTAAGGCAAACAACTAAATGTTAATAGAGACGCCAGATGGATAGACAGTCAAACAGACTAGTAAAGGTCAACTACTGAATGTTAATAAAGTGACGACAGATGGATAGACAGTCAAACAGACTAGTTAAGGTCAACAACTAAATGTTAATAGAGACGGCAGATGGATAGATAGTCAAACAGACTAGTTAAGGTCAACAACTTATTGTTACTAGAGACAACAGATGGATAGACAGTCAAACAGACTAGTTAAGGTCAACAACTAAATGTTTAAGAGAAGGCAGATGGATATACAGTCAAACAGACTAGTTAAGGTCAACAACTGAATGTTTAAGAGAAGGCAGATAGATATACAGTCAAACAGACTAGTTAAGGTCAACAACTGAATGTTTAAGAGAAGGCAGATGGATATACAGTCAAACAGACTAGTTAAGGTTAAGAACTGATAGTTAATAGAGATGGCAGATGGATAGACAGTCAAACAGATTAAGTAAGGCAAACAACTAAATGTTAATGGAGACGCCAGATGGATAGACAGTCAAACAGACTAGTTAAGGTCAACAACTGAATCTTAATAGAGACGCCAGATGGATAGACAGTCAAACAGACTAGTTAAGGTCAACAACTGAATGTTTAAGAGAAGGAAGATGGATATACAGTCAAACAGACTAGTTAAGGTCAAGAACTGATAGTTAATAGAGATGGCAGATGGATAGACAGTCAAACAGACTAAGTAAGGCAAACAACTAAATGTTAATAGAGACAACAGATGGATAGACAGTCAAACAGACTAGTTAAGGTCAACAACTGAATGTTTAAGAGAAGGCAGATGGATATACAGTCAAACAGACTAGTTAAGGTCAAGAACTGATAGTTAATAGAGATGGCACATGGATAGACAGTCAAACAGACTAAGTAAGGCAAACAACTAAATGTTAATAGAGACGCCAGATGGATAGACAGTCAAACAGACTAGTTAAGATCAACAACTGAATCTTAATAGAGACGCCAGATGGATAGACAGTCAAACAGACTAGTTAAGGTCAAAAACTGAATGTAAATAGAGACGGCAGATGGAAAGAATGTCAAACAGGCTAGTTAAGGTCAACAACTGAATGTTATTAGAGACGACAGATGGACAGACAGTCAAACAGACTAGTTAAGGTCAACAACTGAATGTTTAAGACATTGCAGATGGATAGACAGTCAAACAGACTAGTTAAGGTTAACATCTGAATGTTAATAGACGCCAAATGGACAGACAGTCAATCAAACTAGTTAAGGTCAACAATGTTAATAGATACGACAGATGGATAGACAGTCAAACAGCCTTGTTATGGTAAACAACTGAATGTTGAAAGAGATGACAGATGGATAGACAGTCAAACAGCCTTGTTAAAGTCAACAACTGAACATTAATACAGATGGCAGATGGATAGACAGTCAAACAGACTAGTTAAGGTCAACAACTAAATGTTAATAGATACGGCAGATGGATAGACAGTCAAACAGACTAGTTAAGGTCAACAACTGAATGTTTAAGACATGGCAGATGGATAGACAGTCAAACAGCCTAGTTAAGGTCAAGAACTGATTGTTAATAGAGACGGCAGGTGGATATACAGTCAAACAGACTATTTAAGGTCAACATCTGAATGTTAATAGAGATGGCAGATGGATAGACAGTCAAACAGACTAGTTAAGGTCAACAACTGAATGTTAATAGACAGGGCAAATGGATAGACAGTCAAACAGAATAGTTAAGGTAAACAACTAAATGTTAATAGAGATGGCAGGTGGATAGACAGTCAAACAGATTAGTTAAGGTCAAGAACTAATGTTAATAGAGAGGGCAGGTGGATATACAGTCAAACAGACTAATTAAGGTCAACATCTGAATGTTAATAGAGATGCCAGATGGAGACATTCAAACAGACTAGGTGAGGTCAACAACTAAATGTTTATAGAGACGGCAGATGGATAGACAGTCAAACAAACTAGTTAAGGTCAACAACTGAATGTTAATGAAGTGATGACAGATGGATAGACAGTCAAACAGACTAGTCAAGGTCAACTACTGAATGTTAATAGAAAGGGCAGATGGATAGACAGTCAAACAGACTATATAAGTCAACAACTGAATGTTAATATTAAGAGACGACAATGGATAGAAGTCAAACAGACTAGATAAAGTCAACAACTGAATGTTAATAGAGACGACAATGGATAGAAGTCACACACATAGTTAAGGTCAACAACTGAATGTTAATAGAGACAGCAGATGGATAGATAGTCAAACAATTTAGTTAAGGTCAACACTGAATATTAATAGAGATGGCAGGTGGATATACAGTCAAAAAGACTAATTATGGTCAACATCTGAATGTTAATAGATGCCAGATGGAGACATTCAAACAGACTAGTGAGGTCAACAACTAAATGTTTATATAGACGGCAGATGGATAGACAGTCAAACAGACTAGTTAGGTGAACAACTGAATGTTAATGAAGTGACGACAGATGGATAGACAGTCAAACAGACTAGTAAAGGTCACTACTGATGTTAATAAAAAGGGCAGATGGATAGACAGTCAAACAGACTATATAAGGTCAACAACTGAATGTTAATAGACGACAGATGGATACAGTCCAAACAGACTAGATAAAGTCAACAACTGAATGTTAATAGAGACGACAATGGATAGAAAGTCACACACACTAGTTAAGGTTAACATCTGAATGTTATAGAGACAGCAGATAGATAGAATTCCACACACTAGTTTTAAGGTCAACAACTGAATGTTAATAGAGATGGCAGATGATAGACAGTCAAACAGACTGTTAAGGTAAACAACTGAATCTTAATAGAGACGGCAGGTGGATAGACAGTCAAACAGACTAGTTAAGGTCAGAGCTGAATGTTAATAGAGATGGCAGATGGAAAGAATGTCAACAGGCTAGTTAAGGTCAACAACTGAATGTTATTAGAGACGACAGATGGACAGACAGTCAAACAGACTAGTTAAGTCAACAACTGAATGTTTCCAACATGGCAGATGGATAGACAGTCAACCAGACTAGTTAAGGTTAACATCTGAATGTTAATAGAGACGCCAGATGGACAGACAGTCAAACAGACTAGTTAAGGTCAACAACTGAATGTTAATAGAGAGAAAACAGATGGATAGTCAGTCAAACAGCCTTGTTATGGTAAACAACTGAACATGAATACAGATGGCAGATGGATAAACAGTCAAACAGACTAGGTGAGGTTAACAATTAATGTTTATAGAGACGGCAGATGGATAGACAGTCAAACAAACTAGTTAAGGTCAACAACTAAATGTTAATAGATACGGCAGATGGATAGACAGTCAAACAGACTAGTTAAGGTCAACAACTGAATGTAAATAGAGACGACAAATGGATAGACAGTCAAACAGACTAGTTAAGGTCAACAACTGAATGTTAATAGACAGGGCAAATGGATAGACAGTCAAACAGAATAGTTAAGGTAAACAACTGAATGTTAATAGAGACGGCAGGTGGATAGACAGTCAAACAGATTAGTTAAGGTCAACAACTGAATGTTAATAGAGATGGCAGGTGGATATACAGTCAAACAGACTAGTTAAGGTCAACAACTGAATGTTAATAGATAGGGCAGATGGATAGACAGTCAAAAAGACTAGTTAAGGTCAACAACTGAATGTTATTAGAGATGCCAGATGGAGACATTAAAACGGATTAGGTGAGGTCAACAACTAAATGTTTATAGAGACAGCAGATGGATAGACAGTCAAACAAACTAGTTAAGGTCAACAACTAAATGTTAATAGATATGACAGATGGATAGACAGTCAAACAGACTAGTTAAGGTCAACAACTGAATGTTAATGAAGTGACGAAAGATGGATAGACAGTCAAACAGACTAGTAAAGGTCAAATTCTAAATGTTAATAGAAAGGGCAGATGGATAGACAGTCAAACAGACTATATAAGGTCAACAACTGAATGTTAAAATAGATGACAAATGGAAAGAAAGCCACACACACTAGTTAAGGTCAACAACTGAATGTTAATAGAGACAGCAGATGGATAGATAGTCAAACAGATTAGTTAAGGTCAACAACTGAATGTTAATAGAGACGGCAGGTGGGTATACAGTCAAACAGACTAATTAAGGTCAACATCTGAATGTTAATAGAGATGCCAGATGGAGACATTCAAACGACTAGTGAGGTCAACAACTAAATGTTTATAGAGACGGCAGATGGATAGACAGTCAAACAAACTAGTTAAGGTCAACAACTAAATGTTTATAGAGACAGCAGATGGATAGACAGTAAACAAACTAGTTAAGGTCAACAACTAAATGTTAATAGATACGACAGATGGATAGACAGTCAACAGACTAGTTAAGGTCAACAACTAAATGTTAATAGATACGACAGATGGATAGACAGTCAACAGACTAGTTAAGGTCAACAACTGAATGTTAATGAAGTGAAGACAGATGGATAGACAGTCAAACAGACTAGTAAAGGTCAACTACTGAATGTTAATAGAAAGGGCAGATGGATAGACAGTCAAACAGACTATATAAGGTCCACAACTGAAAGTTTATAAGTGGACGGATGGATAGACAGTCAAACAGACTAGATAAAGTCAACAACTGAATGTTAATAGAGATGCCAGATGGAGACATTCAAACAGACTAGGTGAGGTCAACAACTAAATGTTTATAGAGACGGCAGATGGATAGACAGTCAACACAACTATTAAGGTCACAACTAAATGTTTATACACGGCAGATGGATAGACAGTAAAACAAACTAGTTAAGGTCAACAACTAAATGTTAATAGATATGACAGATGGATAGACAGTCAAACAGACTAGTTAAGGTGAACAACTGAATGTTAATGAAGTGACGACAGATGGATAGACAGTCAAACAGACTAGTTAAGGTCAAGAACTGATAGTTAATAGAGATGGCACATGGATAGACAGTCAAACAGACTAAGTAAGGCAAACAACTAAATGTTAATAGAGACGCCAGATGGATAGACAGTCAAACAGACTAGTTAAGATCAACAACTGAATCTTAATAGAGACGCCAGATGGATAGACAGTCAAACAGACTAGTTAAGGTCAAAAACTGAATGTAAATAGAGACGGCAGATGGAAAGAATGTCAAACAGGCTAGTTAAGGTCAACAACTGAATGTTATTAGAGACGACAGATGGACAGACAGTCAAACAGACTAGTTAAGGTCAACAACTGAATGTTTAAGACATTGCAGATGGATAGACAGTCAAACAGACTAGTTAAGGTTAACATCTGAATGTTAATAGACGCCAAATGGACAGACAGTCAATCAAACTAGTTAAGGTCAACAATGTTAATAGATACGACAGATGGATAGACAGTCAAACAGCCTTGTTATGGTAAACAACTGAATGTTGAAAGAGATGACAGATGGATAGACAGTCAACAGCCTTGTTAAATCAACAACTGAACATTAATACAGATGGCAGATGGATAGACAGTCAAACAAACTAGTTAAGGTCAACAACTAAATGTTAATAGATACGGCAGATGATAGACAGTCAAACAGACTAGTTTAAGGTCACAACTGAATGTTTAAGACATGGCAGATGGATAGACAGTCAAACAGCCTAGTTAAGGTCAAGAACTGATTGTTAATAGAGACGGCAGGTGGATATACAGTCAAACAGACTATTTAAGGTCAACATCTGAATGTTAATAGAGATGGCAGATGGATAGACAGTCAAACAGACTAGTTAAGGTCAACAACTGAATGTTAATAGACAGGGCAAATGATAGACAGTCAAACAGAATAGTTAAGGTAAACAACTAATGTTAATAGAGATGGCAGGTGGATAGACAGTCAAACAGATTAGTTAAGGTCAAGAACTAATGTTAATAGAGAGGGCAGGTGGATATACAGTCAAACAGACTAATTAAGGTCAACATCTGAATGTTAATAGAGATGCCAGATGGAGACATTCAAACAGACTAGGTGAGGTCAACAACTAAATGTTTATAGAGACGGCAGATGGATAGACAGTCAAACAAACTAGTTAAGGTCAACAACTGAATGTTAATGAAGTGATGACAGATGGATAGACAGTCAAACAGACTAGTCAAGGTCAACTACTGAATGTTAATAGAAAGGGCAGATGGATAGACAGTCAAACAGACTATATAAGGTCAACAACTGAATATTAATAGACGACAGATGGATAGACAGTCAAACAGACTAGATAAAGTCAACAACTGAATGTTAATAGAGACGACAAATGGATAGAAAGTCACACACACTAGTTAAGGTCAACAACTGAATGTTAATAGAGACAGCAGATGGATAGATAGTCAAACAGATTAGTTAAGGTCAACAACTGAATATTAATAGAGACGGCAGGTGGATATACAGTCAAAAAGACTAATTATGGTCAACATCTGAATGTTAATAGAGATGCCAGATGGAGACATTCAAACAGACTAGGTGAGGTCAACAACTAAATGTTTATAGAGACGGCAGATGGATAGACAGTCAAACAGACTAGTTAAGGTGAACAACTGAATGTTAATGAAGTGACGACAGATGGATAGACAGTCAAACAGACTAGTAAAGGTCAACTACTGAATGTTAATAAAAAGGGCAGATGGATAGACAGTCAAACAGACTATATAAGGTCAACAACTGAATGTTAATAGACGACAGATGGATAGACAGTCAAACAGACTAGATAAAGTCAACAACTGAATGTTAATAGAGACGACAAATGGATAGAAGTCACACACCACTAGTTAAGGTTAACATCTGAATGTTATAGAGACAGCAGATAGATAGAAATTCACACACACTAGTTAAGGTCAACAACTGAATGTTAATAGAGATGGCAGATGGATAGACAGTCAAACAGACTAGTTAAGGTAAACAACTGAATCTTAATAGAGACGGCAGGTGGATAGACAGTCAAACAGACTAGTTAAGGTCAAGAGCTGAATGTTAATAGAGATGGCAGATGGAAAGAATGTCAAACAGGCTAGTTAAGGTCAACAACTGAATGTTATTAGAGACGACAGATGGACAGACAGTCAAACAGACTAGTTAAGGTCAACAACTGAATGTTTCCAACATGGCAGATGGATAGACAGTCAACCAGACTAGTTAAGGTCAAGAGCTGAATGTTAATAGAGATGGCAGATGGAAAGAATGTCAAACAGGCTAGTTAAGGTTAACATCTGAATGTTAATAGAGACGCCAGATGGACAGACAGTCAAACAGACTAGTTAAGGTCAACAACTGAATGTTAATAGAGAGAAAACAGATGGATAGTCAGTCAAACAGCCTTGTTATGGTAAACAACTGAATGTTGAAAGAGATGACAGATGGATAGACAGTCAAACAGCCTTGTTAAAGTCAACAACTGAACATGAATACAGATGGCAGATGGATAAACAGTCAAACAGACTAGGTGAGGTTAACAATTAATGTTTATAGAGACGGCAGATGGATAGACAGTCAAACAAACTAGTTAAGGTCAACAACTAAATGTTAATAGATACGGCAGATGGATAGACAGTCAAACAGACTAGTTAAGGTCAACAACTGAATGTAAATAGAGACGACAATGGATAGACAGTCAAACAGACTAGTTAAGGTCAACAACTGAATGTTAATAGACGGCAAATGGATAGACAGTCAAACAGAATAGTTAAGGTAAACAACTGAATGTTAATAGAGACGGCAGGTGGATAGACAGTCAAACAGATTAGTTAAGGTCAACAACTGAATGTTAATAGAGATGGCAGGTGGATATACAGTCAAACAGACTAGTTAAGGTCAACAACTGAATGTTAATAGATAGGGCAGATGGATAGACAGTCAAAAGACTAGTTAAGGTCAACAACTGAATGTTATTAGAGATGCCAGATGGAGACATTAAAACGGATTAGGTGAGGTCAACAACTAAATGTTTATAGAGACACAGATGGATAGACAGTCAAACAAACTAGTTAAGGTCAACAACTAATGTTAATAGATATGACAGATGGATAGACAGTCAAACAGACTAGTTAAGGTCAACAACTGAATGTTAATGAAGTGACGAAAGATGGATAGACAGTCAAACAGACTAGTAAAGGTCAAATTCTAAATGTTAATAGAAAGGGCAGATGGATAGACAGTCAAACAGACTATATAAGGTCAACATGAATGTTAAAATAGATGACAAATGGAAAGAAAGCCACACACACTAGTTAAGGTCAACAACTGAATGTTAATAGAGACAGCAGATGGATAGATAGTCAAACAGATTAGTTAAGGTCAACAACTGAATGTTAATAGAGACGGCAGGTGGGTATACAGTCAAACAGACTAATTAAGGTCAACATCTGAATGTTAATAGAGATGCCAGATGGAGACATTCAAACAGACTAGGTGAGGTCAACAACTAAATGTTTATAGAGACGGCAGATGGATAGACAGTCAAACAAACTAGTTAAGGTCAACAACTAAATGTTTATAGAGACAGCAGATGGATAGACAGTAAAACAAACTAGTTAAGGTCAACAACTAAATGTTAATAGATACGACAGATGGATAGACAGTCAAACAGACTAGTTAAGGTCAACAACTGAATGTTAATGAAGTGAAGACAGATGGATAGACAGTCAAACAGACTAGTAAAGGTCAACTACTGAATGTTAATAGAAAGGGCAGATGGATAGACAGTCAAACAGACTATATAAGGTCAACAACTGAAAGTTTATAAGTGGACGGATGGATAGACAGTCAAACAGACTAGATAAAGTCAACAACTGAATGTTAATAGAGATGCCAGATGGAGACATTCAAACAGACTAGGTGAGGTCAACAACTAAATGTTTATAGAGACGGCAGATGGATAGACAGTCAAACAAACTAGTTAAGGTCAACAACTAAATGTTTATACACGGCAGATGGATAGACAGTAAAACAAACTAGTTAAGGTCAACAACTAAATGTTAATAGATATGACAGATGGATAGACAGTCAAACAGACTAGTTAAGGTGAACAACTGAATGTTAATGAAGTGACGACAGATGGATAGACAGTCAAACAGACTAGTAAAGGTCAACTACTGAATGTTAATAAAAAGGGCAGATGGATAGACAGTCAAACAGACTATATAAGGTCAACAACTGAATGTTAATAGACGACAGATGGATAGACAGTCAAACAGACTAGATAAAGTCAACAACTGAATGTTAATAGAGACGACAAATGGATAGAAAGTCACACACACTAGTTAAGGTTAACATCTGAATGTTAATAGAGACAGCAGATAGATAGAAATTCACACACACTAGTTAAGGTCAACAACTGAATGTTAATAGAGATGGCAGATGGATAGACAGTCAAACAGACTAGTTAAGGTAAACAACTGAATCTTAATAGAGACGGCAGGTGGATAGACAGTCAAACAGACTAGTTAAGGTCAAGAGCTGAATGTTAATAGAGATGGCAGATGGAAAGAATGTCAAACAGGCTACTTAAGGTCAACAACTGAATGTTATTAGAGACGACAGATGGACAGACAGTCAAACAGACTAGTTAAGGTCAACAACTGAATGTTTCCAACATGGCAGATGGATAGACAGTCAACCAGACTAGTTAAGGTTAACATCTGAACGTAATAGAGACGCCAGATGGACAGACAGTCAAACAGACTAGTTAAGGTCAACAACTGAATGTTTAAGACATTGCAGATGGATAGACAGTCAAACAGACTAGTTAAGGTTAACATCTGAATGTTAATAGACGCCAAATGGACAGACAGTCATCAAACTAGTTAAGGTCAACAATGTTAATAGATACGACAGATGGATAGACAGTCAAACAGCCTTGTTATGGTAAACAACTGAATGTTGAAAGAGATGACAGATGGATAGACAGTCAAACAGCCTTGTTAAAGTCAACAACTGAACATTAATACAGATGGCAGATGGATAGACAGTCAAACAGACTAGGTGAGGTCAACAACTAAATGTTCATAAGGCCAGCAGATGGATAGACAGTCAAACAAACTAGTTAAGGTCAACAACTAAATGTTAATAGATACGGCAGATGGATAGACAGTCAAACAGACTAGTTAAGGTCAACAACTGAATGTTTAAGACATGGCAGATGGATAGACAGTCAAACAGCCTAGTTAAGGTCAAGAACTGATTGTTAATAGAGACGGCAGGTGGATATACAGTCAAACAGACTATTTAAGGTCAACATCTGAATGTTAATAGAGACGACAGATGGACAGACAGTCAAACAGACTAGTTAAGGTCAACAACTGAATGTTAATAGAGAAAACAGATGGATAGATAGTCAAACAGACTAGTTAAGGTCAACAACTGAATGTTAATAGAGAGAAAACAGATGGATAGACAGTCAAACAGCCTTGTTATGGTAAACAACTGAATGTTGAAAGAGATGACAGATGGATAGACAGTCAAACAGCCTTGTTAAAGTCAACAACTGAACATTAATACAGATGGCAGATGGATAGACAGTCAAACAGACTAGGTGAGGTCAACAACTAAATGTTTATAGAGACGGCAGATGGATAGACAGTCAAACAAACTAGTTAAGGTCAACAACTAAATGTTAATAGATACGGCAGATGGATATTGGGGGAAAATGTCCAATTTAAGAAGGAATTGTTGTGAAACTTGCGTCTTGTCACTGTTTGCCAGCAGTGATACCTTGTTCACGTCTGTGTGTGTGTGTGTGTGTGTGTGTGTGTGTCGTGGATCTTTAACTGTAAGGGTAACGTTTGGAAAACACAAATTATTATAATACACTTATTTAATCCTTAAAACTGATGACCGCGGTGGACGATCCGGTGGACAAGTCCTTCCAATATTTTACCACCGGCAAAATCGTGCACCACAAATCGCGGTGGTCAGATAAATCCCACCTGAATCCACAAGAAATTTTGCGGTCACGGATTAAAAACACCGCGGCGGGTGGAAATTCACGTATCCACTTGAGCTGTACTGTACAGTGCAAAACCACTAAGTATTCTCACACTTTGGTGTATATGCCGGAATGAAGTCTATGTACAGGTGCACGATTAAAGCCGCCTGAAAAGTCTTTTTTCAGGGCCAATTTTCATATGAAAAGGCTGAAAACGAGCATGAAATAAACAACGATGTTCAGCTCTATGACTACACCTACGTCTGATGAACTTAAAACTAACACTGCTTCATTCAAAGTAGTTCGCCCTGTACACTATCACCACGTGGAACATGGTTTTAATTGCGATTTTAAATTAGTAACTTTATTTTAAGTTTTAACGCTATCAACAGAGTTTCCATTTTCTTCGCCTCGTGACGGCGGTTCGCACATATTATTATTATAAAGATTAAATATATAAATATGAAAAAAATTTAATGTGGAAATTTTTTATCAAATGTTCGACAGCAGAGTAAAACGAAATATTTAACCAATCAAATAACGGCTTATAAACGTGTCCGGTACTCGCTGTATGTTTAATGATCAGAGTTTATGAATGAATACCTCATTCATAAATCGGTTACGGTGTATTTTCAGAATTCATACGCTAGTAATGGGAGAACTACTATTATGTAGAACTTGCCAAATAGTTTTAAACAATGATGCATATTCATTTTCATATTCCATACAGCATAATGTATACATTGATTATTTGCACACTTATACCAATGTTCTCATAAATGACGCTCAATACCCGCACTACATTATTATAGTTTGCGCAAGGTTTGTCAATTAGCGGTTGTTCAGCCTGTACGGATTTTACAAACGGCTCCAATGACAGTACTCCCAGAGATTACTCTCTGTTCGTAAAAATTTGAATTACTGTGATGTAAATGCTGCTTCATGTGACTTTTTTCAGTGAATTTAAATACAGATAGCAAACGCAAATAGCAGATGCAAACTGACGATTCTTCAATAAACATACTGTATAATAACTTTTATCAGTGTCGAATTGACTATGCTCTTGTATTTGCGTTTCATTTTCATTTTGGCGGCCTAGAATCAAGAACGCTTCATCAATATATACAAATTCCTTTCCACTTTAATTCATCTGTGTTTGGTAACGGTTGCTATGGGTAAAGACTATATGGTATTTTTATCTGGTTTTGTTATGCACAACCAAAATAGCTCAAAATCGGTGTTTTTGTTAATTATTTCTTAATAACAAACGAAAATATCAAGTCCATAATAGTATACTAGGACATTTATGGTATCTTTTTATGTAAGGAATAATGCTCTTTTTCTTGTTTCAGGATTTTGATGCAATTTTATGAAAAAAGTAGCTTGATGACCCCCTATTTTTTGTTTCCAAAAATCAAACTTATATATTTATGTGCAATATATGTGAAAATCAGGGGTCGTATTTGACTTAGTTTTTTTAATTATCTACAATTAACGAAAGGTTGATACTTTTAGTTTTCCGGAATTTTAATGTTCTCTCTTGATAGGTGGCGCTGTAGAAAATCTCCATGTGACCGGAAGTAAAATTCCATTGGTCCAAATAATCTTCATGACAAAATGGTTAATTTAAATGCAAGACACATTTGGTTTCTAAGCATGACAAAAAAGTATTAAAACTTATTTGTTGATGTGGTCATACTTTGATCATTTATCCTGTGAAAATGGCCACCAGGTGGCACTTCAGAACTTCTTAAGCAAGTCGAAAACCTACCCTGATATTTTGGCATGTTGAATGGTTTATGCCCATGTACAACATATCAAAATTTCAATATATGTTTTCAAGCGATTTGTAAGGTATGAACTACCTCAAATAGTCAAGTTGTAAAAATTTGAAGCTATTTTACAATTTTTTCATAATTAAACTCGAAAACGTGTCACCTATTTTTTATCTAAATTTCACAAAATGAATATTTTTATCTAAATTTCACAAAATGAATAAACTATAGGTTAAAGACACTAGAGAAGCCAAATATCACATAAGATTTTTTCTCCAATCATTGGTTTCTGAGAAAAGATTTTTTAAGATTTTTGCACCCCTAGGTCACCTCAACCTAGTTATGGTAGCTATAGCAATGCCACAAACAAATCTGAATTGCACCAGCCCATATATAGTTCTGACCAAGTTTCATTGAAATCTGTCCGGTAGTTTCAGAAGAGAAGTCAAAAACAGGTGTTAATGATGCACACACACACACACACACACACACACACATGCACGAACATACACAAGCTGCGCTATGCCATAAACTCACATAACCTTTTGGTCAGGTAAGCTAATGAAACTACACAGGTGATAAACACTCTTATTTTTGTACCAAATTGGTTAAAAAACAACATTCACTTGTCAACTGCCACAGGAAGTAACTTCATATCATGGTATTTATACAACAAGAGGCCCATGGGCCTAAACGCTCACCTGTGACAACCTTTGTTCCCATTACCCTCATTCATATATCAATGATCATGTGACCAATACTTACAATATTCTAATATACATGCCTATACAAAATATTATCGTTTTCAAGATACTAATTTACCAATTCAGTAATCCTTTGCATTTGTAACTTTGACATTAGAACTCATGACTTTCATTCATATATCAAAGTGACTGTTAGGCCAATACCTACAATATTCCAATATATATGCCTAAACAAAATGTTTATAGTTTTCAAGATAATTAACCATCTCAGTATTCATTTGCATCTGTGACCTTGACCTTTGAACCCATGACCTTCATTCATACATCAAAATGATCATTACATCAATATCTACATTTTAATATACATGCTTATACAAAACGTTTAGAGCTATTTAGATAATTTACCATTTCAGTACTTGTTAGTATCTGTGACCTTGACCTTTGAACCCATGACCTTCATTCATATATCAAAATGATGTAGGATAATACCTACAATATTCAAATATACATGCATATACAAAATGTTTATAGTTTTTGAGATAATTAACCATTTTAGTACTTGTTTGCATCTGTGACCTTGACCTTTGAACCGATGACGTTCATTCATATATCAAAATGACCATTGTGTCATTACCTACAATATTCTTATATGCATGCCTATACAAAATGTTAAAAGTTTTATAGATAATCTACTTTTTCGGTATAGTTGTGCATCTGCGACCTTGACCTTTGAACCCATGACCTTGATCTTGTATCAAAATGATCGTTAAATCAATATCTACAATTAACTGAAAATCCCATGCCATTATCACCCGAAATGTTTTTAAAAATTAGCATTTTTTATCAAAGGTCAAAACTAGGACATGACCTTGACCTTTGACATTGACATCTATTGGAAGAAAATAGCAAGACAAGATCAACAGTGAAAACTCACATACATACATTATCGAGTTATAACTCATTATAAAATGCGTAACCTATTTTAATGTTCCCAGGTATCCTGAATCCAAATATCCATTCAATATTTGCCTGCACCTTTTGGTTTCAGAGAAGATTTTTTTGTCTTTTAGCTTTTTTTAGTAACAGTGGCCATCTTGTTGGGCATGGCAAAACTCTGAGCACAATTTTGAAAGCCTGTTACCAAGGCATAATAACCACCAAGTTTCATCAAATTTGGCTCAGTAGTTTTAGAGAAGATTAAAATGTAAAGTTTACACACAACGGACGAGGCACAATGGACAACGAACGGTGATATATTGCAATAGCTCATCTGAGCCTTTGGCCAATAAAGACAACTAGATAGAACCTGAAAAAGTAGTCCACATAAACAGGCGTTTGGTATACAGGTTACCAAACTTGAAAGATTATTGAATGTCACTAGTCTTTATAAGTACACAAATACTGTATTGAGGTCAGTTTGGACCCTATGGGATCTGACTAGGTAGTGACTGTCATTTCGCCAAACAACCTGTGTTTAGAAGTGAAAGTCTTAAAAATCTATACCTCGTTTCGTGACTAAAGAACCTACCTGCACATTGCTAATTCGCATACCCCCCCCCCCCCCCCCCCCCCCCCCCCAAAATAAAAATACAACAAAAAACTAAGTTACTTGATATTGACTTATCGTCAATTAATATTCAATCAAACAACCAACTAAACTATACCGCTGAACAACACTTTTCTGGTTCCAATTTGAAATCATTGGTCAGTAAGCCGATTAATCCAATATGCCGGCTTAGTCTAAAGGCTTACTTCTCACCTCCTTGGTTTGAATTTCTCTTGAAACAGGACCTGATGGGAAAATGTTTAGTTTTAAAGTTAGGTTTTTTGTATGGATACCCAGGTTTCATACCAGAACTGAATATAAGTAAAATGATTTGGACTGGCCATTTGGTGTAAATTATTACAAACAAAACAATTTACAATCTGTGCCACTGACACTATTTTGTCAATAGGTCATTTTATCATTTATGACATAACCTACCGCTCTCGTGTTTTAAATTTTACGTGAATAAAAAGTATATTGGTTGAAAAAGTGGATCCAAATGTTAGTAAAAATCGCAAATTCATGAATCAGTATTGAAGAAATACGAAACTACATGAACATTTCGACCATCCGACATCTTGCTCTCCCCCAACAGTTTTACGTAAAATGAAATTAAGACTATTATTTTCTTCTTTTTGAAATGTATTTATCTAAAAAATGAACTGAAGACTTCATTTTAAAAGGCATTTTCTAGTTTTTTACAAATGACATAATGTGTTTGGTTCTGATGTATCTGTAAATACATCGTAATGTTGATTGAAAGTGCTAATTTTGGATTTTTTGACCATTTTTTGTAATGCAAGAATTACGACCCCTTGCCTCTGACGACCGTTTGTTTTTTTTTAACATTTTGACATTTTCATGATATACTTTAGATTTCTGATAATCTAAGGTATTTGAAAACCTAAATATATGCACCTTGTGACCAATAATAGTAAAATAATGAAAATTTGTAATTTGTATATTGGATTTTCAGGCTTAACAAAAGCATTGAAAAGACACCATTGTTCGAGACCTTAGTCTGAAGTAGAAAAACCTCTTAATCAGTGGCCCCATAGATGTTAACCATTTATTTTTACTTTTTTCCTTGATGTGCTGTTTTAGATTTTATGACAATATCGGCAAGTTCTTCTTAACCGTTGATAATAACTAACACCAACTGCTCCCTGACATATTTAAAAAGAGAGTACTAAAATTTCTGAACAAGTCTCATGGAAATGAAACTTTTTAAGAATCCATTCCATTCTCTATTTCAATTAGCCTAAAGCTGGTAACGTATGAAATAAACATTCTTTATCAGAGACATAGAATGAATCAGTTGTTCAATAAACCACTAGACAAGAATAAAAACAAATGTATTACCATAGGTAGTAGACAGTTGTGATAAGGCCATATGTGGGACCGTCAAAAGTAGTGCATAAAACAAACCCAGAGGGCTTTCTTTAGACCGTGCTTATTTAAATTTGTTAATAGTTAGTACTTTGTAATATTGCCAAGGTGAGAGGTTCTTAGGTTTGCAAAAATTTAAACCTGAATTAAGTGACTATAGCACTATATTTCCGGCGTAAGGACTTCCACCGCACCATACACTTCCTATGGCAAGACTACATTTTGGGTGTAAACATTGCCATGTGCTTTAAGCATGGTTAGCACATTTCCCAAATTTCTGAAAAAATGAATCCAACAAGACCCTGGTTTTCCTTGGCAAAGAAAAAGTGAAATATTTAGGGATTCAGGAAAAATGTGTGCCATTGTATGTAGTTCGAGGTTTGTTTACCATCTCATTCTATGAATATGGCCTATTTAGGAGTAATATTTTGCTAATTTTTTGTGTGGTTGCCATGGAAACAAAATGTTTTCCAAAATTACCCAGGGTTTTACACGACTTTTCAAAAAGGTGGGTTTTTGGGACTCCAATAAAAAAATAAATGGGGTCCAAACCTACAAATGTGGGTCCCATAGTATGATTATATATACTCCTGGTGTCGCATTGTAAAAATTGTTACAACCGACTGTGAATGCATTGTTTTCCGATGCACAGATGCATGAATCACATGCCATCACGTTTTATGCATTGTATTTCAGCCATGGATACTGTGTTAACCATGTTGTTAAAAAAAACATGTTCTCTATTAAATGTCAAGTCAGATGAGCCGACTGCACAGATTCTAAATCGGGTGTCTGATTTTTTTCTTTGGGTATATATAGATAAGAAAACCATCAATTTTACTCTGACGTTTAGCCATTATGACAGAGCTGTCAAAGACATCGGCATCACATGTCTAACAGACTCAATACAAATATGACTACGAGCCAATCAAAATTTTGCTGCAAATTTACGAATACTATATTTACACCCTGATGTATTAATAATACACGGGGGAATTCCAACATTTAGAAGGTTTTCCAAAAATCCTCGTCTATTAACGGAATTTTCAAACACGTTTTCCCAGTTTATTCAAATTGGTTAACAGAATTTTTTTGCATCCTTCAGGATGCATATAATAAATTTTCTTGCATCCAACGTAATTTATTTTGCTTAAAAAAACGCAGAATTGTGTGTCCCGTAAAACCCTGATTAACACAACCTTGTTTCACCGATATTCAAAACCCAAAAGTAAGAAATAAACTTAAGCAAGGTACAGTACTATCTTGATTGTTAAATCCCCATATTGTGTTTATTGTAATTTATTTTTTGTAGCCCTGAAATAGGCTAGTCTATCTATAAAAAAAAAGGATCAAACCTCACAGTAAATGCAACAGAAAATATTTTTATGTGATTGTTTTCAGGAATAGTGTTTTTATTCACCATGAAAAATCTACCAATTTCAATCCAGCGAAATTTAGGTTTTTAGCCAATTTAAGTTACTAAAAGCATTTTCTAGAAAAGGGAGATAACTCTGTATTGTTATCCTAAATTTTACACAGAAATTTTTAAAAAACTTCCAAGTATTCTCTGCTATTATATGAAGAACAGCCTAGAAATCAGATGGAAATTTATACATAGACTTTAAAAAATCATTTGGACAATTTAGAATTTAATATGTAAATGGAATTTTAAAAAATTGAATTATTTTGTTGAACGAATTTATGCAAAATGCTGAAAAAGGGCATGTTGAAGAGATGAAAAAGATTTATTAACCTCAAATATATTTTATTATGCAAAAAAATGATAAAATAAGTATATCTCAGGTTTAAAACATAACTTTTCTATACTTCTACCTCATATATTACTTTGAATATTCTGCCATTAATTCTTCATAACTTAGAAACATTAGATTGTGGCAGACTAAAAATAAAATGCAACCAAATTAAAATGGGCTGATGATTTAACTTTAAATGAACTCAGAAATGTTAAATGTATATATGAAAACAATTATGATTAATTAATCCCATGGTCTTTGCTTTACATTTTGTTTAAATGGCAAAAAACATATGAATGGGATTACAACTCCACCTGTTTTACAAGAGTTATCTCCCTTGTCTATAGAAATCCCCATTAGAAATTTAAAATCCTAAAAAAACTGTTTTCCCCTTATCTGATTTTGCTAGACTTTTTACTGTAATCATTTCATGTATTTGAGAGCACATTTGTAACAAAATATATTCTGTTGCAATTAGTTTGAGGTCAAACTGTAGATTGACTAGACTAATGGGTGAAAATTCTGTTTCGCCTTAAATAAGTGCCCCCTTTTTGGGGCCCCCGCTAATGGCTAAAATGATGTCATGGTATTTAAAATAAACTTCAAAATATAAACATAATAATTAATTCTGAGATGGGGCCAAAATCGGCCCTTATACTCCAAACTCCTTTGCATATTGTGTATCGGTCTTGGTAGCTCAGTGGTAGAGCACTCGCCTATAGTGCGGGAGGTCCTGGGTTTAATCCCCTGCCCGATCTTGCATTTTTTTTCTTTCCTGTTACAATTGTTTTGATCACATGCAAAACCACAGTCATTGATGCTATACCTTGATCCTGGCCTATCGTTTTGTGATTCCATCATACGTTTAATCAGTGTTCGAGCTTTGGCTTCTTCATACTGGCATACATTTAAAGCTGTATCAAGAACATTACTTGATTCATTAGGAAACTCTTTCTCCAAATTATGTCTTACTACAAGATATAAATGATAATAATTTTATTTACAAAAGGAGGATACACAGAGTGATTATGTAATTTTTATTTTATCAAATGAGTTGAATAAATCTTTATGACAAAAGCCTTGCGTGAAATATACATTATTCAAACATGTTTAATACAGACAAGAATATAACATTTTGCTTATTGTACAGAGATTGTTCATTTCGGAGCGTGAAATTTCTTCCTAACTATAAAATAAGAGGCCCATTGGGTCTGATATGCTCACATGATAGATAATGGCTAGATGATATATTTCAAGAAAAAAGAAATACTGAAACCTCAATATATGTACAAAGCTCCAGATAATCTGCGTATCTACGCAACTTAGGCATATGTTTTATTCAAATATGCCAAATATTTGTTATTTATGTGTAGTACTTACGCATGATGCATCAACAGTTATGTTTTGTAAATAAAATTGCCGTATTGTCATTAACAGCTATAGTAAAAAATGAAAGTGGAATTCCCCATTTGCAGTTATATCATTTAAGCTCTTGACAATCTACACTTAAATACTAGATATTGCTAATCACTTAGGTGACCTTGATATATGATATGATTTCATTGGTGCTTTCTATATTTTTGAGCCAATCAAATGACACTTAATATCTGCAGTTTGACACTTGCCGCGAAATGAACATAATGGCAAAACAAATCAGTTTATTAAATTTTATCACGAAATTGCCCGCTACGCAAACATTCATAGAGGATATAATTGAGGAATTAATCTATAACTGTGTAAAACATGCTAGAAAAAATTGACAGAAAAATGTCAAAAATGGCCCTTTTAAAAGTGACGGACCAATGATTGATCATCTAATCTAATGAAAAATGGGACCCCAGATTGAAATGTAACAGGCAATATTATAGCAAAATGGTATAAAAATATCCAGATTTCTACTATTGAAGGACACAATTCGTCATGGGGTTGCATTAAAACCAGGGAAAATTTAGATTTTGTGAAGGTAGGAATACTGCAGTACCCTGTAATAATGACTATGATAAATTATGATAAATAACTGTATACAGATGGGAAAATTCTGAAGTGAAAGAAAAATAACAAATAATACTAGTTGTTACTCATAAGTGCAGAAATTGAAGAGTACTTTTACTCATTGTTGAATGCATTTACTCATGGAATGAAAAAGATATCTATATATCAAAATGATTGTTGTATCAATACCTACAATATTTCAATATACATACCTATACAAAAGTTTTCCAGATAATTAACCATCCAATCTGTGATCTTGACCTTTGAACTCATGACCTTCATATATGTGTCAAAATAATTGTTGTATCAATAGCTACATTATTCTAATAGACATGGCTATACAAAATGTATACTAGTATAATTTTCCAGATAATTGATCATTTCAGTACTCTTTCGCATCTGTGCTTTGACCTTTGAACCATGAACTAATCTTTATATCAAAATGACTGTCATTAATATTCTAATATACATGCCTGTACAAAAAGTTTACAGTTTTTGAGATAATTAAGCATTTTGAAATTGTTTTGCATCTGTGACCTTGACCTTTGAACCCATGACCTTCATTTAAATATTAAAAATAATTGTCATATCAATGTGATATTTTCTAATATGCATGTCTATACAAAAAGTTTATATTTTTCGAGATAGTTAACTATTACTGTATTGTTTTACACATGTGACCTTGACCTTTGAAGCCATGAATTTCATACATATGTCAAAATGATCGTAACAATATCTGCAATATTGTAATATACATGTATATGCCTATACATAAAGTTTATAGTTTTCTAGGTAATTACCCATTTCAGTATTTTTTCCCATCTGTGACCTTGACCTTTGAACCCATGTCCTTCATCTATATATCAAAGTGAGTGTTGTATCAATATACAGGTAACAGAAACTATCAGAACAATAACATAATCCATCAACACATCTAGTCCATGTAACAGAAACTATCAGAACAATAACATAATCCATCAACACATCTAGTCCATGTAACAGAAACTATCAGAACAATAACATAATCCATCAACACATCTAGTCCATGTAACAGAAACTATCAGAACAATAACATAATCCATCAACACATCTAGTCCATGTAACAGAAACTATCAGAACAATAACATAATCCATCAACACATCTAGTCCATGTAACAGAAACTATCAGAACAATAACATAATCCATCAACACATCTAGTCCATGTAACAGAAACTATCAGAACAATAACATAATCATCAACACATCTAGTCCATGTAACAGAAACTATCAGAACAATAACATAATCCATCACATCTAGTCCATGTAACAGAAACTATCAGAACAATAACATAATCCATCAACACATCTAGTTCATGTAACAGAAACTATCAGAACAATAACATAATCCATCAACACTTCTAGTCCATGTAACAGAAACTATCAGAACAATAACATAATCCATCAACACATCTAGTCCATGTAACAGAAACTATCAGAACAATAACATAATCCATCAACACATCTAGTTCATGTAACAGAAACTATCAGAACAATAACATAATCCATCAACACATCTAGTCCATGTAACAGAAACTATCAGAACAATAACATAATCCATCAACACATCTAGTCCATGTAACAGAAACTATCAGAACAATAACATAATCCATCAACACATCTAGTCCATGTAACAGAAACTATCAGAACAATAACATAATCCATCAACACATCTAGTCCATGTAACAGAAACTATCAGAACAATAACATAATCCATCAACACATCTAGTCCATGTAACAGAAACTATCAGAACAATAACATAATCCATCAACACATCTAGTCCATGTAACAGAAACTATCAGAACAATAACATAATCCATCAACACATCTAGTCCATGTAACAGAAACTATCAGAACAATAACATAATCCATCAACACATCTAGTCCATGTAACAGAAACTATCAGAACAATAACATAATCCATCAACACATCTAGTCCATGTAACAGAACTATCAGAACAATAACATAATCCATCAACACATCTAGTCCATGTAACAGAAACTATCAGAACAATAACATAATCCATCAACACATCTAGTCCATGTAACAGAAACTATCAGAACAATAACATAATCCATCAACACATCTAGTCCATGTAACAGAAACTATCAAACAATAACATAATCCATCAACACATCTAGTCCATGTAACAGAAACTATCAGAACAATAACATAATCCATCAACACATCTAGTCCATGTAACAGAAACTATTAGAACAATAACATAATCCATCAACACATCTAGTCCATGTAACAGAAACTATCAGAACAATAACATAATCCATCAACACATCTAGTCCATGTAACAGAAACTATCAGAACAATAACATAATACATCAACACATCTAGTCCATGTAACAAAAACTATCAGAACAATAACATAATCCATCAACACATCTAGTCCATGTAACAAAACTATCAGAACAATAACATAATCCATCAACACATCTAGTCCATGTAACAGAAACTATCAGAACAATAACATAACCCATCAACACATCTAGTCCATGTAACAGAAACTATCAGAACAATAACATAATCCATCAACACATCTAGTCCATGTAACAGAAACTATCAGAACAATAACATAATCCATCAACACATCTAGTCCATGTAACAGAAACTATCAGAACAATAACATAATCCATCAACACATCTAGTCCAGTAACAGAAACTATCAGAACAATAACATAATCCATCAACACATCTAGTCCATGTAACAGAAACTATCAGAACAATAACATAATCCATCAACACATCTAGTCCATGTAACAGAAACTATCAGAACAATAACATAATACATCATCACATCTAGTCCATGTAACAGAAACTATCAGAACAATAACATAATCCATCAACACATCTAGTCCATGTAACAGAAACTATCAGAACAATAACATAATCCATCAACACATCTAGTCCATGTAACAGAAACTATCAGAACAATAACATAATCATCAACACATCTATTCATGTAACAGAAACTATCAGAACAATAACATAATCCATCAACACATCTAGTCCATGTAACAGAAACTATCAGAACAATAACATAATCCATCAACACATCTAGTCCATGTAACAGAAACTATCAGAACAATAACATAATCCATCAACACATCTAGTCCATGTAACAGAAACTATTAGAACAATAACATAATCCATCAACACATCTAGTCCATGTAACAGAAACTATTAGAACAATAACATAATCCATCAACACATCTAGTCCATGTAACAGAAACTATCAGAACAATAACATAATCCATCAACACATCTAGTCCATGTAACAGAAACTATCAGAACAATAACATAATCCATCAACACATCTAGTCCATGTAACAGAAACTATCAGAACAATAACATAATCCATCAACACATCTAGTCCATGTAACAGAAACTATCAGAACAATAACATAATCCATCAACACATCTAGTCCATGTAACAGAAACTATTAGAACAATAACATAATCCATCAACACATCTAGTCCATGTAACAGAAACTATCAAACAATAACATAATCCATCAACACATCTAGTCAGTCATGTAACAGAAACTATTAGAACAATAACATAATCCATCAACACTTCTAGTCCATGTAACAGAAACTATCAGAACAATAACATAATCCATCAACACATCTAGTCCATGTAACAGAAACTATCAGAACAATAACATAATCCATCAACACATCTAGTCCATGTAACAGAAACTATCAGAACAATAACATAATCCATCAACACATCTAGTCCATGTAACAGAAACTATTAGAACAATAACATAATCCATCAACATCTAGTCCATGTAACAGAAACTATCAGAACAATAACATAATCCATCAACACATCTAGTCCATGTAACAGAAACTATCAGAACAATAACATAATCCATCAACACATCTAGTCCATGTAACAGAAACTATCAGAACAATAACATAATCCATCAACACATCTAGTCCATGTAACAGAAACTATTAGAACAATAACATAATCCATCAACACATCTAGTCATGTAACAGAAACTATCAGAACAATAACATAATCCATCAACACATCTAGTCCATGTAACAAAACTATCAGAACAATAACATAATCCATCAACACATCTAGTCCATGTAACAGAAACTATCCGAACAATAACATAATCCATCAACACATCTAGTTCATGTAACAGAAACTATCAGAACAATAACATAATCCATCAACACATCTAGTCCATGTAACAGAAACTATCAGAACAATAACATAATCCATCAACACATCTAGTCCATGTAACAGAAACTATCAGAACAATAACATAATCCATCAACACATCTAGTCCATGTAACAGAAACTATCAGAACAATAACATAATCCATCAACACATCTAGTCCATGTAACAGAAACTATCAGAACAATAACATAATCCATCAACACATCTAGTCCATGTAACAGAAACTATCAGAACAATAACATAATCCATCAACATATCTAGTCCATGTAACAGAAACTATCAGAACAATAACATAATCCATCAACACATCTAGTCCATGTAACAGAAACTATCAGAACAATAACATAATCCATCAACACATCTAGTCCATGTAACAGAAACTATCAGAACAATAACATAATCCATCAACACATCTAGTCCATGTAACAGAAACTATCAAACAATAACATAATCCATCAACACATCTAGTCCATGTAACAGAAACTATCAGAACAATAACATAATCCATCAACACATCTAGTCATGTAACAGAAACTATTAGAACAATAACATAATCCATCAACACATCTAGTCCATGTAACAGAAACTATCAGAACAATAACATAATCCATCAACACATCTAGTCCATGTAACAGAAACTATCAGAACAATAACATAATACATCAACACATCTAGTCCATGTAACAAAAACTATCAGAACAATAACATAATCCATCAACACATCTAGTCCATGTAACAAAAACTATCAGAACAATAACATAATCCATCAACACATCTAGTCCATGTAACAGAAACTATCAGAACAATAACATAACCCATCAACACATCTAGTCCATGTAACAGAAACTATCAGAACAATAACATAATCCATCAACACATCTAGTCCATGTAACAGAAACTATCAGAACAATAACATAATCCATCAACACATCTAGTCCATGTAACAGAAACTATCAGAACAATAACATAATCCATCAACACATCTAGTCCATGTAACAGAAACTATCAGAACAATAACATAATCCATCAACACATCTAGTCCATGTAACAGAAACTATCAGAACAATAACATAATCCATCAACACATCTAGTCCATGTAACAGAAACTATCAGAACAATAACATAATACATCAACACATCTAGTCCATGTAACAGAAACTATCAGAACAATAACATAATCCATCAACACATCTAGTCCATGTAACAGAAACTATCAGAACAATAACATAATCCATCAACACATCTAGTCCATGTAACAGAAACTATCAGAACAATAACATAATCCATCAACACATCTAGTCCATGTAACAGAAACTATCAGAACAATAACATAATCCATCAACACATCTAGTCCATGTAACAGAAACTATCAGAACAATAACATAATCCATCAACACATCTAGTCCATGTAACAGAAACTATTAGAACAATAACATAATCCATCAACACATCTAGTCCATGTAACAGAAACTATCAGAACAATAACATAATCCATCAACACATCTAGTCCATGTAACAGAAACTATCAGAACAATAACATAATCATCAACACATCTAGTCCATGTAACAAAACTATCAGAACAATAACATAATCCATCAACACATCTAGTCCATGTAACAGAAACTATCAGAACAATAACATAATCCATCAACACATCTAGTCCATGTAACAGAAACTATCAGAACAATAACATAATCCATCAACACATCTAGTCCATGTAACAGAAACTATCAGAACAATAACATAATCCATCAACACATCTAGTCCATGTAACAGAAACTATCAGAACAATAACATAATCCATCAACACATCTAGTCCATGTAACAGAAACTATCAGAACAATAACATAATCCATCAACACATCTAGTCCATGTAACAGAAACTATCAGAACAATAACATAATCCATCAACACATCTAGTCCATGTAACAGAAACTATCAGAACAATAACATAATCCATCAACACATCTAGTCCATGTAACAGAAACTATCAAAACAATAACATAATCCATCAACACATCTAGTCCATGTAACAGAAACTATCAGAACAATAACATAATCCATCAACACATCTAGTCCATGTAACAGAAACTATTAGAACAATAACATAATCCATCAACACATCTAGTCCATGTAACAGAAACTATCAGAACAATAACATAATCCATCAACACTCTAGTCCATGTAACAGAAACTATCAGAACAATAACATAATACATCAACACATCTAGTCCATGTAACAAAACTATCAGAACAATAACATAATCCATCAACACATCTAGTCCATGTAACAAAACTATCAGAACAATAACATAATCCATCAACACATCTAGTCCATGTAACAGAAACTATCAGAACAATAACATAACCCAACACATCTAGTCCATGTAACAGAAACTATCAGAACAATAACATAATCCATCAACACATCTAGTCCATGTAACAGAAACTATCAGAACAATAACATAATCCATCAACACATCTAGTCCATGTAACAGAAACTATCAGAACAATAACATAATCCATCAACACATCTAGTCCATGTAACAGAAACTATCAGAACAATAACATAATCCATCAACACATCTAGTCCATGTAACAGAAACTATCAGAACAATAACATAATCCATCAACACATCTAGTCCATGTAACAGAAACTATCAGAACAATAACATAATACATCAACACATCTAGTCCATGTAACAGAAACTATCAGAACAATAACATAATCCATCAACACATCTAGTCCATGTAACAGAAACTATCAGAACAATAACATAATCCATCAACACATCTAGTCCATGTAACAGAAACTATCAGAACAATAACATAATCCATCAACACATCTAGTCCATGTAACAGAAACTATCAGAACAATAACATAATCCATCAACACATCTAGTCCATGTAACAGAAACTATCAGAACAATAACATAATCCATCAACACATCTAGTCCATGTAACAGAAACTATCAGAACAATAACATAATCCATCAACACATCTAGTCCATGTAACAGAAACTATCAGAACAATAACATAATCCATCAACACATCTAGTCCATGTAACAAAAACTATCAGAACAATAACATAATCCATTAACACATCTAGTTTATGTAACAGAAACTATCAGAACAATAACATAATCCATCAACACATCTAGTCCATGTAAAAGAAACTATCAGAACAATAACATAATCCATCAACACATCTAGTCCATGTAACAGAAACTATCAGAACAATAACATAATCCATCAACACATCTAGTTCATGTAACAGAAAGTATCAGAACAATAACATAATCCATCAACACATCTAGTCCATGTAACAGAAACTATTAGAACAATAACATAATCCATCAACACATCTAGTCCATGTAACAGAAACTATCAGAACAATAACATAATCCATCAACACATCTAGTCCATGTAACAGAAACTATCAGAACAATAACATAATCCATTAACACATCTAGTCCATGTAACAGAAACTATCAGAACAATAACATAATCCATCAACACATCTAGTCCATGTAACAGAAACTATCAGAACAATAACATAATCCATCAACACATCTAGTCCATGTAACAGAAACTATCAGAACAATAACATAATCCATCAACACATCTAGTTCATGTAACAGAAACTATCACAACAATAACATAATCCATCAACACATCTAGTCCATGTAACAGAAACTATCAGAACAATAACATAATCCATCAACACATCTAGTCCATGTAACAGAAACTATCAGAACAATAACATAATCCATCAACACATCTAGTCCATGTAACAGAAACTATCAGAACAAAAACATAATACATCAACACATCTAGTCCATGTAACAGAAACTATCAGAACAATAACATAATACATCAACACATCTAGTCCATGTAACAGAAACTATCAGAACAATAACATAATTCATCAACACTTATTTACTTTTAAGTTTTTCAGCTTCTGATTTGGCTGGTGGTGACCTCTTTGGAGATGCTGTGGTTGTCTTTTTTGGCGATGTAGTTTTAGAACCATGATCACCTGTGTCTTTGTATCCCATCATCTTAAGTTGATTGGCCGCCTCACTCTCATTATTGTTACACCTGTAATAAATTGATCAAAGTACTGATAGATAATCTAATGATAAGCAATAATACAGGGTATTGAGGACTGCAGATTGAATAAGCAAAAGGCAATGGAAGAAACACGTGTGATAGAGTACCCTACTAGACGGGACATGTGTGACAGAGTACCCTACTAGATGGGACATGTGTGACAGAGTACCCTACTAAAATGGACATGTATGATAGAGTACCTTACTAGATGGGACATGTGTGATAGAGTACCCTACTAGATGGGACATGTGTGACAGAGTACCCTACTAAAATGGACATGTATGATAGGGTACCCTACTAAATGGGACATGTATGATAGAGTACCTTACTAGATGGGACATGTATGATAGGGTACCCTACTAGATGGGACATGTGTGACACAGTACCCTACTAGATGGGACATGTGTGATAGAGTACCTACTAGACGGGACATGTGTGATAGAGTACCTACTAGACGGGACATGTGTGATAGAGTACCCTACTAGATGGGACATGTGTGATAGAGTACCCTACTAGACAAGACATGTGTGATAGAGTACCCTACTAGACGGGACATGTGTGACAGAGTACCCTACTAGATGGGACATGTGTGATAGAGTAATCTACTAGATTGGACATGTGTGATAGAGTACCCTACTATTTGGGACATGTGTGAAAGAATACCCTACTACACGGGACATGTGTGATAGAGTACCCTTCTAGATGGGACATGTGTCATAGAGTACCCTACTAGATGGGACATGTGTCATAGAGTACCCTACTAAAATGGACATGTATGATAGAGTACCTTACTAGATGGGACATGTGTGATAGAGAACCCTACTAGATGGGACATGTGTGATAGAGTACCCTACTAGATGGGACATGTGTAGTAGAGTACCCTACTAGATGGGACGTGTGACAGAGTACCCTACTAGACGGGACATGTGTGACAGAGTACCCTACTAGATGGGACATGTGTGATAGAGTACCTACTAGACGGGACATGTGTAATAGAGTACCCTACTAGACGAGACACGTGTGATAGAGTACCCTACTAGACGGGACATGTGTGACAGAGTACCCTACTAGATGGGACATGTGTGATAGAGTAATCTAATAGATTTGACATGTGTGATAGAGTACCCTACTATTTGGGACATGTGTGAAAGAATACGCTACTAGACGGGACATGTGTGATAGTGTACCCTTCTAGACGGGACATGTGTGATAGAGTACCTAACTAGATGGGACATGTGTGATAGAGAACCCTACTAGATGGGACATGTGTGATAGAGTACCCTACTAGATGGGACATGTGTAGTAGATGGGACATGTGTGATAAGTTACCCTACTAGAAGGGACATGTGTGATAGAGTACCCTACTAGATGAGACATGTGTAATAGAGTACCCTACTAGAGGGGACATGTGT
This sequence comes from Anadara kagoshimensis, assembly GCA_021292105.1. NCBI lineage: Eukaryota > Metazoa > Mollusca > Bivalvia > Arcoida > Arcidae > Anadara > Anadara kagoshimensis. The sequence continues at coordinate 30,255,966 of CM037859.1, forward strand.
GATAGAGTGCCCTACAAGACAGGACATGTGTGATAGAGTACCCTACTGGACGGGACATATGTGATAGTGCCCTACTAGATTGGACATGTGTGATAGAGTACCTTACTAGACGGAACATGTGTTATAGGGTACCCTAGTAGATGGGACATGTGTTATAGGGTACCCTACAAGATGGGACATGTCTGAAAGAGTACCCTAGTAGATGGGATATGTGTGATAGAGTACCCTACTAGACGGGACATGTGTGATAGAGTACCCTACTAGACAGGACATGTGTGATAGAGTACCCTACTAGATGGGACATGTGTGATAGGGTACCCTACAAAATGGGACATGTGTGAAAGAGAACCCTAGTAGACGGGATATGTGTGATAGAGTACCCTACTAGACGGGACATGTGTGATAGAGTACCCTACTAGACGGGACATTGTGATAGAGTACCCTACTAGATGGGACATGTGTGAAAGAGTACCCTACTAGATGGGACATGTGTGATAGAGTACCCTACTAGATTGGACATGTGTGATAGAGTACCCTACTAGATGGAACATGTGATAGAGTGCCCTACTAGATTGGACATGTGTGATAGAGTACCTTACTAGATGGAACATGTGTGATAGAGTACCCTACTAGATGGGACATGTGTGATAGGGTACCCTACAAGATGGGACATGTCTGAAAGTGTACCCTAGTAGACGGGATATGTGTGATAGAGTACCCTACTAGATGGGACATGTGTGATAGAGTACCTTACTAGACAGGACATGTGTGATAGAGTACCCTACTAGATGGGACATGTGTGATAGGGTACCCTACAAAATGGGACATGTGTGAAAGAGTACCCTAGTAGACGGGACATGTGTGATAGAGTACCCTACTAGATGGGACATGTGTGATAGAGTACCCTACTAGATGGGACATGTGTGATAGAGTATCCTTCTAGACAGGACATTGTGATAGAGTACCCTACTTGACAGGACATGTGTGATAGAGTACCCTACTAGATGGGACATGTGTGATAGGGTACCCTACAAAATGGGACATGTGTGAAAGAGTACCCTAGTAAACGGGACATGTGTGATAGAGAACCCTACTAGATGGGACATGTGTGATAGAGTACCCTACTAGATGGGACATGTGTAGTAGAGTATCCTACTAGATGGGACGTGTGACAGAGTACCCTACTAGATTGGACATGTGTGATAGAGTACCCTACTAGATGGAACATGTGATAGAGTGCCCTACTAGATTGGACATGTGTGATAGAGTACCTTACTAGATGGAACATGTGTGATAGAGTACCCTACTAAATGGGACATGTGTGATAGGGTACCCTACAAGATGGGACATGTCTGAAAGTGTACCCTAGTAGACGGGATATGTGTGATAGAGTACCCTACTAGATGGGACATGTGTGATAGAGTACCTTACTAGACAGGACATGTGTGATAGAGTACCCTACTAGATGGGACATGTGTGATAGGGTACCCTACAAAATGGGACATGTGTGAAAGAGTACCCTAGTAGACGGGACATGTGTGATAGAGTACCCTACTAGACGGGACATGTGTGATAGAGTACCCTACTAGATGGGACATGTGTGATAGAGTACCCTTCTAGACAGGACATTGTGATAGAGTACCCTACTAGACAGGACATGTGTGATAGAGTACCCTACTAGATGGGACATGTGTGATAGGGTACCCTACAAAATGGGACATGTGTGAAAGAGTACCCTAGTAAACGGGACATGTGTGATAGAGTACCCTACTAGACGGGACATGTGTGATAGAGTACCCTACTAGATGGGACATGTGTGATAGAGTACCCTACTAGACAGGACATTGTGATAGAGTACCCTACTAGATGGGACATGTGTGATAGAGTACCCTACTAGATGGGACATGTGTGATAGAGTACCCTACTAGATTGGACATGTGTGATAGATTACCCTACTAGATGGAACATGTGATAGAGTGCCCTGCTAGATGGGACATGTGTGATAGGGTACCCTACTAGATTGGAAATGTGTGATAGAGTACCCTACTAGATGGGACTTGTGTGATAGAGTACCTTACTAGATGGGACATGTGTGATAGAGTATCCTACTAGATGGGACATGTGTGATAGAGTACCCTACTAGATGGGACATGTGTGATAGAGTATCCTACTAGATGGGACATGTGTGTTAGAGTACCCTACTAGATGGGACATGTGTGATAGGGTACCCTAGTAGATGGGACATGTGTTATAGGGTACCCTAGTAGATGGGACATGTGTGATAGGGTACCCTACTAAATGGGATTGCCATTTTAGCAGGTTTCTTTTTGCCATTGCATTTACAGACATAGCCTGATTGTATAGTACTTACAAGGATTGTATTATACAGAGGGTAAATATAATCTCCTTTAACAAAACTCTGTCATTATTTCAATAGTAATAAAGCCACTGCATATACTAAAACACATAAAAGGTAACAAAGATATTGCTACCATATTAAAGTTCTTATTACGCTGTCATTTATGTGAAAGGCATAATCCAAACACATTTTTAAGAAAAGCAAGAGACTCGCTGGGCTTGATTTATTTGCCTGAATAATAATGGCTAATTCAAATGACATTTTGTCTTGACCTAATTATGACTGGAAACATAAAACCTTGAAACAACTGAATCAAATCAAGAGGTCCATGCCATATCTCATTCAAAAGTTCAATGGTCAATTTTATAAATTACATATCCAAATTTTTAGAAGTTAGGGCCTAAATGCAAGGATACTTGCAAATTAATTATTACTTCTCTTAAGATTGCTACACCTAAAATATCTAGGTCTAGCTACAGTATATTTATAAACAGTTTCACCCATTGCCATACTTATTGACCCAACCTTGATTCATATATCAAAGGAAAACACCTACAATATTTTCATATACATGCCTATACAAAAAGTTAATAGTTTTTGAAATAATTAACCATTTCTGTATTTGTTTGCATCTGTGACCTTGACCTTTGAATCCATGACCTTCATTTTTATACAAAAATGACTGTTAGCCTAATGCCTAGAACATTCTCATAAACATGCTAGCCTTATAAAAAAAGTTCATCATTATTGAGATAAATAGCCCTTTGGTTTTTGTTTGCATCTGTGACCTTAACCTCTGAACCCATGACCTTTATTCATATATCAAAATGATCCTTAGACCAATACCTACAATATTCTTATATATATGACTATACAAAACAGATAATTCACCATTTTAGTATTTGTTTGCACCTGTGACCTTGACCTTTCAACCCATGACCTTCAATAATATATCAAAATGGTCGTTAGGCCAATGCCTAAAATATTCTAATATACATGCCTATATAAAGTTTATAGTTTTTGAGATAATTAACAATTTCAGTATTCGTTTGCATCTATGACCTTGACCTTTGAACCCATGACCTTTATCTATATACCAAAATGATCGTTACATAATTTCAAACGATACTCTAATATACATGCCAATTCAAAAAGGTTATTGTTTTCGAGATAATTACTCAATTTGGTTTTGTTGTGCATCTGTGACCTTGACCTTTGGACCCATGACCTTTATCTATATATCAAAATGATTGTTACTTAATACAAACAAAATTCTAAAGTGTAGAAAATAAGTTCAAAAAAGGTAATTTGGTAATATATCTTTTTTTATTGAAGTCATAAATTAATGTCACAATTTTCAAATTTTTTGCCGCACCAGACTATTTACATTTAAAAATTTTGAAAACAAAAGGAAAAAGTTGTTTAAGAAACTATCATTAAAATTTTGCTCTTGTTTACAATGATTTGTGGTGGGAAGGTAGACAAGGTTTCAAACAGCCAACAGGACAGGTTATAGGTCATATGCAAATAGGCAACATGCCATTTTGTCATTTCATATGCAAATTAGCTTTCTTTCACAGGTACAATAGATGTATAAAGGTCATAGATAGGTTTGTATACAATGTTAAACACTGTGTTATTTATAGTAAAAATGCGTGCTAAAGTAGAGTTGTAGAGCATTGTATAAATAAAGGAATTTTTATATGGTCTCACATGGAACAATTATTGTTTCCAAACATGTTTGAAATGTAGGTCTACATGTTGCCATGGATTTATAAAGGTCATAAACCTAATTTTAATCAGCATAATGGGTCAGGTAATATTAAATTGTTTAAACTTCCACCCTCTACACAAATCTCCAAAGAGGCATTTGAAATTAGTAATGATTACTTAAACAACTTTTTTGTTTTTCCTCCAGTGGCCAGTGGCCATCTTGATATCCAATCGCCATGATTTGAACAAACTATAGTTAGACTCTGTCAAGGACCTTCAACAGCAAATTTGGTTTCAATTGGCCCAGTAGTTTTGTCGGAGAAGATTAAAGTTTACTGATACACACAGACACACTTCAACCATTGGTTTCAGAGTAGAAGATTTTTTAAGATTTTTGCATCCTAAGGTCACTGTGACCTAGTTTCGGTAGCTATAGCAACACCAACAAATCAGAATTGCACTCTTAACTAAGATATTAGACTATACTTACGCAGCAACAATGTCCCTGATGATGTCATAACGAGCCATATGAAAACGTTTTGTCAGTTTGTTTATGATTGTGTCTATATCTTTACTGCTATGGGGATCATGTTTCTTATAGCCTGCATTTCCAAGCTCCATTACTGCCATTCCAAATGCATTGTTGTTACTGTAGAAATAAATCAATTTGAAGATGTAAGTAAATAACAAGTGGTAATTGAAATTGGATGCCATAATGTAGTCCCCCAAATGAAGCAATAAGATTTTTAATATGCAATATCCTTAGTCCAGACTGGAAATTATTTTTAAATTGAAAATTTCAGGTTTCATGTATTCATATATGAAACAAAAGTGAAATAACAAGAAGAAAAGAGTGCCCACTGGCTTCCACATCCCCCAGCTTCTACATTAGTTGTGACTTTTGGCCTGCAACACTAAGTTATACATTGCAAAAGAGACTATACTGACCTTTTGTTTTTGGAAGGGGCATTACACTCTGGCAACTCTTGTTGACTTATTTATCACGCATAGCCTTACTACCAGTACCAAGTTTGACATATGACAATATGACACATATGCCTCTGCTTCATTAAGGATAGATTGATTGAATGGGATTTACTTTCTCATTCAAAATTATTTCACTGCCACCACAAATAAATCTGAATTGCACTGACCCATATATGCTTTTGACCAAGTTTCATTAAAATTTGTCCAGTAGTTTCAAAGGAGAAGTTAAAAATAGGTGTGAATGATGCACACATAAACAAACATATACACATGCTGCACTATGCCATAAGCTAAGATGACCTTTGGTCAGGTGAGCTAATCAGAAAGGTAAAAATTTGGTCATGACCATCACAATTTTACCTTGACCCCATTTCGAAGGTAAATAGAAGAATATGTCAAAACTAAAAACCCCATGTCATAATTTGATCAAATAGTATATAATAATTTGAAGCTATTTTACAATTTCTTCAAAGTTACATGCAACGAGAGGCCCATTGGGCCCGATACGCTCACCTGATAAATAATGGCTAGCTGATACATTCCAAGAAAACATAACTACTAAAAACCCTAATGTCAAAACCTTTTGTAACAATTTGAGGCTTTTTCAGATAATTAATCATTTCAGAAGTCGAAAATACAGTAGAACTTTGATAGCTCTAAGTCCACGGCACTTTGGCCAAATATTTGAGCGACCAAACATTGAGAGGCTATCTTCATTAGATCTAAATGTGATAGAAAATTAAATGTCCCTTCAAAAATATTAAATTCTCAATGATATCTCAAAGTTTTCAAACTTGATTTGAAAATAAAATGTTGAACTTCGAACTGCAAATCTATCAATATTGACAGTTTATTTGAATTAAATAATTTTGGTGGAAAGTAAAAGTAATAACAACAACTGATGATATAAAATAAACTTACTTTATTATTGTTATAATACAGAGCACATGTATTACCGATTATTAACAGTCATCGGAACTATCGGAAATACACATTGCCATGCACATTCCAATGAAATGTAAATAACATAATCTGAAATCTCTTCAATCATGTGGCTTAGACTTGGGTGTTTTACCAATCAAGCACCCGCGGATCATAATCGGATTAAGAGGTTACTTAACTGATTGTTAATTACTAACGATTTAAACGAAGTGTTTCTTTTCACTCTATTACTTTCCGCGAAATCTGTATCATAGCTTCAGCTTGTGTTTTGTTTACAATGACTGGCCACATGTCATTCTGATTTAACAATTGAACTGTTTAGAAATGCGGTTCATAGTCGATATGAACGCAATTGATATGCAAGCAAACTGAATAACGCGCGTTATCGCGTTATGATTAGTTTGCCTTGCATATCAATTGCGTTCATATCGACTATGAACCGCATTTCTAAACAGTTCAATTTTTATATTTATGTTTAAAACTATTTTCTTTTCTTTTTCTTGGTTCAAAATCATTTTAGAAAATTTTAATTCCGCGCTTTGTCAACAACGATTTTCGATTAACGGAACAGCTGATGGAACAGCAGATCCAACTGATCAGCTGTGCAGTTTGGCGCCAGAAATTCTAGGACAAAATAGTGCGTGGAAAAAACGACACATTGCATACAAAATTGCTACTAAATTGTTCAATATTTTATTAAATATAATTATTTCGGTAATAAATAATTACAATTATGCAAACAATCAATAAAAAGTTCCGGTTTTGTGTATTTCATATTGTGTATTCATACGCTGATTGTTGTGAATGGAATTCCCGTGACGTCACATACGCCGATTGTTGTGAATGGAATTCCTGTGACGTCACCAAGGTAGATCTTGCAGTTCATAGCGGATATGAACGCAATTGCTCTAAAACCTTGTGCAGAAGACAGAAAACAGACAAAATGTAAATATAAAATTATATTCTAGCAAAAGAAGTTGAATTTTCATCAAATTTACACCTTCTAAGAATATTTATTGTTCGAGCGAGTGGGGTTATTCAAGCTATCGTAGTTTGTGCGATCAAGGTTACTTTACATATGATTTAATAATAGATATTTGGTCGGGACTGGCATGTGACTTCAAGTTATCCGGGGTATTCGAGGCAATGACGTTCGAGCGATCGAAGTTCTACTGTATGTGTTAATGATGCATGTACACATGCACACACACACACGCTGTGCTATTCCATAAGCTCACATAAACTGTGGTCAGGTAAGCTAAAAAGTTCAAACATTCATAATCAGTAAAATAGTATTGGGCACCATCCAATTCCAACCAATGATCAATAAACTGATGTTGCAACACTAGCAGCTAATGAAGAATACTAATCAATAACTTACAAGTTATTAACATACTGCATCAATTCATTTGTTTTTTATGCACATTTAAACACATTTACAAACCTTGCCAGAGCACTTCTTACAGCAAAATCTGGTGCCGATGGAAACATTACTTTAAGTTTCTCATATTTTTGGTCATCTGCCTTCTATACGAATAAAAGATAATATATGTACGGTATTTAAATAAGATATTTCTTTTAAAAATTTTAAATACAAGACAAAGTATCACATCAAATCATTACACAGAGAGACATAAATACATAAATACTGTACATCTTTGCTCATAGATTCATATTCTTAACAAAAACATTAAAATTTAAAAGTCAACAGTCAACAGTGCCACATTTTTTTTATTAGTATTAATAAATATATACACATATCATATATACCACCAGAATGAATTCTGTGTGATCAATATCCATTAACATTTGTGTGGAAACATTTGAAATGCATGCCTTTTATACAGTTTGATTTATAGATACACAATATATGCAACTGTATTAACATACTACTGGAATATAGCCAAATTTAACATGCACAATTCATTAAAACAATGTCTCTAAAACAAGTGGTGAAGATATAAACATCATACTTGAGTTTAAAAAAGCAAAGCTTTAATACAGTATGAACAATAACTTTCAGTTAAAGCAAAATTCCCCACTAAAAGTATTACTGTCACAACAATCAATCCAAAATCTAATTTTCTTCTACAAAGTAGCTGCAGGGTTGGTATCAGATATTCAAATTCCAAATTTTATAAACTTTATAAAACCAAAACAACAAATAAAACTCAAGTATCCCATATTTATCTACATATAAGAAACTTAATAACCTGAGATCTGGTGAGTGAAAATTCAAGCTTACAATGCCACACTCCATACCGGACACAATCAAAATTACCACAAATTCCATTCCCAGGCCTGAATACAACATATGATATACCACAAATCCCATTCCCTGGCCTGAATACAATAAAATAATGTGCCACTACAAATTTGGTTCCCAGGCCTGAAATACAACAAATGCTCTACTACAATTTCCATTCCTAGGCCTGAAATACAACAAATGTGCCACTACAATTCTATTCCCAAGCCTGAAATACAACAAATGTGCTACTACAATTCCATTCCCAAGCCCAGGGCTCTACAATGCGAGTTAGTGAGCACTGCAATTTTTGTGTCTGATACCACAATAAAAGTAAATTGAATGAAAAATATTTTTTAAAAACATTGGGCCCATCTGCTGTGCCTGCATCTTCAAAATTAAGCAATAATGGGAAATGTTTCCAGTCTAATTGAATCCCAGTTAAATTGTATTTATAAAACAAATATGTGGCGAGTAACATTTTTGCTCTGGCTAGTAAACATCTCGGGTTTACTAACCAGGAGGCTAGTGAAAAAATTTGCAATCGTAGAGCCTTGTAAGCCTGAAATACAACAAATGCTCCATTACAAATTCCACCTTAATTTTTTTGACCAGTCTTTAAATACAAGTTTCAAAGATCAATTCACTAATGTTCATTACTTGGCAACTGTAAACCGCCACTTTTAACCCCTTAAATAATATGGTAGTATATGATTAGTGAGTTGAACTAAACTAGCACCTATACATGTATAAAAACATGTAAAAATACCTACACAACTGCTAAGAAATTCTTCTTCTGAAGACTCATGTGATGAGGAACTGTCATTGTCACCTGCTTTAGTTGTAGACTCATATTGCTTGTATCTGGTGCCCATGGATATCTCAGGGTGGCCTGCAGTCTTTGGACGCTCATTATGGGAGGAGGTCTGGTTCAAAAGCTATTTTAAAATCAGGTCTGTCATTAGAATTATAGTATTTTTTCACTCTCAATAAATCTATGATTTTATTTCATTTCAAATACTTTTTAATCAACTTCACCAATCAAACCAGAATTCATTATTTTTTTATTTATCATTATTTCTGACACTCCACCAGGTTTGTTTGAATACGAAGACATAACACGTTTGTAAATACATGTAATGGTAAAATAAAAATGGAAGGGCATCTGCTCCAAACTTGCATACAGACACCCATTGATTAAATATCCAGGACCTTGTGAAACCCTGCAGACTAAAAATGTATTTAAAGAACTTCATAAAAAATCAGGCTTTGCAATCCCATTTTTGGTCCTTGATCCTGAGGCTAAGAAATGAGAAAACTTAAACTTCTGCTGAGATACAATGACTTTTTAATATAATGTAGTTAACAGGCTACTTAGAACAAAAAGACTGTATGACTATTTCTTTGAGACACCATCCTTTGGCCTTACAAGATTCACCTAACTATTAAGAAACATCATGCAATCAGATGTTTGTTTATAAAACATGAATAGAACACAATAAGTTGTTAATTATTCAGAGTAAAACCATCAACAGTAAGTCAACAAGTAAACTGATAAATTAACTACAGACATACTTTTACCAGTTAAACATGTTAAATACATGTAAACATTCTGACATTACTTAATACAATGAGTTAATTTATTCAGAGGAATGTGTTTTCATCTTATTGATGCAAGTTTAATATTTTTCATATTCTGGAGAAATGTCTGTAAAAGTAAAAGTCTGATAAACAGAATAAAACAAGGAGAAAGCCTTCCATCTGCTATTGAACTCTATGTTCAATATAGAGACCATAATGGCAGGAAAAAATTTTTGGTCACAAAAGTTAAAATGAATGTGATAAATTAAGTTGTGATATATTATATCCTCAACAAAATATATGTGATCAATTTTTAAACCAAGTGAATTAGCATGAGTTACAATATATTACAACATAAACAAGTGTCATAAGACTGACACTTAATTGTAAATTGTTATAGATATTTAAAACTTTAAACACTGGATACAGGAAACATGATAAATAACCATTTTGGGCTGTCTACTAAAGCCCAGCTTCAATCACATGTAGCATAATTACTGATACTGATGGTCATATGCCTTCCTTCAGAGAATGCTTACTCTATTTCAATGACACTGGTCAAAACAAGAAATCTGTGAGATACTGCTCACTTAGTATATCTCCACTTTTAACATATGTTAGAATACAAACAAAATGTGATATAGATGTCTGGCAGACTTGATATCAACACTTGCCACATACTAAAGTGACATACAAAATTTCAAGTGTCTGTGATTAATAGTTGCTGAGAAAACTGTTACAAAAATCTTTCAACTATTGACCTTAAATGTGGAAAAAAATAATAAACTAAGTCAGGAAACAAGAAGTAGATATCTGGCAGACTTGAAATTGGTACTTGCAGTATGGGACCTCATACTAAATTGGCATACAAAATTTCAAGTGGCTGTGATTAGTAGTTGCTGAGAAAACTGTTACAACAAGAAGGTTCAGTTACTTAGGATCCCCAACCAGCAGATTTTTGCGATTTGCACTTATGTTCAAAGGGCAATAACTCACAGAAAAATAAGCAAACCAAATCAGATTAATGATATGCCAATCTGTCAATTTTGATGCTTTGCATGACACATTTTGCAACTGAATTTCAGGAAATGAATGAATTATTACTTTAAGACCATAGAAAAGCTAAATATCAAATCAGATTTTGGTCCTGTCATGCATTTTAGAAAATTGAACTGATTAAGGTTTTTCAGTCAAAGGGTCAAATGAGCAACAAACTTGGGTTAACGAGTTAATGAGCATCTCCTATCTATGTTGATGTTTTGCACCAAGTTTACTGAAATAGTGTTTCACAGTTTTGGAGAATTCGTGTACACAAGAATTTCAGTAGGATGAACGAAAGGAGGGGAGGATGAAAACTCAGTTTAATATCCTTCTCTTTCTACGAAAGGTGGGGAATGAAAAATGAAAAATAAGAGGCCCAATGGGTCTGATACGCTCACCTGATAAATAATAGTTAGCTGAAATGTTTAAAGAAAACAAAAAATTTGCATCTGTGACCTTGACCTTTGCAACCATAACCTTTCTCTAAATATCAAAATGATTGCTATATCAATACAAACATTATTCTAATACACATGCCTATACAACAAATTTTGTATACCATTTCAGTATTCTTTTGCATCTATGACCTTGACCTTTGAACTCATGACCTTCATTTATATATCAAAATGATCAATGTATCAAAACCTACAATATTCCAATACACATTCCTATACAGCCCTCAAAGTGAGTTTCAAAACTAAGTGGCCAGCTGGCCACCAATTTAAATTTTCAGGTGGCCTGTGGAAATTCCAAGTGGCCAGGCAACCTTTTTCCGAATGAAGGAACATTTAGGCATCTTTTAGGTATGGAGAACAAAAATGCACATTTTTAAAATTGACTTACAATCACTAACATACATGAATAAACCTTGTCACTGATAAAATGAAAAAAGAAGGGAAACATCTGAAAGCAGGTTTTTTTTTTTGTTGTGTAGCATATTTATTCTTCCAGTTTCTGTTGATGGAGGATACAAATTATTTAGTAGGGGCTATATTATATGTAAGAATGATTTATACCAATGCAGGACTTTAAAGCTTGCTTGGTCAAATTAAATATATTCATCAATAATTTTAACTTCATCTTAAATATTTCTAAAATATTCAAATAAACAAGAGGCCCAAAGGGGCCTTAATGCTCAAAAGGAAAAATTTGCATAATTTGCTTAAATTACGTCGATTAAAAACCCTTCACATTTGTTATATGGCTAAGAATCTACTTTCTATATTTCAAATTTGAAGAAAATCGGTGACAAGTTGAATGCACAATGGTCATTTTAGTGATGTTGCTATTTATAGTAATGACTGCCATCTTATGAGGTTGCCTTGTACAAACTTTGAGCTACTCCACCTAGGGATCTTCTACACCAAACTTGGTTTCAATTGGCCCCATGATTTAAGAGAAGATCAAACTTAAAACAAGAGGCCCATGGGCCTAAACGCTCACCTGAGGCTGAGTACATATCTCATGCAGAGGTTCAATGGTCAATGACATTAATAAAAGAGAATGTGAAAATTTTCAGGAGTAAGGGCCAATTATATGCAAGGATTTTTGCAAATTAATTATAATTATTATATAAGAATGCTAAATATAACATATCTAAAGTCTAGCTACACTATAATATTTATATATAAACAGCTAAAACATCTACAGTTAACTCCGGCTATTACAAGATCGCTTATTGCTAGATATCGTTTTTAACGAGGTCATTTAATTTCCCCGTCAGTAGTGTCTATATTTTATGCTTTTTTCTTACCACATATAGCGAGATCGGGTACAACGAGATATCGCTTTTAGCGAGGCAAAATACTTGCCCCTTCGTTACTAAAAGTATGTAAAAATCACCTGTTATAACGAGTGATCAGAGGTCAATCAGCTGTGACGGCACACACCTGATTACAATACAGATGTAATATATACATCTGGTCAGTCATTATAAACAAAACACAAGCTGAAGCCATGATACAGATTTTACCGAAAGTAATAGAGCGAAACGAAATAACTCGTCTGGAACATAGAGTGTTACTCAAGATATGTAATTAACCGTGATCAGATCATTAATCGCTTAATCCGATTACGACCTGCGGGTGCTTGATCGGTAAAACATGCAAGTCCACGCCAGATGATTGACTTTTTAACTCATCATAGAATATTCAAGATTCTGTTATTTACATTTTATTGGAATGCGCATGGCAATGTGTATTACCGGTAGTTCCGGTGATTATTAATAACCGGCTATACCATGTGCTCTGTATTATAACGATAATAAAGTAAGTTTATTTTATGTTATTTACTTTTATTTTCAACCAAATTTATTTATTTCAATATCGATGGATTTGCCGTTCGAAGATCAACATTTTAATTACAAATGAAGTTTGAAAACTTCGAGATATCATCGTAAATTTAGTATTTCTAAAGGGACCGAAACCTAAATCTAATGAAGATCGCCTCTCGATGTTCGGTCGCTTTGAACCTATGACCTTCATTCATATAACAAAATGATCGTTGTGCAAATGCCTACAATATTCTAATATACATGCCTATACAAAAAGTTTATAGTTTTTGAGATAATTAACCATTTAAGTATTTGTTTGCATCTATGACCTTGACCTTTGAACCTATGACCTTCATTCATATATCAAAATGATCATTAGGCTAATACCTAAAATATTCCAACATACATGCCTATACAAAAAGTTTATAGTTTTTGAGATAATTAACTATTTAAGTATTCATTCGCATTTATGACCTTGACCTTTGAACCTATGACCATCATTCATATAACAAAATGATCGTTGTGCAAATGCCTACAATATTCTAATATACATGCCTATACAAAAAGTTTATAGTTTTTGAGATAATTAACCATTTAAGTATTTGTTTGCATCTATGACCTTGACCTTTGAACCTATGACCTTCATTCATATATCAAAATGATCATTAGGCCAATACCTACAATATTCCTATATACATGCTTGTACAAAAAGTTTATAGTTTTTAAGATAATCAACCATTGCAGCATAAGTTCGTATCTATGACCATGACCTTTGAACCTATGGCTTCATTCATATATCAAAATGATTGTTAGGCCAATACCTACAATATTCAAATATACATGCCTATACAAAAAGTTCATAGTTTTTGAGATAATTAACCATTTCATTATTCATTTGCATCTATGACCTTCACCTTTGAACCTATGACCTTCATTCATATATCATAATTATCGTTATGCAAATGCCAACAATATTCTAATATACATGCCTATACAAAAAGTTTATAGTTTTTGAGATAATTAATCATTTAAGTATTCATTCGTGTCTATGACCTTGACCTTTGAACTTATGACCTTCATTCATATATCAAAATGATTGTTAGGCCAATACCTACAATATTCCAATATACTTGCCTATACAAAATGTTAATAGTTTTTTAGATAATTAACCATTTAAATATTCGTTCGCATCTATGACCTTAACCTTTGAACCTATGACCTACATTCATATATCAAAATGATCGTTGTGCAAATGCCTACAATATTCTAATATACATGCCTATACAAAAAGTTTATAGTTTTTGAGATAATTAACCATTAAAGTATTTGTTTGCATCTATGACCTTGAGCTTTGAACTTATGACCTTTATTCATATATCAAAATGATCATTAGGCCAATAACTACAACTACAATATTCCTAGTTTTTGAGATAATTAATCATTTAAGTATTCATTCGTGTCTATGACCTTGACCTTTGAACCTATGACCTTCATTCATATATCAAAATGATTGTTAGGCCAATACTTACAATATTCCATTATACATGCCTATACAAAATGTTTATAGTTTTTTAGATAATTAACCATTTAAATATTTGTTTGCATCTATGACCTTGACCTTTGAACCTATGACCTTTATTCATATATCAAATTTATCGTTATGCAAATGCCTACAATATTCTAATATACATGCCTATACAAAAAGTTTATAGTTTTTGAGATAATTAAACATTTAAGTATTCGTTTGTGTCTATGACCTTGACATTTGAACTTATGACCTTCATTCATATATCAAAATGATCTTTAGGCCAATACCTACAATATTATAATATACATGACTATACAAAAAGTTTATAGTTTTTGAGATAATTAACCATTTCAGTATTTGTTTGCATCTATGACCTTGACTTTTGAACCTATGACCTTCATTCATATACCAAAATGATTGTTGTGCAAACGCCTACAGTATTCCAATATACATGCCTATACAAAAATTTATAGTTTTAGAGATAACTGTTCCTAACTTTTGATCTGGGGACAAATTGTATGTATGGCCAAATTGTAATGTGAAAAATTCTGTGTATGAAAATGTTAATAATTGGACAAAATACATGTGATAAAACCGATAATGGCAGGTGCACATGTTCTTATGATGCTCAATATCTATGCATAGTTTTAAAAAAAATTGGATCATATATAATTAAGTAACTATATAATCCAGCCAAAAAAGGAGGTGCACATGTTCAATGTATACAGAAACATCCTGACTTGTTTGTTAAAAGCTGTAAGAGGAGTTGATTACACAAAATGAGTACCCCTCATATGGAATATTGTTGAAAAATGGCTAAGTTCAACTACCCGTAAAATCTGAAAAAAAATATAATCCAACCAAAATAGGAGGTGCACATGTTCAATGTATATGGAAACATCCTGCAAAGTTTCAGACTTCTTGGTTAAAAGCTGTAAGAAGAGTTGATTACACAAAATGGGTACCCCTCATATCATAGGTCAAAGGTCAAAGTCAAGGTCACAGTGACCTAAATTTGGTACATGACACATTGCCTTCCCATGATGCATCCACATACCAAGTTTGATATTCCTAGGTGCTATGGTACAAAAGTTCTGTTCCGGACACGAAGATGCACAAGGTTTTACTATCATAGAGGTCAAAGGTCAAAGTCAAGGTCACAGTGACCTCAATTTGGTACATGACACATAGCCTTCCCATGATGCATCCACATACCAAGTTTGATAATCCTAGGTGCTACGGTACAAAAGTTCTGTTCCGGACACGAAGATGCACAAGGTTTTACTATCATAGAGGCAAAGGTCAAAGTCAAGGTTAGAGTGACCTTAATTTGGTACAGGACACATCACCTTCCCATAATGCATCCACATACCAAGTTTGATAATCCTAGGTGCTATGGTACAAAAGTTCTGTTCCGGACACGAAGATGCACAAGGGTTTACTATCATAGAGGTCAAAGTCAAGGTCACAGTGACCTCAATTTGGTACATGACACATAGCCTTCCCATGATGCATCCACATACCAAGTTTGATAATCCTAGGTGCTACGGTACAAAAGTTCTGTTCCGGACACGAAGATGCACAAGGTTTTACTATCATAGAGGCAAAGGTCAAAGTCAAGGTTATAGTGACCTTAATTTGGTACAGGACACATCACCTTCCCATAATGCATCCACATACCAAGTTTGATAATCCTAGGTGCTATGGTACAAAAGTTCTGTTCCGGACACGAAGATGCACAAGGGTTTACTATCATAGAGGTCAAAGTCAAGGTTACAGTGACCTTAATTTGGTACAGGACACATAGCCTTCCCATGATGCATCCACATACCAAGTTTGATAATCCTAGGTGCTACGGTTCAAAAGTTCTGTTCAGGACACGAAGTGGGACAGACGGACAGACAGACAGACAGGGTAATTCTTATATACCCCCACCTCCAAACTTCATTTGAACCCATGACCTTAATCTATATATCAAAATGATAGTTACATAAATACTAACAATATTCTAATATACATGTCTATACAAAAAGTTTATAGTTTTCCAGATAATTAACCATTTTAGTATTGTTTTGCATCTGTGACCTTGACCTTTGAACTCATGACCTTTTTCTATACATCAATATTGATAGTTTTAAAGATAATTAACCATTTCAGTATTATTTCGCATCTGTGACCTTGACCTTTGAATTCATTACCTTAATCTATATATCAATATGATTGTTACATCAATACAAACAATATATTCTAATATACATGTCTATACAAAAAGTTTATAGTTTTTTATATAATTAACCATTTCTGTATTGTTTCGCATCTGTGACCATGACTTTTGAACCCATAACCTTTTTCTATACATAAAAATGATTGTTGTATCAATATTTACAACAATTTAATATACATGCCTATACAAAACGGTTGTAGTTTTCCAGATAATAAATAAATCAGAGGTAAACAAATTAGGTCATGACCTTCACAATTGACATTGACCCCATTTTCAAGATAAACAATTTATAACAATTTGAAGCTACATGTATTTTACGTTTTTTTTTCAAAATTTAATGCAAAAACATGTAACCTATTTTTTGTCCGAATTTCACAAAATGAACAAACTATAGGCTTAAGACCCTAGAGAAGCCAAACATCACATCAGATTTTTTCTCCAATCATTGGTTTCGGAGAAGAAGATTTTTTAAGAATTTTGCACCCCTAGGTCACCTCAACCTAGTTATGGTAGCCATAGCAATGCCACGAACAAATCTGAATTGCACCAGCCCATATATACTTTTCACCAAGTTTCATTGAAATCTGTCTTGTAGTTTCAGAGGAGATGTCGAAAATAGGTGTTAACGAAGCATGCACCCACACATGCACACACACACGCATGCACATACACACGCTGCGCTATGCCATAAGCTCACATGACCTTTCGGTCAGCAGAGCTAAAAATGAGAGAAACAGGAGCATTAATCATAAATTATATTATATTTTATTTAAATCTGACATAAGTGAAATAAAATTTAAAATATATGATTTAAAAAAATGCATTCTAAGATAAACTTTTACCACCGGAAGTCTAGTTCTACCTTCTGTTTCTGTTTTGGTTTAACATACACGATGTACCACCTTTAAAAGTGATTTAAATCTCAGATAACTGACATTTTACAATTTTTCCATCGGCAGTTCCTTTGAAATACGCCTATGCTTGGAAAGGCACGTTGTATAACAAGTAAAATAAAAAAAAAATAGAGAGGGATTATTAATAAAAACAACTACTGAACACTGTTTAAATGCATATATCAGGTACGTGTTATTAATTTGTTTGTATATTAGCGTACATGTGTAATGGTCAGGTAATTTTGGGGTACATTAAGGATAAGGATTAATCGATTTTTGAAATCAATATCGATAATCGGTTGTTTGATTGATTAACCGATTGACTGATCAATCGTTGCCATCACTAATATATACATAGGATAAAAGGAGAGAAAATGAAATCTAGAAACTAAATACTAAACATATATGTATTTTTATACTCAACCTTACAATTCTATTGTTTTATGAATATACTGCAGCAAATACAGGTAGTCTTAAATTTTGAATGAGTGTGGTATTGACATCCACACCTCAACTATAAGTGCAATCAGTCCAACCACAACTTAATTATTTGTCCAATCAGATCTTGTCTAAAAATTGTTAAGAGCTAAGTATATAATATACCCGTTTATTATATAATCTACTCAATAATCCATGTAATACGGTCATACAATAAAAATCGTATTGAATGAGTGTGACGTCATAAAAGCATAAAAGTCATTCCAGAGTGATGTCACACAATTGACCTAATTCACAGTTGTTTGTTTCATTTGACTGTTAGTTGATTCTAATTTAGTTGATACTTTTGTATTTTTCTTCTAAAAGAAGATACATTGTGTTTAAATTGAAAATGTTTGTTTTGTTTTTGTATCCTGCGGACAGACTATTGTTTACTTTTAATATTTCAGCAGTATTACTTTTGTCGCTTGTACACATTTACGTGAACTTGTGTTTCGGTCAATCAGCTGTTTTCTTATAATCAAAAGACACGTTTTAAATCTACGAAAAACCTGTTTTGTATGGGATTATATAATAAATAGAATCTTGCATTCGTGTTTATGCAATATTGAATTTATTAAACTCGTTGAATAATGTTTTATGCAACTCGCCAAGACTCGTTGCAATAAATTATTAACTCGATCAATCGTTCATAAAAATTATTCAATATACATACATAACACTCATGCAAGATCCTCTATATATATACACATATACCATCAAAAACAAAATAACATGAATTCCTCCTAACCAATTAAATTACATATTATACAGTTTTAAGTTTACAGAAATAGACGGTCATTTTGGAATACATACATAGTGCTTGGACCAAAATTGTGAAACCAAAATTTTTTCGAGGGGTTGGAAAAAAATATCTAAAGGACCAAAATATATTTTACCAAATTTAGCTAAGGAAATACTTTGCATAAGGGAGTAAACCTTAGTTTTGAGGATTTTATTGACTAATGAGAGGACTCAACAAACAACATCTATATACATTTTAGGGCAGTTATTTATGGCATTATACTATTTACCTGTGCTGCGGCTGCATGTCTATTTCCAGTAGCACTGTGTGGAACATTCACTCTGGCAGGAACACAGGTGGGGGGTGAGAGTAAGAGGGTTTCCCATGTGGTTGGTTTTGTGGTATGATTGATAAAAGAAACTAAAACAAATAGAAAGCAAAAGTAGTTTTTAACAAATGAGATTAACATCTTACTGGTAGAATATGTTAGCCTGATTTACTGGGTCAGAATTTGTTTCCAATATCAATTAGTTACCTAAGGTGCTGATTAGGACTGCCAATTACCTTCAATTATTAACTGTGATCAGTTTACTACTCATGGATAAATAATCAAATTAATTAATTAATGTTTTATTTGTCTAGTGTATTTCTTTCAAAAGGAAGCTTATCATTTGACTTTGATAATTCGAAACACATTTGTCAATGTGTAACTGACCAGATAAACATAGCACTGTCTTGCTGCTGTACGGCGTAGTTGGGATAATGGTGTTGGTGGTAGCGATAGTTTAACTCCCAAGGGGGGGGATGTCGATCGGATCGTGTTTTTGGAAGGGAATGAACCTACAAAACCATATATTGCTATGTAAAAAGGGCAGAAAATAATAATTCCATAAATGTATGAAAAATATGATCAGTAATTAAAATTTAATAAAGTTCCATAAATTGTACCTGGTCGTTGTCATTTTGGATAGAGAGAAAGTAGAGTTTTTGGCAGACTGGCCCATCGCCGCTATGAGGGGGTTCATTCTAGCATTTGTATGTAACTGAATCATTTGCTGTGTATTCTGGTTTTTAATAAACTGCTGATTATCACTCATATTCTTGTTTCATGTTAATTTGACTTCCAAATCGGTAAAGTATTAAAATCCATACATGTAGTTTGCACACGGCAATGTCGATTTATCTCCCTTTCACCATGGAAATAAAATCAAATTGATAAATCAGTTTTAAAATGTGACAGAATACCTCAACACCAAAATAAGTTATACTCTTCAAAATAAATTAATTTTTCAAAAATACTTAAAAAAGCACTATATTTTCACAAAATTTGGAAATTTGGCTACAAATTATTTTAAAGTATGGAAACCTAGCATTGTGGTTATTTCATAAAAGTTATGATCTTTATCAGGGGCGTAGCTGGGGTGTTTATGATGTGGACGCCTAAAGAGGGCAGGGGGTTTGGGGGCCGCCCGTGATGCGAATTTTTGGCCCTCCAGGGCGCTATTTATCAGAATTTTTCTTATAATTTTATGATATGCTGTGGTAGTTTTTGTCGTTCTTTTGAGGACTGGTCATTCTTAAACCTGAAGACGATGTACAAGGGGATCTGATGTTGTATGGCATAAGCACTACGAAAACAACACACTCAATAATTGAGAAAGTCAAGTTAAAAATGGGAGTTTAATTAATATAGTGGTGAGGTTAAACGGAGGAGAGGAAATATATTTGTAAATATATTGCGTTAATACATAATGAAACGTGACGAATGGCTAGTAGAAGTCAAGACAACATCGGAACCGCACCTCAGAGGCTATCGAAATCAGGTATAACCCGAATTCGTATATAACATTTCCTTCGAAGACCAACGGTTTGGTATAAGAAATATATTAATTCTCTCTCTTTCTCTCTCTCTCTGGTTTTTTTTTTTTTTTTTTTTGCGAAAACGATGTGGACGTTTTTGCGTACAAACGTACGCCTGGCTACGCCCCTGCTTATGATGCTGCACATTGTAGGTACAAACTTCCCAGATATGCAGACTATCATACTTTTTATTGTAGTCTAGAGATTAGTTTGCTGGACTGCACAAAATATTTTGATGCATTCCGCCAAGATATGTTTATAGATTCCGAAAATTCATTCCCGATGTCCATATGTCAGCAAATGCATTACACATCCCAGAATCCATATCTCACCACATTGTACCTTTCAGGTACAATTACAAGGTGCACTATTTCTCCAACGTACTGTTTCATAGTAAAGAAGCCTGTTCTT